>OY720022.1:22675365-23044727 GCA_963082485.1 Eudonia mercurella
TATATGAGTGTTTGTAAGCAAAGTACTCAATACTCAAAACTTTATTGTATTCCATAATGTTTACAAAATAAGATGGTAGCTTTTTACAATGGGATAAATTATGGACCCTGTCGGGCAAAGCACAGCTTGCTTGCTATATTTTGGTTTAGCATACATCATCAATACAAATTAGTCACCGTCCATGAAATTAAGCCATCGCTGCAATTAGTGGGTATTGGTTTTATTGTCACCTTTGCCAAATGTGGGTTGATGATCATAAACCCGGGCCATGCATCGAAAAGAAATCCGAAACACGTTTTGATCGACCTGGGAATTCAACCAGGGACTTTCAGGGATACCTGAAATTATATTTACCGATAGGTCCGAGTGCTTTGCTTTGACACCGAGTCGTTACATCTAACCAATCAAAAACTTTTAATGATTCAGGAAAAACAGATGTCTAGAAAGTTAGTAAAAAACAACTATTTAAACTATCATGGTCACTTGCAATAGAGTAACTATTAACGGGATCCTTACCATGTCTATTATTTATGAGTAAGTTTTACGGTCACCGAAAGATAGTTTTCTCTTGGAAAAGCCTGGTGTATACAAGATCGATTGCAGCTGCGGTAGCTCCTATATTGGCCAAACGAAACGTACAGTCGCCTGCCGAATTAAGGAACATCGGCCATTGCTGAACATCTGATTCAACAACCCTTAGATAATTTCGACAGAACGCCACTACGTACCTAGATTGGTGAGAGAAGCGATTGAAATTACGAAATACAAAAATTTCATTCATGAAGATGGATTCAAATTGTTGCGAGTCTGGAATCCAGTGATTACTCTTGTCAAAAACCTCAAAAACAACAATAAAGCTGTTTCGCATTCCGATACTGGGAGTGTAGTGTGTCGTGAGCAATTTCGAGTGAATAGTGACTTAGAAACCGGTGGTACGGGCATCGAGCGCAAAAAACGACTAAGGAAGAGGGTAGATCGTTTTGTCTGCTCATAAAAAACTCACCCGCATTAATTCTGTGATCATAAATAATAAACATGGTAAGAATCCCGTTAATAATTACTCTATTAGTAAGAAACATTTAAAACAAAACATTGTCTCAATTTATGCGATTTGAAACTTTTCATAGTAGACATTTAATTGCATTGAATTCAATTAAAAGTCCACTGCAAATAATGTTCTATACTATATATAATTTTCTAGATATTTTGTACTTTCAAAGCTTCATTAAAAAAGGCTTACTGGAAAAATAGGAACTTTAAAGGTTGCATGCGTGACTTGACTTTTTGCGCTGGACTAATAAGGGCACCTTCCAGACATCGAGGGAGGGAGACACTAGATGTATACTCCACGTATGAGGCTGAGTGATAAGTGATGATAAGTCAGACTCCTACTGACTAAACTAAACACCCGCTGAGGATGCCTACAGGACTCGATAAGGCTTCTCGCCTCCGACCTTTGTATTTAATAAAATACGACTTTTGTCAATTACTACAGCTGTTGCTGCTGTACTTATAAAGAGAGTACAAGTTCCGAATAGTCAGTTATTCTAAAAGTCGAAGTCTACATAAAGATAACACGGAAAACCTATTCCAAGCATACTCTTATATTTAATTTATAGAATGTAATGTTAATGTAACACATTATGATACATTTATTGTATCTTTCTGCAATCCTCGATATGAACTTTAGCTATACCAAAACTCACACTTTTTGCTCGCAATGTGCTTAAAAAGGGGTAGGATTGTGGCACTAGTGTTCGATAGGAACCGGTGATCAATTATTTTCCCCTTTAATCTATATAATAATACGTGAAGCAAAAACTTTGTACCCCTTTTTAAGAAAATTGCGCGGACGGAGGAGTATGAAATTTTGCACACTCATAGTTTATATAGAGAAAGATTGCAGAATGTTAATATTTATTTTTAATTATGCATAAAAAATACATTAAATCAATAAAACAAACGTTACACACACTGCCATGTATTTGACACACACGCATATGTATTTATACTCTTTTCAAAAATTTCAAAAATGGAAGAGGAGCGGCCGAAATCTGTCAATGCCAATCCAAACTCACATTCTATCTTTTTTAATTTTTCATTGCTTAGGAAACAATCCGTGCAGCCATAATAAAATTAGGTCGATTTCCACCACTGGGCGACCACTAGTCATTAAAAATAGGAGTCAGCAACTGATTTTAGACTAGCAATAGTTTAATACGGATCCCCTACGCCATATCGAATACCAATTCATCGAATATCAATTAATCGACAACGATGTATCGCACATTCAAATAATCGAACGTTCATTTTATCAAAAGCTCAAAATATCGAAATGTCAATACATCGAGTCTTCAAAACATCGAAAGTTTAAATGATCGAACGTTCATAATATCGAAAATTCATTATATCGAACATTTATGTAATCGAAAGTTCGTAATCTATCGGTTACTATCTATTATCATCAAGTTTGTTTTTTAAAAGCTTTTATTGCATAAACATTACGTACTAAATAAAAATTACATAAGAATTATTTATTTATTAGATAGAAATTACATAGAAATTAATGAGAAGTGAGAAATCTGACTTTTTACTTCTCATTTCGGTATCTTTGGAATATCTCAGTAAAGATAAGTCCTCACGTGAGAGAATTTGAAAAGTGCCGTTGCACTGTATTGTTTCATTTGCCAACACTCGCGAACACTTAACGGTTTGCTCCACCATTAATTCACATTTATATTCAATATAAAACTGCAGACATGATTCTTCACTTTTCCGCCAAGAGGTCATAGATAAACTTTGTAACCATAGTCAAAATTATTAAAAAAAAAAATGGCAATCTATGACACTTCGTCACTTTTCTTCCGTCAATTGAGTGTTTATTAATAACTTTTTGGGTTACAGAAAGGCATGCTTAGATCAAATAAAAAATGGGTTTATGTTTTAAAGAATTGTTAGAAAGTAATTTAATTTATACGTTTAATGTTCTAGAATCATTGTTGTTGTTGTCATTCCTTAAACTGCTGTATGCGACCACAGTGAAACGACTGAGGCGAGCTTTAGAGCTAGAAAAACTCGCGATTTTGCACTGGGCACCCAAGCCCCGTCCGTCGCACACGTTTCAGTCCTAGCCACCGCTCTTACACTCTGGATATAGCCCAATGCGGATGGGCTACGGCTTACCATGCCCCCCGGGGCACGTAATTCTATTCACAGATATGTTTCACAGAAATGCATCAGAAATGTTACAAATACGTTTACGAAATAAAAGAAGAATATATTTCACAAGACGCCAGAACGTTTGTAAATTCGAAATACATTTTAGATCCGAGCTTTTCATATCGATATGACAACGTTGTTGTGAAGTAGGCTGCACAGTTCAACTGTTTCAATAACCTATTCAGCTATTTGTTTTTGATAAATAAAAAGAGTTGGAAAATTGTGTTCGTTTCTTACTACTAAAGTGCTATACGAGTATACGATTGCACGGACGACGGTAGGTGTTGACATTGAATGTGCGCTTTTGGCTTTGAAAGTAAAAAAGTAAAAATAGTGTTGAATAATTTCGGCGGGCTAGTTAGAACCACGATAGCTCAATTGGGAGAGCACCTGACCCGGTATGTCAGAAGGGTGCAGGTTCAAATTCTGCTCGTGGAAATTTTTTCAACTTTTGTGTTTTTGTAAATTACGGATATTTACAAAAAAACACAAATGTTGAAAAAATTTCCACTAAAACCCGTAACGGTACTGTACTAACCGTACCTATCTTGTTTTGACAATAAAATTTGTGGCCGAACGTAACAAGAGACGTCACAGCGTGTGGGTCCTCCGTGGACCGAGAAAATCGATCCCTGACCTCTTTCGAGCCAGCCGGGTCACACCAGCACGACCGAGCCCTTTTAACAATACAATTCATAAGCGACAGCGATAACCTATAGCCGATAGCGTAATGTAAAGGGGAGCTATGTGGGAGCTCCGTTAGATCACAGACGTGAAACTTTACAGATAAAATAAATAAGTACTACTAAAATATTATAATGATACATTAAAAATGTAATTAAACTAACAAGATATTAGATATTAGACTTAGTAAGTGATGGCTAAATTCCCACAAATTTTAAGACAAGCGACGAATAGTTACGCTGACAATCACTAGTATTCAACAAATAAACACTCCTGAAATTAGGACCCGGTAAGGAGTTTGATATTTTCTTTATTAAACTTTTTAAAGTTCGATGTTTTAACTTGGGTCTCATGATAAAGGTGTCGATGTCGTCCGCCAATTAGAGGAACCACGGCCGAACCCGACACACGCTACGCTGGCTGGCTCTTTGTCACATACCTACGACACGCGACCGACATTTCGGCACTGAGCCACAAAGTAAGGAGACCCCAGAAGGTAAGCTTAATTGCACAACGTGCTCGACCAACGCTCACATGGACCACCACGAACTAGTCCTAGCGCACGCGCAGCTGTTGCGAGATTCCGTGTCCGTGACAGCTTGTCTATGGATGCATTGCTCAAGCGCGAATGTATGTGGCTCACCTTCTGCGGTCTCCTTATTTTGTGACTGGGTGCAAATAGGGAATGATGAGTCGTAAAGATATTGTTACCGTATAACCTTTCGCGGGGTTATAAATTGTGTCAGTTTACGTTTAGGCGAAGGGTAAGGCACACTAGCGCCGCTAATGGATTTAATTTGATATCTGCTAAACTGGATTTTTTTTTCATACATCGCGTACCTTCCGACACTAGGCAAACACCACTATTATTTAGTGCACTACTTTTAGGTTTATTTTGTATTCATTCGCTAACACCAACAGTGGCCATTGTTTGTGAATAAATGCGATAGCCCGTTTTGTGAATAAACCACACAACAAAAAGTAGTGCACAATTATTAAATAAATAGTATGGATGCTTTCCTGTTGTCGGACGGTACGCAATGTTTAAAAAAATATCCGGTCCGTTAGTAATTGTAAAATTATCAATTGGTGGCGCTAGTGTGCCTTACCCTTCGCCTTAATCAATAGGACATTCTGTGGTTGGGAAGGCATGTAAAGCCCTTGGTGCCGGCTGAGTTAGCAGTCGTTAACAACCACCAATCAGCAATGTGTCTGTGGTGTTCCATCCTTAAGGAAAGCTCGAGTACCAGCAGTGGGGACATAAAATGATGATGATGTATTCATAGTAGAGGTAGATAACATCAATGTTTACAAACTTGTTTACATTTACCTTTGTTTCATTATGGTAAAATCTGTACTATCGTAAAGTACCGTTCCGGTACGAAACCAAATAGGAGCGATATTTGGAACCTAAATAAACCGGTTTATTTCTAGCGATCGCTGGCTGCGACTTGTTTTAACTTGTTGAATGAAATACCCGCGCGGCGCGCGCCGTTGTTGCGTCGCGAGCGCAGTCTCATTTTGATAGTTGCGCACATCCTATCAACATAGGTCGAAAACGTAAATCAAGTACCTATTTATCATTTTAAATTTTAACTAGTTAATAAAAAAACTCATTTTTGTAAACCGATTCAAAAACCGGTTCAATGGAACGTAACCTTTTTAATTAAGTTCCATGCATAGTGTCGTGAAACCGGTTCAAAAAATTAACCGGTTTCCAAGCCCTGGTTGAAAATTCCGGGTACAGAGCGCTTTCACCTTCGGCTGTATCATCACTTAACATCAGGTGAGATAGAGACCAAGTAAGCATTTGGCCTAGTAAACAGTAGTAAGAAAAAAATATTATTTTTGAATAAACATATTTTGACTGAGACTCTAGCTAGCTCAACAGCAGTCAGCAAGTGAGACCACTGCGGTGCAACTCGATCGAATCGTCGAGTATAAAAAACAATATGAATATAATACTTTTACTAAGGGTTTACATTAAACGCCGTCAACGAAATATTGTTGAAACTCATGAGTCATATTAACACGAGGGCAATGCAGCGTGCACTTGTAAATTGATCGCTTGATCCCATGTTGCGTGCGGGTTCAGTTCGTGACTTTTACATGGAAATTAACACTAATTTAATGCGGTCATATTGACTGTGTGTAATAATATGAGCGTCTTCATTAATCATGCAAGCGACTTCCTCGTGAATGGGTTTTGAAACAAAGTATGTGGTGGGTATGGTGGTCCGAGTCTAACGTGCCGTGCCGGTGCCGTTTGTTAAGACTTTGTTTTTTTTTAATTGAAAGCCAAGCTTGACTGTAAGATATAAAAAAATAAGTAATAAATTAATTTATGACAACAAATCGAACACAAGAAGAAACATAACTAACAAATCAAACAATAAATACCTTTAAATTATGTCCTTCTACTCCTCCTCCAATCATATACTTACTCGTAATAGTATAGATTTTAAACTTTCATGTCTTTGTTCGGAAACAGTTCAATTTTTATACGAACGTCAATTTTGAAGACTCTATTTGGCATACGGGTAAGATGGACTTCCAATTATGCTATCGTGGCTCTGTCCGACCTTTTCAAATTAACCAACACTAACTCTACCTAACTCTAACCGGTTAACTCTACCTTCCCTAGCCGGCTAACTCTACCTACTCTAGTCGGCTAACTCTATCGCCTATATTCGGCTGCATTAGCAGTCGTTAACAACCACCAATCCGCTCTGGGCCCGCGTTTTGTTTTATAGACCGTTTTTCCTCTTCATCCATAGGGAAGGCTCGTTAGCGGGGACATAAAAGTAGCCGGTGATGATCTACTATACTTAACTACTTCGTAGGCCATTGCCTTGTCATCAACATCCTTTCAAATATCAAGGATAAGATAAGAATATAGCTTGCTTTGTATTATAGACATAATCAAAGATAGCTAGCTTTTCCGTTATAATCTAGGTATTCAGTTATATATTTTTTAGAAATGTTCAAATAATTTTTAACGCAAATTTTGTTGCGAACAAGTTACAAAAACACAAATGTTGAAAATTCTTTTTATATTTTTTAGAGTTAATTCTCATTAAATGCTATAATTTTAAAGACTTTTGTGTTGTCTGTAACAAGCCTAAGCTTTTATCTCCTGACGAATTTCTAAAAGGGTATACTTATCCAAATAATATTATAATGTATTTTGCGCACCATCCCCATAACAACAACATTGATTTTCACTTAATTATCCGCTTCGGCGTAATTGAATAATTGGTATCTATTGCGAACTTCGGAGGAAATAAACCCAAGATGATTCTCAATGTTCCCTACGAGTGATACGTTACCTACGTGATACTATGTTGTGCCTTCGGCACAGTATCCACTTTTATCCCCTTAACCGAAGGACACTGAAAATTTTTACAGAAATACTTAACAGTATTTTCGTATATAAGTAGTGCTTTCATAATTGTGTCATAAAGTCCTTTTAGGCGATATACAATAATGTCATGTTGGCTCAGAGAAGTTCCGAACAATTTCGTTCATAATTAAGCGACTCATTAATTGACAGACGGAGGCAGCGGCGGCGGCGGCTATGCGGCTATATAATATAGTCCCTTATTTTGGACAGGACTTTGGTGGACACTCACATATTCTCCGATCCGATACGAACTCCTCGGAGAATCTAGTAGGGCACGGGGACACGCACTAGTGCGTGATGCCGTTCCCTCTAGAAAACCTCCGAAGGTGATTCGTTTCACACGGCTCGAAGAACCCTTTAAGTTTCTCGCCGCCTTTAAGTTCAAAAAAGCCCGGTGAAGCTGAAAATGCCGTGTGAGGCAATCAGCAAACTCAAAAAAAAACACATATTCTGTTTTGACAAACGTGCATTGGCGGTTTGCGGCACGCCACGCTATTTCTCCGTTCATTGTGTTCTTTCTATTACCGTTGACTGCAACTTTTGTAGTATAACGCGCGATGAACTAGAAATGCGCTTGCCGCGTCGCAAGCTCGTGCTCTTGACCAAGGCCATAATCTACTCCCGCACAGAACAACTCGATACAATTCTATGCATTTGAACTCCGCCGTCCGATACGACTACATGAATACTTAGGTTTAAACCTTTAAGTCACATGATACAATTTTTTTTTCGTAAAGTGTATCTATCACTAACCAGGTGAATGATGCACGGTTAATTAAGCTCTAGCCCGATACTTGTTCTCAAGGTTTCTTCGCACAATTCAGGCGTTCGATCGAGATTTTTATTTTTTTGTCTTTCATTGTCATCATTATTATCAGCATATATTAGTCCACTTAGCTCATTATACGTCCCCACTGCTGAGGCACGAGCCTTCCCTATGGATGAATATGGAGACTGGGCCATAAACCACCACGCGGGTCCAGTGCGGATTGGTGGTTGTTACCGACTGCTAATGCAACTTTACGTGCCTTCCGAAGCACGGAGGAGCTCGAGATGAGAAATTTTTGGTCAACCATCCGATGACCGGCCTTTGCGAAAGTTGCTTAACGTCAGCAAACGCAGACCGGGCGCGTTAACCACTGTGCCATCGAGCTGCTCTCTTCAGTCAATCTTTGCAAGGGTTTAATAGTAGACAGCTAAAACCTGACGTTCTGTGAGTAAAACACTATTTGACGTATCTTTCTTTTGTGCTTTTAGTGTTTGTGCACACCGCTTAGTTTTTAGCGATTCTATTAGCGTACTCCATCGGGTCCGCGAAAACCACGCACCAGGTATCTAAATAAACCCCATTTCTGAGAGGGAACGCAAATCTCATTTGTTTCAGGCATCGCATATCGGATGGTCTGATAACGGATAGGGGAAAAAGTTCTTGACGGTGAATTATTCATGTAACACCGAAGTGGCACCTGCACGGATCAATCACTCATTCCGAGCAAAAGTTTCCGAAGCTGCGGGCTGGGGTTTCCATTAACGGCCGTAGTTGGCTGACGTACCCACTTCTCTACACAGGGTGTAATCGTTATGTGTGTCCAGTCGATTATTCCGTAATAATAATAATAATAATAATAAAAACTTTTATTTGGACACTATAGACACACACACACATATACACACACACATTATACAATCGTAAAATGACAACAATTACACTAAAACAATTATAATTTCATAATATCAGTACCTAAACTATTTTATCTACTATATAACTATAAAAATACAAAAATGTGTGTGTGCCGCAGCATCTCAAAAGTAACTATTACAGATAATCAAAAAACTTTAAACTGATATCGATAGTACGTTACCTAATGAGTAAAATGACATCAATAAATTTTTAAAAATCAAACGAAAAATATCCAAAAATATGAGATTAGTAGAAAGGTTTTAGTTTCCTTATTTTGAAAGGTTATTTTAAAGCTAAAATTACCTTTCAACATAAGGAAACTATAAATAATACTAAGCAGTACTTACTGATATTAAAGGAAACTGTTTATTATCCTTACAAAGTATCTTAGAGTATCTTTTTTTTTGTTATTTTTGTAGTGTGTTGCTTTTCAGCCAGTTTAAATTTATCACCAATTTTAATCATCAAGATCAAGAATCAAGGTTTATTACTAATTTGAAGTGGTAAGATAATTAACCTGCACGTGGAAACTAAGACCTTTCTACTAATCTCATACTAAATGTATGGGAGTGTTTAGTGTCAAAATTTTGGATACTTCTCGTTTGATTTTTAAAAAGTAATTGATGTTATTTTACTCATTAGACGAACTTTCGATATCAGTTTAAAGTTTTTTAATATCTGTAATAGTTACGGAATAATCGCCTGGTCACACTTAACGATTACACCCGGTATAGGTACCTGATATTTTCATTCGCCGATAAAGGGTATGGTGTTTTTAAAGCTATATCTGGTTATCTAAAATGCTGATGTTATCAGTGTGTCCACTCGTAGGTATATTATGGCCGACCGTTGTATGGTAGGTGTATCATGGCTGACTATTGTTAGAGGATAGCTCCATTTTAACGAAACCATTTAATTTTTTTTGTTTTCTTTATGTTTCCAATCGCATAAATTCATCTGAAAAAACGTTTTTTTATATTTGATAGTGGACAGCTCGATTTTAACGAAACGATTTTAAATTCTGTTTATTTTCCATTCGCATAAATTCATTTGAACAAACTGTTTCTTTTTTCGTATATTTTCTATTAACAAGTTTCATTTAAATTGGCTTATTGGTTTTAAGATATTTTAATTTGAATTGTGTATGTGATATTGAAATGTGTGTAAACAGTAAAGGCTTAAATGTTTGTATAACGGCAGATCGAAGATAATGAAAGAAGAAGCATGTCTGGCAGACCCCCAACATTTAAAGAACGGGGCGAATTATGAATTGAAAAAGATACTTGATAGTTACTAAGGAGACAAATTAAAATTGAAATAATAGATAATGATCAGCGAAAAACAAAAGGGATTCACAGTAAATCTTTAAAACAATTCCATCAAGTAATTCAAATAATTTCTTATTAGAACATGAGATTAGTTATTCAGATTTCAGGTAGATCTCCCTTTAAATTTAATAGATGGTAATTGATACCGCAAATTACGCTAGCAAGCCTAGTGATACCGCGTGATTACCACCTATAATTACCTTTTAGAAACCACCTCCATACTCCGTCAGTTGTTTGTACCTTTAAGTCTTCATTGAATGCATTAAAGAGTTTTCTAATTGATACAAATAAAGTAGCACGGTACGCTTTCGTTTGATTTATGGAACATAGCAACGTACCAACCCCTCAGTTAGCCGAGCCTCCCAAGGCACACAGAATCGATTGATACGTTCGTTACTTTATTCGCGTTGCTTGCGGCAAAAATAAGGAGACTGCAGAAGGTGAGCTTCATAAAAACGCGCTCGAGTAACGCACACATAGATAACCTCTCACGGACACGGAATCTGGCAACAGCTGCGCTTGGGCTGTTCGCGCCAGAAACGCGACGGTCTCATTCGCTGTTCACTCAAATAAAAGATACGCCGCACAAGCCGACGGCAGCGGCGCGGGCGGAGCAAATGTGTTGATGGGACCGCGCGTCCATTCGGCGCATTGAGTTCTCAACGATCGGCCCGACCGTGACGTCGCGGCGTTCATCACAAGCCGATTCGATCAGCAATAGAGAAATATAATTATACCATCAAGCTCTCCGCTCAAGAACCTTTTAGAACTACTCGTAAATTGCCTACCGCGCGCCGCCCCCCTCCCCTCACCGTCATAAAGTGATACGTAGGTATATAGCGTCACTCAGCGTCTTCTACCGCTTATACCGCGGCGAGTGCTTTGAAAAACTCTTTGACCTTATCCCACCTTCTCTCTTTCTCCATAGGAGTACGTGTGCTGCTGTACTGTCTCGAACATTCCATTGCGCACAAAGAAATTTGGTAATTCGTTTCTTTGTCGCACTTCCATGGAATAGTCTACCAGCACACGTTTTCCCTTCTTCCTATATGACATGGGGTCCTTCAAACGAGGCGTGAAGAGGCACCTTGTAGGCCGGCAGGGTGAGGATGACTGATGCTGCGATGTTTTCACGCTGCACCAGTTGTCCTTGCGCTGGACTCGGTTTCCACTTAACATCAGGTGGAGTGGAGTCATTTGCCGAGCTATGAATAAAAAAAAGAAAAAAAAAGAATATGTGTATGGAGCTCGATGGCGCAGTGGTTAAAGCGCCCGGTCTGCGAGTGCTGAGGTTAAGCAACTTTCGCAAAGACCAGTCATCGGATAGGTGACCAAAAATTTTCCATCTCGAGTTCCTCCGTGCTTTGGAAGGCACGTAAAGCCGTTGGTCCCGGCTGCATTAGCAGTTTAAATACCCACCAATCTGCACCAATCCATCCATAGGGAAGGCTCGTGCCCCAGCAGATGTTGACATAAAATGAGCTGATGATGATGATGATGATGATGATGATGATGATGTGTGCGGTGCTCGAGCGCGGTTTGTATGAAGCTTACCTTCTGCAGTGTCCTTATTTTGTACTTGCGGCTTGCGAGTCTATTTGGGAAGGGGACACGCTTTTGTCGCGGTCGACTGATCCCTCCGCCTCGGCAAATATTCTACCCTATTTCCCGCGACACATGAAAGCGGCACGCACAGTGTTGCCAAAAATAATTTTGAAAATCCACTAAATTTAGTAAAATCTCCGTCATCATTCCGTCTCACTACAAAATTACGAGATGACACTAACATTTTTTTAAATAGCTCAATTCTTACCCACTTTTATATATATTAATAATATTATCGAAACGCGAAACATTAGAGCTGACTTTATTAGAACTACGGAAAACAAATGTTGATCCAGACGTGTTATGCTTCTCAGAAACTTTTTTGCGAAATGGTAGTGAAAGTTACTTAAGGATTGAAAATTATGTGCTGGCGGCTGCGTTTTGTAGAGAAAAGTGTAGAGGCGGGACCTGCATTTTAATAAAATCAGGCATACATTTTAAATTATTGACAAACATCACCGGTTACGCATCTAAAAATAATTTTGAAGCGTGTGGAATTGAAATTCCACAATACAAGTTGCTTATTATTTGTCTGTACCGCACACCAACGTCTGATCCAAATATTCTCCTAAAGAAAATAGAGCACTATTTGTATGAAATATCTAGGAAATCCAAGTCGAATTTGCACATAATTATCACAGGTGATCTTAACATTAACACGCTCAAACCGGGGAGAGTCACTGATTACTTACAAGATATATGTTATACTCATAATCTGGAAATGCATATTAAAGTCCCTACCCGCAGAGATTCTTGCATTGACCATATCCTGAGCAATATACGTGGTGCATCTGCAAATGTTTTACCTCTGTACTTATCCGACCATGAGACCGCACAATTATTGACTTTCCCAGTTAAAAAAAAAGTTTTAGAGCCGAAATCATACTTTACTTATAAAAAAGATTATTGTCTTGATAATATAAATAAATTTAAAGACTGTCTTTCCAAACTGTCTTGGTCCAACGTTTACATGGAGACCGATTTAAACAAAGCTTTTAGTAACTTCTACGAGCTTTTAAGCTTGTTTTATAATCTTTGCTTTCCAAAAGTAAGAATTAAGGTTTCGAACGCAGTTAAAAATAACCAGCACTGGATAAGTAAAGGGCTTAAAAATAGCTGTAGAACAAAAAGAGGTTTAAGATGTCTTTATTACAAAAATAAATCAAATATTTTTAAAAATAGCTATAAAACTTACTCTAATGTATTGAAAAAATGTATTCAAAGGGCCAAAACTAACGCTAACATGAAATTTATTAACAAAAGTAAAAATAAATGCAAAGCAACGTGGTCGGTGATTGACAGGGCAATGGGTAATAGAAAGCTGAACTCAGGTGTTACAGAACTAAAGGTTAACAATGAATGTATCACGCATCCACCGGATATGGCTGATGCTTTTAATAACTACTTCATTGAATTAACAAACAAAGTCCTTCCACATAGTTCACGGATTCAACCAAGCGATAGTACTACTTTGAGTATATCTAATTCTATCTTCCTAAAACCTATGATAGAGAATGAAGTCCGACGTGCTGTTATGTCTTTAAATAACACAAATTCCGAGGGCTACGATGGATTTGGTACTAAAGTAATTAAGGCCAGTATCAATGAATTGATTAAAGTACTCACATATCTCATTGACCTGTCTTTTGCTTCCGGAACTTTTCCTGAACTACTAAAACTGTCAATTGTAAAGCCGCTGCACAAGAAAGGTGTGAAAGATGAAGTTGACAATTATCGACCTATTACTCTTATACCGATCTTTTCTAAGGTGTTTGAGAAGTGTATGCACGAGAAAATTATAGAATTTTGCAGCAAATATAACATAATAACGAGCGCACAGTTTGGTTTTCAAAAACGGAAATCAACTGCGCTTGCTCTTTTCTCCCTACTAAGTACCATTTTCAACAATATTAATGATAACAACTACACCACAGGATTATTCCTAGATTTGTCTAAAGCATTTGACTTCGTTTCTCATGAACTTTTAATTAAAAAATTAGATAACATTGGCATACGGGGTCTTGCTCAGAATTGGATACGATCCTATTTAATTGGTCGTAAACAATATGTCCTTATTGACAAAATAGAGAAAAATGAGTTAGTAACCTATTCCTCCAGCTATAAAGAAAGCAAATGTGGCGTTCCTCAAGGCAGCGTACTAGGGCCAATTTTATTTGTCTTGTATCTAAATGATATTTCTAAGATAACGAGACATAAATGCATTCTTTTCGCGGATGATATTTCAATTATTGTGACATCTGATAAATCCAACAAATCAATTAAGAATCATGAGACAGACATTAATTAATAATACAATTGACATCATAATACAATGGCTAGAATTTAATAATCTTAAAATTAATCTTAATAAATCAAAATATATACAATTCAATAAGTCAAAACATTCTCAATACAATTTTAATTTGGACATTGCAAAAATACAAGAAACTAGTCATATTAAGTTTTTAGGTATCATAGTTGACCAACATCTGAATTGGAAAGAACACGTTGACGGCCTGTGTAGTAGAGTTAATAAATTTGTATATGCTCTAAAGGAAGTGAGACGCATTATAAATAAACAGGCAGCAATCACGTGCTACCATGCTTATGTAGCCTCGATACTTCGTTACGGGATTTTGGCGTGGGGTAATAGTACCGACATCAACAGGGTGTTTATTTCCCAAAAAAAATGTATAAGGGCTATATCTGGAATCTCCCCTGACGAGTCTTGTGAACCCATATGCAGAGAGCTTGGTTTGTTGCCACTGCCATCGCTGTATATTTACGAAATATGTTTATTCGTCAAAAAACATAAGGTGCTTTTTAAAACAGCAGGCGAATCTAATTCCAGATTAAAAAGAAATCCACACAGACTCGTGCATAAAGCCATGCCGAAGTCTGCAAAGTTTATTAATAGCTGTGTATCAATGTGTATTCGTATATTTAATAAACTGCCTGAAGACATTAAGAATTTGAATGACAATTTATTTAATAAGAAATTACTAATATTTTTAAAAGATAATAATTTTTATAACATAAATGACTTTTTGAATAATATATAATTTAACATTTTGTGTTTGTTTGTAATTTGATATGTTATTAATTAATGTATAAAATCATACATAAATTTTGTAACTTAGCTATTAATTTGCATGCTAAACCTGTATTAGCTTAACATGTTGTTCTGTAATAGTTTTGTAACATCTTATATACCATGTTAAATGCAAATAAATGATTATTATTATTATTATTATTATTATTTTAGGTTAACTAAACATAATGATACTTTTCATAATAAGTACCTCACTAGATGACGCTTTACAAATTTCAGATGAAATCTTCTAAGATACCCAAAAATTAATACCTACCTAACTAATATAAATCTTTTGAAATCTCTTGTCATTCCATTAGAAAATTCGCAAACCGTTAGAAATTATAAACCTAGATATGGCGGAAAATTCGTCAAGTCGGCAACACTGGGCACAAAAGGCCCAAGCGTGGTGGTACTAGACTTACCTGTTTGTTAAAAATAACGTTTTGTTTTTATGCAAAATTTGTTTATACCACAACCTTTTTCTAATAAAACCTTAACTTTACCTAAGTACGTGATGATAAAGCCAAATGTATGTGTAAGCGCACCAAACATCATCAGGTTATCTCAACCCAAATTCGAAACATAATTACTACTAACATTGATGTTACGGCGACAGTCTTAGATAAAATGGTGACAGCTAGTCAGGCGGACTTTTAAAACCAGTCCTACTACCAAACAAACAGATCACATTAACTTCTACACTAGGAATCGTAGCCTAGACTTACGGGGCTGAGACCGGTGGTCTAACAACTACGATTACTAAAGGTTTTTTTACGTGTGACTTACAAAATACAATTCTGCTTCTGAAATTGATCGTATAGTCTGCGATGAGATGGAGTTACTAGACGTACACACGGCGGCAGATCAACCTATCCAAAACTGTCAAACTTCTACAATCAATTTTGAACTTTAGTGTTTAGTTATAAGGATCAATATTCATTGGAGAAATTTGACAGATTTGGGTAAATTTATCTGCCGCCGACTGTACCTAAACAGCCTTAGTTCCAGCCCTAGGGACGAATAAACGAAGTTAGTTACATGCCAGCACTCAACCACAAACTTACTTAGAGAGTTTGTTTTAAAAACTCAGAAAAAAGCGTCTTTAAAAATAATCACCTATTCTGAGCCAAATTAAGTTTAAAAAGTTTAAATCATCGACTACAATGCAATGGAATTAAAATTCAAAAATTGAACCTGTACAGGTCATAATGCGACATGTGCGAATAGAAAAGTAAACTGTTTGAATTGAATTGGGTATTCTTACCAATAGATGGCGCATTATCTAAATAATTGTCTATATCGCGCTATAGAAGTGTTTTGGTGCGTACTATCTAAGCAGTGCAATGTTTTAATACACAAGTTTAAAATAATACATCCATAAGTTTTATTTTATTAAGTACATGGTTACTACCAGTAGGTGTGAACAAAGAGTACATGGTTACTACATAAACAATAATGGTCTTTTCAGAGCCTATCAATAAAAATAAACGCTGCACATTTATATTGAAATACCGTGTCGCTCACATTTTTACCTTGCATATTAAAGATATTTATTACTGAAGAGACTTTTCCATACATTTCTTTAATTATCTCGTCATCGTTACGTTTACAGTATATATCTATTATTATGCTAGTATAATATGCATTTATTATTTATGTAGTCTAGTTTATATTTTACTTTCACTGTTCAGATATTTTGGGTATAACTGATTGGGTTTTCAAAACTTAGATTTAGGGTTCTATCTTAATGCGAATGCTTTGGTCGCGGAATGAGCTTCCTTTCCAAGGTCTTCACAAGAAGCTGCAGTAGCTTCTCCTAATGTATTGTAGTTACTTATAGTTTCTCTTAAAATTATGAATAAAGTATTTTTTTTAAATCTTTTAAGGCATTCGCGGGAACGGGCGCTACAGGCGACCAACTTACGGTAAGCGATTACCATCAGGCTGTTTAGAATTTATTTGTAACGATTTGTGTTTGTAGTTAAATGGATGAGTTTACTTGTAGGTTTGATTTGATTGATTGCGTTTATTGTTTTTGTTTATGTTTTTCCAAATAGACGCAGCTAAGCTTAAGAAGTTAAGTCTAAAGAAAACGTCGATTTATTTTTTAATACTTATCACGGCAAATGACTCCACTACACCTGATGTTAAGTGGCAATGGAGTCCAGACGCGATAACAACTAGTGCAGTGTGAAAACGACGTCACCCTCACTCTGCCGGCCACAAATATATAATCACCAGCAGCTCTTTTTTATGTTCCCACTGTTGGGGCACGAGCATTTCTTATGGATGGAACGGGCCTTAAACCACCATGCGGGCCCAGTGCCGATTGGTAATTGTTAACGGCTGCTAATGCAGCCGAGCCGGTACCAACGGCTTTACGTGCCTTCCGAAGAACGGGGGAGCGCAAGATAAAAAAACTACTAACGTTAACCCCATTGGTGGCGCGTTAACCCCTGCGCCATCGAGCTCCAGATAAATATATAACTATTGATAAACTTTAAAAGAAATAATTTTCAACGAAAATTATATATCTTTTTTTAATGAATTAAGTAGCAGGCTTAACTTTGAACGCTGAGCAAATAACTACCTACCTACTCTAATATACGTTAACGGCTGACGGAACATGATAGAGATGCCTTTATCTTATCGCATTGTAAAGTAAGTAATTAGAAATAATTTCGAGAGTGGTTATTGTTATCTAGTTCTCTTTGACGTAATAGGTTTTGGTGAATACTCATGCATTACAGATGTGACTAAGCAAGAATAGAAATTTGCATTTTCCCCATAACGACTCGCAATTGAATTTCAAACAGTTTTCTAAATTATTTGTGAGTTAAATAAAAATACTACCTACTTATTTAGGTCATCAATCAATCAATCAATCAATTGCACACTGGCTAGCGCTTTTAGGTTGCGATCTTGCAAGTTAACCAATTTTTGCAATGCCGAGTCATCGGATGGGTGAATTCAGATTGCGTGTGTTTGTGTGTGGGGGTGTGTGTGTGAGGGTGTGTGTGTGGGTGTGTGTGTGGGTGTGTGTGTGTGTGTGTGTGTGTGTGTGTGTGTGTGTGTGTGTTAAACCATAATTGGGCCTGCGTAGTGGGTTATGTTTGTTTGTTTAAGCCAGCAGTAGAACAGCTTTTTTTTATTAAAGCTGATAAACGGATGACCCTCCCAGGTGGTAAATATTATTTTTTGCTTTCCTTATAACTAAAGCAAGAGGTTATATCTAAAAGCAATATACCTCGAATTGAATAACTAAAATGTCAAAAAGATTTTCTAAATTTTACACTAAACTAATAAAAACCGAGTCTGATCGTTCAATATCAATTTTCCACTCTCTACTAAATCAAGAGTCTAGTGCACATGTTGGAGAATTTAATTCGTGCTCATAACTAAATCAACGTTTACACAACACGCATAGCCTCTGTCGATCCCCTGACACGGCATCGAAGGAAGCCTCTCTCCCCTCCGCTTGTTGGATTATATAATATTCAACAGGCTACGGTTGACCCATGCACCTATTAGATACACGTCGATGCTTCAATATTCATTTGTGACGTTACCAATCTATCTATACTATTAATAGAGGTAAAGTTTGTGACTTTGTTTGTTTGTTTGTTTGTTTGCGGAGGGTAATCTCTGGAACTACTGTTCCAATTGCAAAAATTCTATCACAGATAGAATGCTATATGCATTGCGGGTAACATAGGCTACATTCTACGTAGACGAACTCGCGGACAAACTGCTAGTAGATACTATTATAAAGAGGTAAAGTTTCTGACCTTGTTGGTTTGTTTGCGGAGGGTAAACTCTGGAACTTACTGGTCCAATTCCAAAAATTCTTTCATTGATAGAATGGTACATTCCTTGCGGGTAATAAAGGCTATTTTTTGAAAGAGAAAGTTTATTTTGTTATCTCAAATCTACGCGGACGAAGTCGTGAGTGAAGTGCTAGTGACATTATAAAAATAAATTAGTTTATGTATACAAAAAAAATTAAGCAGTAAAAACAAAAAGATAGCCAGGGTAAACCCTGGCTATCTAATAATATCTAATATAATTCGGCATTTTTCTAATGAAACTTTTATCATCATCAGCTCATTCCTTCCCTATGGCTTTACGTGCCTTCCGAAGCACGGAGGAGCTCGAGATGATAAACTTTTGGTCACCCATCCGATGACCGGCCCTTGCGAAATTGCTTAACCTCAGCACTCGCAGACCGGGCGCGTTAACCACTGCGCCATCGAGCTCCTCGAAACTTTTATATCTTTCTGTAATGTCTGTGTGATCGTCAATAAATAATTTCTTATTCTTATTCTTGTTCTTAAATTGTAACTCATTAGAGCGACAGAGGCTGACTAGTAAATAGAGTATACTGATTAGTGACAGTGCTAGTGACTTCACAGGAAAAATCATCATCAATGCGTGTGTGTGTGTGTGTGTGTGGGTGTGTGTGTGTGTGTGTGTGTGTGTGTGTGTGTGTGGGTGTGTGTGTGTGTGTGTGTGGGTGTGTGTGTGTGTGTGTGTGTGTGTGTGTGTGTGTGTGTGTGTGTGTGTGTGTGTGTGTGTGTGTGCTCAGGTAAATATATTTCCTGTACTTAACTTTAAATTTAAATTTAATTAAATTGCTTGAGAGATGTGTTGAGATTCGAAATTGTTTAATATTATCGCACTAGAATGATTTAATAACGATTCAATATTATTTGATGATGAGAAAATAACGTAATAATGTTACTAAATTACTGTGCAATGCAAAATAAGGAGTTGAGTCTTCATAAACGGAGATGCCTAATAAGAAATCAAAATTTAATAAGGATGCAGTTGGTAACCAATCATCATAAGCCGTTTATTGTGTCACTGTTGGGCTTTGTCGTGGACATTAGCAGACAGAATCGAAACATGACGCACCAAGTCTGTTCAATTCAATAACGTCTTAATAATGTGCGACCAAGAAGCTCGATGCCGTAGTGCTTAACGTACTCGGTCTGCAATTGTTGTAATTCGCAAAGGCCGGTCTGATGACCGGCCGGATGGGTGACCAAAAATGTTCCATCCCGAGCTCCTCCATGCTTCAAAAGGCACGTTAAGCCGTTGGTCCCGGCTGCATTAGCAGTCGTTAACAACCACCAATCTGCAGTGTGCCTGAGTAGTAGCTTATGACCGGTTCTCCCTGTGGTGTTTCATCATCATCATCATCATCATCATCTCAGCCAAAAGACGTCCACTGCTGGACAAAGGTTTCCCCCAAGAAAAAATTGGTCGTAGGACTGATGGCCGCTGGGGCGGAATAGTCCTTGAGTGGCGACCGCGTACCGGAAAGCACAGTGTGGTGTTTGTGGGAACATAAAATGAGCTGGTGATGAGGAGTGCGAGTAGCGATAGTGAGATATTATTTCAATTAAACTTTTTGTAACAATAGCGATTTTAACTTTAGAACCATTGGGAAAATATTAGAATATAGCCAGCGACACATGATTTTGGACGTTTTAAAATAACAGAATCGTAACCCTGCTCCAATGCAGGTTCTATCGCAACAGTAATAGCATTCCCAAGCACAGAGGAGCTCGAGATATTAAACATAGCATTGGCGTATCTAATTAACTTCCAAGATCGTAACCAGAATACGCTAGCCGTTATTGCAACGAGCTGTACCATTCGCAATGTTATTGTTATTACGATTTAAAAAACCTACCAGATTTGCACAACAATATAGCGATGGCAATCATCGTCATCACCATCACCATCATCATCATCATCATCATTATCATCATCCCAGCCACGTCCACAGCTGGACAAAGGTCCTCCCCCAAGGATCTCCATAAATCGGTTTTGTGCTGCCCACATTCAGCGGCTTCCCGCAACCTTCATCAGATCGTCGGTCCACCTTGTTGGAGGCCTGCCTACACCGGCGTCATTCATAATTCATGTCATTTATTCACTTCACTTTGCAATAAGTAAGTACTAATAATTAATTAATAATCATTTAAATATTAATTATTATCCAATTGTTAGATTTAAAACATAATAAAGAAAAAACTAAACTTATTCTAATATTATCAGGATCATGACTTAAAATAATAGTTAAATGGCAAACTTTAAAACATAAGTAAATAAGTTTTAAATTGATATACTTTGTGTTTAACGATTTCATCTTATTTTTAATTGGCTTGTGTTTAAACGCCTACCAAAAATGTACCAATTCTACTACCAATAAAATTAGAAACTTACCAAAACGGATAAATGCTCACCAAATTGTGTTTCCTAAAATATTATAAAAAAAGGATACAATTGATATTTTTATTAAATGCAATAAATAATTTAACTGCATTTCAGACCAAATATGTTATTTTGTCACCAAATAGATAACACCAATATTTTATGCCTCGTGTCGTGTTTCAATTTGGTAATGTTTGCTTTCTGTTGTCTAATAAAAAAAATAACCTCGAAATTCAAGGCAATCGGGAAGCGCAGCGTAGCGATTTAATTTCTAACCTATCACTTGACCTGCAGGAGTAGTGCAGCTAGTATCCTCAATCATTAGAATAATAGTGTAAAAATTTGGTGAGCATTTATCCATTTTAGGAAGCAAAAATAATATTTGTAGTCATTTAATTTATTTGGTACTTAGGCTTAGGGTCTAAGAAATATTTCTGGTGAGCGTTTAAATTATACTCTTTTTAATTGTACATTTTAACATTTAGATTACGGATATCGTATATTTTATAACTTTAGTACATTGAACTATACAATGCAATTATCATCATTATTATCAGGTGGGATGGAGTCATTTGCCGAGCTGTCTATAAAAAAAACCTGCATAGATAGATAGCGTACCCTTGATAATTTTTAAACCATTTCTGAAATCGTCAAAAGTATTCCAATTGATCCGTACATTATGTAATATCTAACAAAATCAAAATGTATAAAACAGTTGATTTGTTTTTCTAGATTTTAGTGTTGGTCTCATGTAAAAGCTTTACAAAATCATGAACAGAAACTACAACTTAAAAAAAAACTGGTATTAAAAATTACAGTGTATACTCGTACCACGGTCCGATAAGATGTCTCCAAAGATCATGTTGACCTTTTGTTATATTGTCTGTACCTTTATGGATATCTATTTTTAAAGTACTAGTACGAAGTTTCTCATCAGCTTCTTCTTTACCGAGAAGCTTTGAGCAAAGTTTCTATTAATACAGCATTTAAAACTAGTTTAAAACTAGTTGCCAACCGAAGCGGTGCATACTGGGTTGAACGGCATCCCTCCTGGCTTCTGCAATTGGAACACAGACTTTTTGAGTGAGCGGTCGATTACAGTAGTCATTGATGGCTGCTCCTCTGACATCATGGCTATCGACGCCGGAGTTCCTCAAGGGTCTGTTCTTTCGGCAACTCTTTTCTTGCTTCACATCAACGACCTGCTTCAGCCAGGGATAGTTGGGTACGCAGACGATAGTACTGTTGCAGAAAGATACATTCCGGCTGCGATAGCCAGAGAGGGAAACATTCACTCTCTAAGGGAGGCCATGGTTGAGCGAGCAGACGCGACCTTTAACCTCGTCTTCAGTTGGGGGGGGGACAACCTGGTCCGTTTCAACGCCTCCAAGACACAAGCGTGTCTGTTGTCCGCCAAAAAAAGTCCATTTCATCTGACTCCTACTTTTCGAGGTACGTCCATCCCAATCAAGGGCACCCTTGAGCTGTTAGGCATGGAGTTGACTGCAAATCTCAACTTCGGCTTAACCATCGAGTCTAAAGCTTGTATAGGCCAAGCTTACCAGCCTCGCACACCGGCGTCGTGTCGCCTGCCTGTGTGTCTTTTACCGACTTTACCACGGAGAGTGTGCCGGGGAGCTTTTCAAGCTCATACCACCATCGCCCTTTTACCACTGAACCTCCAGACCTACTGCGGGATATCATCCCCACCTAGTAGTTATTACACTATGTCGCACTAAGCGCTTCATGTCATCATTTTTACTGCGCACTGCCAGGGAGTGGAATTCTCTGCCATCGTCTGTGTTCCCGAAAACTTATAACCTGAATTCCTTCAAGGCTAGAGTTAATAAGCATCTTCTGGGGCAGCTCGCTCCATCGTAGACCTCATCTACGCTCACCATCAGGCGAGATCGAGATCAAGAGCTGTCTTATAAGGCATAAAAAAAGAAAAAAAAGAATACAGCTGAATAGACGATACTTCGCGATCAAGTTGAAACGGTAGACCCGAAAACTGGAATCAAAGGTGTAGTGTAGTATACGTCAATATTCACAAAATTTATTAAAAAAATAAATAGAACTTTTGTGTTTCTGTATGGCGGTTTGTCTGTTTAGAAAGCGTAATTATTATAGAAATCAAAGTAGATATAATTTTTTTATTCAGTACAACACGCACACATAAAATTTAAAACAAAAAAAAAAGTATTGAACCGATACTCGAGTCACAATTAAGCCTAAAGTCTTAATTACATAATTACATAGTTGTAGGATAACAATCGATACACAAAACATTTTATCGCCAAGTCGCCTTACCCGCGTTATTCACAGAGGCAAGACGCCAAGAGAAAATTAAAATAATGACTCAGAATTGACTCTGTGAATAGTGAATTGTGGGATAAAAAATATACTTTAATAAAGTTGATTAAAATAATGGTCGAACTATTGAGCACTGTGGAAATACTAATAAAATATTCATTCATTATGTAAATATCAAAAATAAGTAACTACTTTTCCTTTTTCACGTTACAAGTCAATTATATTATCCACCGAGACGATAAAAGTAAAGCAATAAATGTTTTATTGCGTTTTCAAAACTACATTATATTTTCCATTTCCATATTCATTTTAAATCAGGAGCACAGTCATGCACTCTATAAAAATCATATTTTTGTGTAAGTAGGCTCTTTTTGTATTGTTTTAACTATAGTATAATCTTTTATAACTTCTTTATTTAATTTTAGTGTCGTTCATCGCAATCAATCAATGTAAAATTGCAGAAGAAAATACTACAACAACAATTGTTACAAATGTTACTGCAAATGTTACCGCAACTACACAACATATTGTAAAAAGTAACGCTAACTTAAAATTAGATGTAGTTGATGTTTCAAGCAGCTTTGAAACAAACGATACCGTGCCCTGGAACACGTTTTTCGATACTCTTGTTGGCGTATCATTGGAACAGATAAATAATATTCAAAACAATTTCAAGACGTATTACAATTTAAAACTATCTGACATCGATTCCATCGCCACAGCATTTAACACTACTGATTATGAATATGAATATTTATTGCAATATCAGCTGAAAAGAATAATTAAAGAAAAGAAATTTAATAATTCCGATGATTTCATGTTAGACTTCGTGGACCTTTCGAATAGTGAGATTGAAAAGATAGTTTATTTTAACTTAAATAAAGTTAACGGTACGTTAAGCAAACAAACGAATTGGAATCAACAGACACTCAGAGAAACAATGTTCAGACAGCAAATAAAATCTAGTGAAACCATTGTGGATTTGATAATGTGCAATTTAGTGTCGGTGTGTAAGGAAAGAGAAAACTACTCAGAATATGTTTCTGAATGGTTACGATTCATATTAAGTGAAAAAGATAGGAAATTGGCGCAGCTCTACAACGCCTTACCAAAGATACTGAATGAATATTTCAACGATATTAAGAGCTCTCCACAGTTAACGAAAAACCTTAAACTATTTATAAAATCTGATGCTCGAGCACAAAGAGATTCAATAGATTTTGTTGATGAAACAATAACCAATGAAAATGTGCTACAAACTATACCAGAAACTTGGAAAAAGTCTGCCACGTTGTTTATTGAGCTATTCAGAGCTATCGACGATGCCTATTTCATGACTGATAGAGATGCAGATGATTTAGATAGTATAACGCAAATGTTTGTGAACTGGAGTAGAACTGGTTCGGCCAAAATAATTAACATACTGCATAGTATAGTAAGAAACATGTTAGACAATAAAAAGAAGTGGCCAGAGAATAAGCGAAGTAAAGTAAGCAATATTTGGGGTCAAATCATTTATTTGTAAAGTTATATTTCTTTAAAATTTATATATAAAGTAATACTAGTTCATAGTGGATAATATTCATAAACTTTAAACTAGCTGATTCTGATTCGGAAATAGCTATAAAATCATGTAAATGATGGTTTCAAATAGTTGATTATATGTAATTAACGTCTCAAAGTGTTTTATTACTTTATTTGACTTCTGTAATGTGATGCCGGCTTTCCCCTTAACTATTTACTGAACAATTAAACAGAAATAGATGTGGTGAACTAAAAAAACATGAAGAAAACTAGTTATCAGCTGTTATAAGGGGATGAGTCGACATGCCGAGAAGATTGCTTCCACACTAAATGAGGGAGACTTCTTTAAATGCTAGTGGTAAAAAATAATAGCCCCTTTCAGGCTCAGTAGTATAAAAAGCTGTTCAATTTATATAAACATTTGGAAACAGGCTGATGCAATTTTGTTCCGTGAAATCTGTAACGTATAGGTCTAGATGCAGTTGGCCAGACGCAATTGCATCAAATTGCATTTCATATGTACCGCAACTCAATAATTACTTGTTAGGTTTCCCATGAATTTGCATATATCGAGCGTGTCGCGTCACCTGTTTTTTAGACAAGACACAAACAGAAAATAATCTTCTCACCTACATACTATAAGTCTGTGATTTCACCATAGTTTCGCTATACAAGAGCCACATTTTTATCTTCGACAGCATAAATAATAAAAACCGGTCGTTTTGTCAGGTCAACGCGAGAACTCTTAAAATGATTAAATCCGTTTTGCTCTTACTAAAAGCTAACAAAAATATCAATCTGTAGCAAACAATGGCACTGCGAAATGAAAATAGCAAAATAATTATTTTGGCGGTTTACGATTCTGATTGGGTTCTGTTGTGGTTTTGTACCTACATTTTGTTTCGTTGAAAACGGCTAAAGCTACATTCTGCTTAAATTATTAAATAAAACTTCTGTCACAAGTTTCAGTAGCAATTGAGGTTAAAAGGTCGTGTAGGCATTCCCCTAATTTTTGTTATTTAACAAGCACATATGTAATCCAAAACCTTATTTAATGAATGCGAACATAAAACAGCAGATAGGTCGCGTCAACTTTTACAAAAAAAACATCACAATTTCGCAAGAGAAAACACTATCGACTTAACAATAAATCAGCTTCAAAAAGAATAAATGTTGTCTCTTTCGCATTCATCCTTGTCATTTAGTAATCTATTGATTGATTTATTTACTATTTGGTAAAGTAGCAGCTAAACAGTTTGTTCTTTTTCACATGGCTCTTAATGTTCTAATTCCACATTGATAACACACACAATTCAAGGGAGGTCCTTGCTTAATGCCTATTCATTATTTCTACTGTTTTCTAAGGTATCAGTCATTTTGTTTGTGTAACCTATAGCGACTTGTATTTATTTATGTTTACATATCATCCAACGACGACTAAGTATATTCGTATAAGTATTAATTGAATGTAAAATTCGTCTTAGAATTATGGTTTTTTTTTCGATTTAGATTAGTTACGATGTAAAGCGATAAATGTTTTATTGTTTTCAAAACCAATCTATGTTTTCCATTTTAATATTCATACTAAATCAGAAGCACAGCCATGCACTCTATAAAAATCATATTATTGTGTAAGTATTTTTGGAGTTGTTTTAATTATATATGCTATCGTGTATAATTTATTTATTTAATTTTAGTGTCTTTCATCGCAATCAATCAATGTGAAGTTAAAAAAGAAAATTATACAACAAGTAATATTATGAACGTAAACAGTAAGCCTAACTTGAAATCAGATGTAATTGGTGTTTCAACAAACAGCGTTGAATCTAACGATACCGTGCCCTGGGATGAGTTTTTCGAATTTCTTATTGACGTATCCTTAGAATCGTTAAGTAATATTCAAAACAATTTAAAGTTATATTACAATTTAAAACAATCTGACGTTGATTCTACCATAACAGCATTTAATGAAACTGATTTAAAATACAGTTATCTAATGCAACATCAGCTGAAAAAAATAATGGACGAAAAAAAGTTTAATCATTCCGATGAATTTATGTTAGACTTCATGGACCTTTCGAACGATATTATTGAAAAGATAGTTAATTATAACTTACATAAAATTAACGGTACGCTAAACATACAAGCAAAAGGGAGTAAAGAGATACTTAGAGAAAAAATTTTGAGACAACAAACAAAATCTAGTAGATCAATTGTGGAATTAATAGTCTGCAGTTTAGTATCGGTGTGTAAGGAAAGAGAAAACTACACAGAATATGTTTCTGAATGGTTACGATTCTTATTAAATGAGAAGGAACGGAAATTGGCGCAGCTCTACAATGCCATTCCAAACATACTGAATAAATATGTGAACGACATCAAGAGTACTCCGCAGTTAATGAAGAACCTTAAATCAATTATAAATTCGGATGCTCTTACACAAAGAGACACAATAGATTATTTTGATGAAGCCATAAGCAATGAAAATATGCTGCGACATATACCAGATGCTGGGAAGAAGTATGCCACGTTGTTTTTTGAGCTATTCAGAGCTATCGATGAAGCTTATTTAATGACTGAAGGCGATTTGGAAGATTTAGAAACTATAACGCAAATGATTTCTAAGTGGAGTAATACTGGTTCGATATCAATCATCAATATTCTAGATACTATAGTAAAAAACATGTTAGACAATAAAAAGAGGTGGCAAGAGAATAAGCGAAATACAGTAAGCAATATTTGGGCTCAAATCATATATGTGTAATTTTTTTTCAAAAACTTTGATCGGGCTTATTCAGTTATATATAATCTGTAATAGTTAGTACGTCGAGTAAATGTTGGTTTCAAATAGTTGATTATATTTATTTAACGTCTCGAATTATTTATTGTTTTTTTTGACTTCTGTGATGTCATGTCGGCTATCTGTCATGGCGCAATTGAAACTTAATCTGTGGCGCTGCTTCCATACAAATTCTAGTTTTCGTTAACGTGATCAAAAATGCTGATTGAATTTCGCTTTTACCATGAGAATGAGAGTGATATGATGGCCCGGGGGACTACGTACCGCTTTGACAGTTTCCATCATTGTGTTAAATATATATCAATGGTTTCCATGACAACAAAACAAACAAATAATTTTGTATTGGAAAATTAAATTGTCTTTTTTGTGAGAAAATTGCTATCAATAACGTTAACTATCAGAAACTAAGCTTCGGTAAATATAAGAAATTAAATGCACAAAAGCTTTTTCCGCGTTTGGTCTACCGTGTATCGGTGATAATCTAAATAAATAAATTTTATAATTATTCATTTGAAACAAATTATGGAAATGGAACGTACAAAATAAATCTTGAGCTCGTTATATTTGTCTGCAACCTATATCGATATTTTTAATAAATTTTGTCTTAAAAAATTTAATTAAAAATTTAAAAAGCCCCCGACACAAAATAAACAACATGAAACCTTAGAAAAAGAAAAAATGCGCAATCAAAAAAAAACTATTATCATCTTACTACCTCTCTATTAACGTAGGTGTTTCCAAATGGGACATGGGGCCTGTTTCTGATGGTAGCTCGGTCATCGCATGTATTTTGCCATTTTTCATAGTAAAACCACAGAACACTTGTTTTTTTATTGAGAGAGTTAGCTGATAGCCTATTGCGTCTTTTCAGCGTTACTGGACTTTTTGTGGGTGGCGAGATACTGAAAGGGTTCCCTAAGCCGTGTGATCGATGCACCGTCAGAGGGTTTCTAAGGGAAATGGCATCTCGCAAGCGTGGCCGGTTTCCCTACAAGATTCTCCGAGGGGTTTGCATCGCATAGGGAACCGCCTCTTAGATTCTCTTGTTGCTTCGATAATATTTTACAATGCGGCCTTTATTAGTACTACCCATAGGTTCCGGCTCGATTCCCATTGGGGGTTAGCTACCACCATCTCATCTAAATATGTCGCCGTAACATCAATGTTAGTAGCATTGTTCTAGCAGCTAGAGCTAAGATAGCCAGTGCCTCAGTAGTTGAGGATTCCGGGTGAAGCGCGCTTCCACCATCAGCCTTATCATCACTTAACATCAGTTGAGATAAAGACGAAGTGTTTGCTCGTAAGAAATAATATTATTATATTTTATTACAAATATTACTGATTATATTAAATATATATATATATTCCTGTCCTGTGGGAGTATTGGGATAAAAAATATCATATGTGTTAATAAGGTTATAAACTATCTGTACGCCGAATTTCATCCAAATCCATCCATCCGTTGCAGCGTGAAGAAGCAACAAATATACACACATACACACAAACCTTCGCATTTATAATATTAGTGTTATTATGTTAAAAAAAAGTTCTTGTTCCCTAAGAGTGACCCAAGGGGCTACAAAAAATATGCCATTTTTGCATTGAAGGCGAGTCGTAATGAACGTCGCAACTGAAAGCAGTAGCAAAGTTAAATCTAAGTATAAGGCGAGCACGAAAGCATTGGCTTACTTAGACTTGAGAAGTCATTAGCATATTTTTGCATAAATGAGTAAAGCTTCGTGTAAGCAATTCTCGTAGTAGGCAGGTTAAGAGCGCTTTTGTGATTCAATAGATATTCAATAAATTAACATTATACATCATGGCAAACTGATATCACTTTCATACTGTCCCACTACTACTATGCATAGGCTTCAATCATTGAAATCGAGTCGTCACTAAAATTGATGAGTACAACTCCATGCTCCATGTACGACTACGGTACGATTGTGAAGGTAGTCAGACTAGTGAGGACGGCTAGGACAGCCTTCCTAACCCTTTTCAACTGACCCCCCCCCCCCCCATGCCACCGGCGCCACCGCCTAAAACTATATATATCACTTTCAACAATCATACTTATAATATTATCTATTATACTTACGCTCCCGTCAAATGGTCGGCCGCGCGATTATGTTTTTGTAATTCAATTTTTTTTTGGCATCATGTTGGGAAAACAGCCTTCAACATAAGGGAGACCCTTTTAGCAGCTTGGATAAGAGGTACAGTTGTAATCAACTTGATACAAAATAACCCCTACAAAACACGCCCCTTTCAGTAGGCACCGTTTTTTACCGTCAGTTCATTTCACTGAATCATCCCTATATCAATAGAGATACTAGAGAGTGATAGAGACTATCCGCAAGCGTGACGCAGGGGCCTAGATCGTACTGAACTAACTATGGCTCATTGTTTCACCGCAACAATGGCTCGAAAACGAACCGATGCGATGTGACGCGAAAACATTCCATCGCCACAAAATAAGGAGACTGCAGAAGGTAAGCGAGGAGCTCGATGGGGCGCAGTGGATAGCGCGCCCGGTCTGCGAGTGCTGAGGTTAAGCAACTTTCGCAAAGGGCGGTCATCGAATGGATGATCAAAAAAAATTATCATCTCAAGCTCCTCCGTGCTACGGAAGGCACGTAAAGCCGTTGGTCCCGGCTGCATTAACAGACGTCAACAACCACCAATCCGCACTGGGCCCGCGTGGTGGTTTGTGACCCGTTCTCCCTATCCATCTATCCATCCAACAATCCGAGTGCAGCTGTTGCGAGATTCCGTGTTCATGAAAGGTTATCTGTAGTCTTTCTCATCATCATCATTATCATAATCAGCTCGTTTTTATGTCTGGTGATTATTAACGACTGGTAATGCAACCCGCAACTTGCAACCGGCACCAACGGCTTTACGTGCTTTCCGAAGCACGGAGCAGTTCCACATGAAAAATGTTTGGTTACCCATCCGATGACCGGCGCATGCGAAAGTTGCTTAACCTCAGCAATCGCAGACCGGGCGCGTTAACCATTGCGCCATCGAGTTCTCCTAGTCTCCTAGTCTTTCTCACAGACACGGAATCTCGCAAATGCTGTGCTCGGACTGTTCCGAGCTGTTCCGATAAGCCGTGTCTGTGAGAGAATCTATGTGTTGCTCGAGCGCGGTATGCGAAGCTTATCTTCTGCAGTCTCCTTATTTTGTGCCATCGCAGTCCACACGACTGATGCTATTGTATTGATACGTGACTGGACTGCCCCGGTAGAGAGCTCGCGAAAATCGACTCTAGTCCCACCACTTAAGGTACGGTCACACTTAAGGGTCCTACAAATATTGTTTGGCGTGACGATTGTTTGCTCTTGTCTATTTTGGAGTTCATATACATAGCTCTTGTGTATACTGTTTCCAATTTTGTTCACTTATTTCTGTTTTCTGTCACACTTAATAATGTTGACATCTACTTCAACAGCGAGTTAGTTTTCGTCACAATTATACCCACGACATTATTTAAATCCTTTACGAATGCTTCATTTATTTATTTATAGTCACCCACAATGGATTAGCAAATGAGGAAACAGAACATTGTTAAAAGGAAGACACTCGTTAAATAATATCCTTTTAAAATAGACCGTATAATTTTGGTACCGACACAAAATCAGTCATCAGTCTGTAACTAAAAATACTCAAATAATACTTTTCAAAGTAAAAAGTGTTGAATAATTTCGGCGGGTTGGTTAGAATCACGATAGCTCAATTGGAAGAGCACCTGACCCGGTATGTTAGAAGGGTGCAGGTTCAAATCCTGCTCGTGGAAATTTTTTCGCAACAAAATTTGCGTTAAAAATTATTTTGAACATTTTAAAAATACTTAATCGATTTTGTATTGAATCCGCAATGAAGGCTGCTAGAAGTTGCGACTAGGTGACAGTAGGTCTGTCTGTACCGGCGTATGCGGTACGGCGCGCTATTTCTCTGTCCATTGCGACGTTTCTATTACCGTACGTTAAGACTTCCTTAATCTTGAGCTCGATGGCGCAGTGGTTAACGCGTTCGGTCTGTGATTTCTAAGTTTAAGCAGTTTTCGCAAAGGCCGGTCTTCGAATGGGTGACCAAATATGTATCATCTTGAGCTCCTCCGTGCTACAGAAGGCACGTAAAGCCGTTGGTCCCGGCTGCATAAGCAGTCGTTAACAACCACCAATCAGCATTGGGCATGCGTGGTAGTTTTTGGGCCCGTTCCACCTATCCATCCAAAGGGAAGGCTTTTACCCCAATAGTGGGGACTCAAAATGAGCTGGTAATGATGGGAGACTTTCTTAGAATAACGCGCTATGTTACTGTTAAGTCGCTTACTGCGTCGCAAGAAGCTTGTGCTCGTTAGCGAAGCGTCAGACACCGCTTCCCGCGCCGCTTGTATTGAACAGCTCAATACAAATCTATGCATTTATTTAACGCCACCGTATTGTTACGACAAAACAAAATATGCTTGAAACTTTTGTCACAGAATAAATAATAGTTAAGTACTCTTTTGTTACTATAATCACAGTCCATCTAACCTCTATAATGCTGGTAGAACAAGCAGCTAGAACGTCGCCTTTTCAATATGCGATACGGTTTAATAATCGCTGCGATCACTGACATAGGTAAGTATGCCAATTACAAATGCGTAAACGTTGCAGAAGTGATAATAAAAAACGTAGCGTTAAATAAAAAGTTAATTAATTAGTATCAATAACCAGTATATGCTTAAGGTGACACGTTCATAATCATCATCATCATCTCAGCCAAAAAGACGTCCACTGCTGGACAAAGGCCTCCCTCAAGGATAAATAATTTTGAGGGGAATTTGCCATAATCGCCACGCTTGGCAGGCGGGTTGGCGATCGCAGTAAGGTGAGAATAATCACAGAGAGACGCTGCTGCCCATCCTCTGGAATGGTCCCATAGTCGCCTTCTACGACACCCACGGGAAGAGATGGGGTGGTGCAATTCTTTACCCCCGGCACCACACGGGGGAAGTTAATATTATTAAGGTTAAATATTTTTGTGAAGTTTTTTCCAAATACATAAATCGCAAACACAGTTTATTCAACCTACGCTATGTACAAAAGCTACAATGTTTTTTTACGCTCTGCGCAAAAATTCGTTACAAAAGTTATTCCCAAGAAGCTTTCAAGCTTCAAGGTCCTTGTGTGATATTATGAGTCATAGGTACTCGCAAACATAATTATTCACTCCATAATAATATAGGTATACAGTCATGATCGTCTACCTGCATTTAAACTTGTAATATGGCATTCCAATACGCGGCGTGCTTACGTCACTTTAACGGCTCGACCGTTGGATTATTGAGGCTTCGCACGTTTCTGAATAATACAGACGCTTGTACATCAACCTAATCAAATCTGTCAAATTTCTTCAATAAATATGGTCATATGCCATATATGTATACAGGGTGGAAAAAAAAGACCGTGGTTGGAGGAAAAGTACCCTTAATATTGATGATGGCAAATTTTACTGAAAGGAAACATTCCTTTATTTTCAAAAATAATTAAAACTGCATTTAAAGATTTTTGAAAAATCACCTGCTTGAGCCGGGAATCGAACTGGTGAAATGTGAAAAAAAAACAATGAAGTAAAATACAGGTTTACGATACTAAGCGAAAGAGTCATTCATGAGGATCAATTTCTTTTGAACAACATAGTATCTTAAATTAAAGAAAGACCAAGAAAAATATTTTTACACTTATTGGGCATTGGTTCGTCGCTGTTCTGCCAACAAACAGGTGCCGCCAAAAATGTCAATGACGTTTCATTTTAAATTACGCCTGTCAATGTCATAGTCTGTGCAAATAATGTCTATGAGGAACTAATGGACTAAAATGATTAAAAACAGGAAATAAGTGGGATTTTTCTATATTATATTAATTTTACACACATAATACCAATCACAACAAAAGACAGCCAAAGAAATCAAAGACAAAAGCAAAATCTATAAAAATGTCAATATTCAAAAAACTATAAAAATAAGAACTTAAAAAGTAATAAAAAGGTTTTTGAAAGAGTCTGCAACAACATTCACTGCCTTGAAACGACAAAAAATTGAATTTCTATTGTGTCTCACACGGCGCCGTGTATTTGGCAGTGAATGTGTTAACAAAGACTAGAAAATAGACCACCAAAGGAGTCAAGAGAATGGATGGATATAGTGTTGCTATGGCGAGAGACACCATACCACGAATTGCGGCGAAGGTTGGAATGCGAGATTAAACCTTAGGATTAAACAGACGTGTCGGCGGAAACCCCAGCCTTTTAAAATATCTAAGTACCTATCGTGAAACATGACACAAGGTGGTTTGTATTAAAAATTACAAGAATTTTTTGATGTAACATCCTTATTTCAAAGACCAAAAATAAAGTCCTAAAGTTATAGGCCAAAATAAATCACATCATGGCAAATTATGAAAAAAAAAATGCAATAGTTGCTGTATTTGTTTCTTGGCCAACGACTAAGTAATTTGTGATGTTTGAGTATTGTGATTATGAGGAAATTAATGCTTGTGCATTAAAAAAATATATCATTTGATTTCTGTGATTTAAAAAAAATTATGCCTATGCTATTGTTAATTTGTGTAACATTTTTTTTTAATTAATAGTTTCTTGAATTTTAATACTTCATATTGCCTCCTCGTGCTTTCATTACTGTGTTTACGCGGTTTGGCATGCTGTACAACAAGATGCGATTTTGCGGAATATTCTCCCATTCCTCTGTGAGAGCAATTTCGAAGCATGATTTGGGGAGCGTTTCGTTGTTTTACGCATCTCCCTAGCTCGTCCCAAGCATGCTCGATCTGGTGGCCGTTTTCTATGAACACCAGTTCTGTGTGACTCTCAGAAGAAATTCCGGCCCACACGAGTACAGACCCACCACCGTAGGCTACTTTTTCTTCGATGCATGCTTGCTTGAATCTTTCTCCTGGTCTTCTATACACTCTGTGTTTTCCATAGTGCTTGTAGAGCATACATTTTTATTCGTCGGAGAATAATTTTTGACCAATCATCAATAGTTCAATTTAAGTGGTTCTGGGCATATCTTAGTCTTCAAATACGATCAGGTGTAAGCGACATGAATACAGCTTGAATAATAAATAAATATTGAACACTATCAACATAGTTTATAAACCGTAAATGATAAATTAGAAACATAAGCAAAAACAGATGCAGTAATTTCGTAGTTCCATCTTCGAAAGTCTCCCTTTTTCAAATTTGATTTTTTGAACTTTACAATAACTAAGAAGTTTTATTACTTTCATTTAAGGAGTATTTATTTGTCTATTTAACACAATTTATTCTTGAAGTGACCCGGATTCATTGCTTTCGAGTGTAGCAAATAAAATTCGCACAAGACACCCACCCTCAAGCAACAATATGGAGACTACATTTTTAATATTTACGCGCGGATTCGCTTTAACTGAATTCACCATTCGCTTCTGAAGATCCTTGTTTCTACCGCGCATGCGCGAGGGTACCGATAGGTTCGGGTCGAACTTTCCCCTCTCAGGACCTGATACAGTGGAACAATGATGCGGCAATCTCGTTTCTAATGTACGAATATTATACAGAAGCGAACGGTTGTCGAACGGTTTTGAAGTACCTTTATGTATAAAATGTTTAAATAATTTTAACGCAAATTTTGTTGCGAAACAAATTACAAAAACACAAATGTTGAAAAATTTTCCACGAGCAGGATTTGTGTACCTTTATACCTTTATGTATGTTATATATGTATAACTTTGTTGTTTACTTATAATTTTTAATGAAAATTAAATCAACTATTTGCTATGTATGTATGTACGCTAGACTAGGGTACACTTTTTGATTATAAAATTCAGTATTACAGAAGTTAACTTCTTACGGAGTTTTTAAACCTCTTCATAACCGTTCTTCTTCTTTATGATTTAGTTGTTAAGACCACCGGTCTTAGACCTAGAGGTATCGGGTTTGATTTCCAGCGGGGGGTACATAATGGACTTGGGAAAATTAAAAGAAAGTTTTTTTACCATATACCATTATAGAAGACGTTATTCCAAAACGTATAGTTTTTGTTTCACTTCGATACGATAAGTATTTACAAAGTTATTGTACATAATTAATTTGCTTAAAACACATTTAGTTCGTTGGCAGTCTGCTTATATCACGTGATGACGTGACGTCACCGTATCCGACAGCCGCACGAAGCGCGGCTCGAAGTCTGGGACACAAACACGACAGTCGTGAATGAGCCGCAGTGACCTGACCTAATAAACCTGAATAAATTGTATGCCAAAATATAATTATTAAGCAAGTAGATCAGTAAAAATTAATCGCATCGACTTATGTGTATATATATCTTTGCTGTGACCGGCAGCCGTTGACGTCACGCCCCGCCCGCCAGGCGCATTGTGATCTTTACGGAAAAACAAAACCAAGTGGTGATTTTAAAAATTTTTGAAAAAATAAGGTGAAGTAATTAGCAGTACTACAGAAAAAAATGACATATTTTAAGTTGAAACTAATAGAATAGAAAAAAAAATCCGTTCCCACCCTCATTGTAGGGTAGTAGCACCAGCGGCAGCGTTCGAAAGGAAACGGTGATCGACATTTTATTATTTGAATTTTTTAAAATCAGGTTTAGCAAATTTTAGTCTTTAGCAACTATTAAATAAAGACTACCTACTTCCTATCGTCACACGTAAAATTTAAGTGAAAATTATGTTAATAATTGGCGACGAAAAAAAAAATTGTGTCGAACATTGGCTTTAAAGTGTCGAACACTGGTGCCACTACTCTAGAGTTTCTAAATCCGACTGGCTAACTACAACTATGTTCACCAAACATGTCGCCGTAACATCAATGCCAGTTGCATTGTTGTGTTCCGGCAGCTAAGGATAAGATAGCCGGTTCGTAAGTATTTTAGGATTCATGGTGAAGTATGCTTCCACCTTATCGTAAGATAATATCAGGTGAGATAAAAGCCCAAGTGTTCACCAGTAAGGGATAAAAAAAACGAGCGAGCCTTACTACTGTAAGTAGTCGCATATGATGTGTAACATTTGACATCTAACCTTAGTGATACCTAAGCAATTTTTTAAGACATTATATTCCGAAGAAATGGGTCATGTTACATAATTTTATAACTATAAAATAAATGCAGTAAATACTCATTAGAAGACATTTGACATAGCAAAATGACCTTTGATAGTCAAATGACACAATATGTCACATATAATAATAATATGTGATGTTCATAATATCGATTTTAAATTTACAAAATGGCGCGCTTCCCCGACTTCCTGTTACACTGTTACACATACTTCCGTCCCATTTCACGAAATCACTCCCACAAATTGCTTATATCGAAAGCGAGCGGAAAGATGTTAAGAGTACCAAAAAATATAGCAAAGTTTTAACAAATTGTTATGTACTGGTAGTTTGTTCTCCGGGACAGTGAACCGATAATCGTTGAATTTTTTATAAAATCGGCGTCGCGTCGTCGGTCGGCTCGACAGTCACATGTGTCAATCAATACCTGTTAGTCTTTATTTGTTATTCGATCATGCAATTTCAAACCTTCCGCGTACAACCTATTCCAGCGATGTATACTGAAACGGAACTCGATGGCGTAGTGGTTAATGCGCCCGGTCTTCGAGTGCTGGGGTTAAGCAACTTTCGCAAAGGCTCGTCAAGAGTGACCAAAAATGTATCATCTCGAGCTTTTCCGTGTTTCGAAAGGCTAAAGCAGCCTTTCGAAACACGGAAAAGCTCTCGTTAACAACCAAAAATCCGCACTGGGCCCAGATGTCCGTTTATGGCCCGCTCTTCCTATCCATCCACAGGGAAGGCTCGTGCCCCAGCAGTGAGTACATAAAAACTGAGCTGATGATGACGATGATGATATTTAAACGGTAATTATTATTTACGCCACTTGTAGGAACTTGCCAGTCCCTGCCCGTATTATCTAACAGAAAATAAATTATAATTATTTGGAACATTAAGCAGACATTTTCGATACCCGCTAAGATATTTTCGTGCTCGTAAATACCTTAATAATAAATTAATTACTAAACAGAAGGTACTTAAACTTTTCCGTTAAAACGGTTTTCCTTCATCTTGAGTCTGTATCAGAAAATAGCTGTAAAATGCTTTCAGCTCTCTCAAGCCACTTAATAATTCAGGCATGTTAAGCTTTACTTTGGTGCACGGCTTTGAATAACGTTGAAACTTAGTTACCGTAACCTCTATTGTTTAATTTTATTTTATGTAATAGGTGGCAAACGAGCAGGCGGGTCACCTGATGGAAAGTAATCCCCTCAGCCCATGGACATCCGCAAAACCAAAGTAATCGCAGATGCGTTGCCGGCCTTGAGGAAAGAGTAGAAAGTATCGATACTTTCCTAGATAATGTTACTGCATTACTGCTACCAATATCACTAATTAAGTATAATGCATAAATATGTTCTTGTGTTTTAAATTTATATGTTTAATGTATTGTAATGTAACTAATATGGATTGGTTCTATTTCTATTTCAGTTTAACGTTGTAGGTAGTAATAACGTCACTTCACGATACATATAGTGTACGTACGTGTACGATACGTATAGTGTGAAATTGATAAAGGTTCCGCGTACATCCCGAGCTCTCCGCTATTGCAGGCTTCCGAAAGGTTGCATTCACGATTGTATAAAAATGTTTTTGCGAGTGGCTCACTTGAACGGAAGCTTGAAACTCCGATTTAGTGCGCGTTTAATAGATTGAACTATATTCTCACTCAATTAGTATTCTTTTTCCTATTTGGCTTAGCTTCAGCTTTAGAGCTTTTTTACATTTCTGTATTAAGTATATACAAATTACAAAAATCTTATTCTTTCAAACCAAAAAGCCATTATAATGAAATTTTCTATGCTTAATAAAGATAAAGAATTTGATTGTTAATAGGAAATATTGAAAAACATGTTTGTTTAAGTAAATTTATGTGTGGATTTTAAATAGCATAAATTCAGTTACACGAATCTTTTTTAAATGTTTTCTAAGGTTAACTGTCATGATATCCGAATTTCCATTAATCATAGAAACTTTTGTTAAAATTGGCTTGTTGGCTTGTAAGAATTAGAACTTTAAAGGTTGACGTCACTAAAGATACCGAAATTTAAAGTGGCTCTTAACTTACACATAAATTAAGGTTTCATTTTTATTAGTTTCCGTTGAACAACATTGAGCACGTTTGTTCATCAAGTTTATTCATCGTAAAGGATATTTTTCAGTTTTGTATGGAGCTTCGGCTAGGACTTTGTACACTATCTATACCATAGGCAAGCAAAGATAAATATAATAACTAAAAACTAATTATTATATCGCAATAAGCTAACGCATTTGTTGGTACAAAAGCATTTTCTAGTAATAATTATGCAACTCCGATTCAATATGGCGGTAAAACGTCACAGTCACATAAAAAAAATGTCACTGTTTCTGACTTTTTTTTTTCTTTAGTTGATGGTTTGTGCGATTAGCACATTTAGCCAGTGTCAAAGTAATTTTTCTTACAAGTAATACAAATATAAAGAAACAATATTTCCATCTTGTATGATAATGATGAATGATAATAGAAATGAGAAGTGAGAAATGATATGCCCCCCAACCCCTCGAGTATCTCAGTAAAGATGTGGGGCTTTACTAAGTCCTCGGGCGGACTTCTTGAGAGAATTTGAAAAGTGACGTTGCACTGTTTTGTTTCATTTGCCAACACTCATATGAAAAGTCAACTCCTTAACAGTTAAGAGTTAAAAGATAATTCTTTCAATTCTGTATGCACATTTAGACTTCTAGTTATATTTTTACTAGTTCATCAGGTGAGCTGATAAGGAAGGACTTAACCCTCAACAGCCATGAGTTAGGGGATAATTCTTTAATTATCATAATATAGACCGTGGCTAGTCTCCGTCCAGGACAACGATGTAGGTAAAAAAGGCACTTCCAATACGGATCGAAATTTTGATAAGCACATAAACGGTGTCTTAACTGATAACTGATAGCTGATATCGAGTGTGGTGCCCTGCAGCTTGTGTACTGTAATGGCCCAACTTAAAATGATCGGCAGCATTCTTCGTTCGACGTCTCCATTATCCTTCTGAGCTTGAAAAGTTGTACATACAGCACCAATTGCTACACAGCCATAATTGGCTTTAATTCGGACTGGCCAGGTTACGTAACCTTAACGTTTCCATAAAAGCCTTCTCAACATGTCTATTTAACAATTTGTTAGCATCTGGGTCTGATAAAACATAATAACGAAAATATGAAGATGCAACTAGATTATTGTGTAGCAATATTTAAAAATATTGCTACAGAATTACACAAAAAGAAAAGCCCACCAACAATATTATTAATATTTACCACAATCCACAACAAACCTAAAAAATAAAGAAAATACAGCAAGTTTAATTATTGTAACTAAAAACTCAAAAATAAGCTTAATTTTTTACAAAAAAATAAAACCACCTTAAAAAAAACCTAACCCAAAGAAAAAACACAATCAGCAAATTTCCTAAACCAAATTAAAAATACAACAAAAAAAAAACAATAAAATACTCAGACACTAAAATGTTCGCGATACCGCGATAGTATATTTGTAGCATAATGGAGCAATAGGTGGCGAGTAATGTCGACGAGGGGCGCGCAGGGGGCACCCCATTGTGTGTTTGACACGAACGCGGGCAGACGTCGTTAATGGTCATTTTATTACAGATTTTTTTCTGCGCTTTTTTACTTTTTTCGTACAGATTATAATCGTTAGTGGATTGACATTTTTTGTAGTTAATATTTTTATTTTAAAGTTTATTTTTGTACCATTTAGGTATCCAGAAAGATAATGAGAAATTAAAAACTTTATATGACTTTACTATATTTTTAACTATTAGTACGAATAGTGTAAAGTCCTAGCTGGAAATGAAAAATGTCCTTTGCTACAAAGTTACCTACTGATGTTTCACCTACTATGACAAGCCATTAAATTGACACCAGCTCACCTCTCCAACGACGCTAATGTCATTTGCTATGTTGAATGCGATGAGTAATCATTGCGTGTATCCTGTAGGTGTAGGGTAAGCGCTATAGCATTTTCATTCGGGTCCATACCCCAACTAAGTGCTTTTGATTTCGATTTCATTAGCAACTGGATACCAATTTGTATTCGGTCTCAGTATGGCACAAAAAGCCATTTATTGGCATATTTAAGTGCTGATGTGTTATTTTGTTTGAATATATTAAGTTGATTAATAATCGAGTTATTCTTAAGGTTAGACAACATTTTTATAAAAAATACAAAATAGTTTTTTTTAAGTAAGAGAAAGGGAGGAGACAGCAATTTTTTACTAGTGAGTGAGTAAGAGATAGTATATTCACTTACTAGTACTTTTTTTCTGTAGCAGAAATAAGTTGGTTATTACTTTTGATTTGAAAACTTATAATTACGATGCATTTCTAGTCAAAAAAATTACGCGCGAAAACTAGTTTCAACTATTTAACATCGATCTTTATTCCCTATCATGCTATCGTCTTCGAGAAATTGTATGGTATTGAAGCAGCACCTCTTGGTAGAACACCAAAAGAGTTACTAGTTCTCCTAGGCACCTTGTTGACATCAGTGAATTCGCTTCCTAAACTGATAATAACGATGCATTTCTACGTCAAAAAAATCACGTGCCAAAACTAGGAAAACTAGTATCAACTATTTAACTGTTGTTGGAAACTCCACGTTCTACCGACAAAACGTGTGTTACGGTCTGAAAAAAAGAAGTCCGAAAAGAGCCCGCGAACACTGACCGAGCATAAATAAAACAGTGAATTTGAAAGCGAAAACGCTAAAACACGATTTTGGTTGTTATTTTGTAGTCACTCAAAATTTGGTATGAAACGGTACCGCATTTTTTTGCAAAAGAAAAGAAATGCTATATTATATCAACTGACTTCGATTGAAGGGGATTTTTTGTCCTCCGTGCTTTGGAAAGCACGTAAAGCCGTTGGTCTCGGCTGCATTAGCAGTCGTTAACAACTAAAACCGCACTGGGTCCGCGTGGTGGTTTACGGCCCGTTCTCCCTATCCATCCATAGGAAAGGCTCGTGCCCCAGCAGTGGGGACATTTAAATGAGCTGATGATGATGATATATTTTTGTCGTAAGTAGTTTGATCACTTTGCGTCTTCCGTTGTCATAAAATGCAAGTACATTTGATACTGTATTGAATGTTTTATTTCAATATGTAGTGATCGCGTTCTTTAATAACTAGAGAAGGTAAAAACATTATTGGTATATATAGGTTTATGATTGGAGGCTCGGTGAGGAGAGTCCCAGATCAACCGGCACGTGAAGGGGACATCCCACTACACACGACTTTAAAGTTTATACTGACAACCCCCACCAACCGTTAGGTCATAAAGTAGGTGTCAGACATCCTTGCGCAAGCACAAGGGACCATCTGCGTCAGGTCATAACGCCAAATCAGGACGCGCCGAAGCGCATTCTTCATCCGGTAAGACTAGTGTCTCGAGCGAGTTGCCCCGTGGACGCGTATAGTCCACTACTTAATATCGAGATAAGTTACCGGAGCTGTAAGTTCGCTCACTTTTCGTTGCACTAAGAGTACGACTCGCAGTTTCCTCGGCTCGGGTCGTCAACTCTAAAGTCGACTACCAAATGTCCTCTTTGGTGGCGGAGTTGTAAGCCCACTCACTTCTCAGTACCCATCCAGGCACCTAATCAGCTCCAAAATCCTACGCGGCTGATTCAACCGGAGAAATTGCATCTAGCGGGCGTCTCTACTAGTTCTCCAGACTAGTGCCGGAGATGTTGGAAGCCTACTCAATGAAAACCACCGAGCAGAACAACCAACTAAGGACAACTCACGTGCCCCGGGGATCCGTTCGCTTCAGGGCCCCACCAAGGCCGCTATTTGGACCCTCTCGCTGTACACAAAATGGAAACCTGGCCAGACCTCAACCAGGCAGACGAACATTCCCACTTCTACAGCTAACCACTTAGCCACCACGAGTCCACCCAAGTCCGGGACCTGACGGAGACGCCCGCGAAGGCATAACCGGCAGGGGGCTCAGGATCCGGAACTCCCGTGGTACCCTTGAAAAGTCAGCCGGACCCGTAGTTCCAGCTGCCATACCCTACCTATCAGGGTCAGTAGATAGAGACGTGAAGGGGACAGTGTACATTGGTTTTTTAGAGGGTGGGCCCCTCCTTCTCCCGAATTCCCCCTCCTTCGCCCAAATTCCCCTTCCCCAAATCCCTCCTCTATCTCCCGAATCCGTCTCGACACCCTCGGGCCTGGGCAGAGAGGCGGGAGCTGGAGGGAAGAACCCCACATTACCATCCACACCACCAGTGTGGTTGTAAAAAAACGAGGTCGACTTCACCTTTTACGTGATAAACATACATATTCATGCACATACAGCCTTTTGTCTAGTTAATAAAGAAGGATTATGCATGATAGGACAGATATGAAATATTCAGAACAAAATTAATCAAGTAAGGAAGTAATGAAAGTGCCTCTTTCTATTGTCTTGCAAATGCCACGGACACAAATTCCACAAATGCATAATGAAATAATGAAATGAAATGAAATAAATGAATTAAACTTCACATATTTTTTTACGCTAATACCAATAAGGGTACATGTGCCAGTGAAGAACCTTAGTACATATGAAATAACCTGTGCCGTCGCGTACAATACCATATCATGATACAAAGAAGTCCTATTATTCCGTGACCACAGATGAAAACGAGTACGGGGAAAATTAAATCCACAAAGACTTTTGTGTCCGCAAAACTCGTTAACAAATAGCCAGAGCAAAATGCTCGTACAACAGAACGAGTGTCTATTCATAATCTCCGTTTTACTCCTTTTCCTACTTCACTTCTGGTTTTAATTATAAAGCTAGACCATTAGACAACTTTTATTTATCAATACTTTGAAAAATGTACAATGATTTTTAAAGAATAATTAAGCTTTGAGATTATAATATGTAGTTAAAAGCATTTTTTGCTGCGCTTCTCGTTAGTGTAGGATTAAAGTACTCGGATTAAGGATGACCATATATATACTCACACATATGTATACATACATAAACACTTCGAGCTAAATACATTATTTCTGTTAAAGACTTTTGAAATGTATATCAGATTTTTTGCGGATACTTATAAAACGAAGCTGTTATTTAAACTAAACACTTCATATAATTATGATCGGATGTGTAAATAATATGCGTTGCAATATTACAAGTAAAGCAACTTTTGTAATGCTGTGTCATCAGATGGGTGCTTCGGAAGGCATTAAGCTAATAGTCACGGCTGTTATCGTAACATGACAATTGTCAAGATAACACGTACTCAAATCGGGCTGTTAGCTCGTATTCATGTGGAAAGCCCTTAGCCCACCATCAGCAGCAGCAGACGTAGGTACCTATATAAGCTGATGACGATTTTTTTTACTTACGATTAAGACCATGGCCTTTACCTCGCTTGATATAAAGTTTTAAGGTTGAAGGTGGAGTTGCATTTCACCCTGAATCTTTAACGGAATCCTCAACTGTGGTTGTTAGCCAGCCGGACTAAGAAGCCTTACCACCACCCAAATAGAGTACACAAATATGTATACCCCGCTGGAAATCGTTCCCGGGACTTCCGTGGTAATAAAACGATGATTAGAAACAAATTCACAACAACAAAATCAATATAAAACGACCAACCAGTAGGTACGTTAGGCGTTCCCTCATCTCAGACAAGTATGCAATGATCAATACGAAATCATTAGATTAATCATTAGTATCATCACTCATCCTGCAAAGAATTCAAAGGTCAACAAAAGAACTGACGAAATCGAAATCCCCAACGCATCAACTACGCCATAGAGCTCCAAATGAGCGTCAGCCAGCATCATTAACATTATTTATAAAAATACAGAAATAAAACAAGCGGCTCTTCTCAAACGTGACGTCTCACTTTGTTAGCAGAACAGATTCGTGAAAATGTCCTATACATCAATATGGCGCGGCTGGTCACTTGACGGGAACGTAAGTAAAATATACATGTGAGTATTGCCAGTAAAATTAAGTTTATTAATAAAAATAACTGTTGCAAGCCGTCATTGCTTATAGTCTCCTTTTTGATAAAATTTTACTCTTAACGTACTTAATAGTAATAACAAAATGAAAAAAAAATGTAAATAATTATTTTAAACTATTGTAACTATTTTAAAACGACAGCTCTATTCTTACCATCGTCTACATTTTTATCCTCGAAATACCTACGCTTACAAAACATAAAGAGGGTAAACTTTTCAAGTGTGTGTGTGTGTGTGGATGGCCTAATCGGAAACGGCAGAACGAACGAACGAAAGCCAAAAAGGAAATAAAAAGTAACCTCGACAAAGTATTAATTTTATCGCAACAAACAAAACAAAAGAAAACTCGACAAATGAGCGCCACCGAAGAAATTGCGAGCGGCAAGAGCTCAAAGGTAATCTGCCTAGCAGGTAAGGAGGTGCAACTAGATTGAAAGATCAGCTGCAAATAAAATGGTCTTATTCAATTAGACGCCTAGCTCTCTTCCGATTACAAACGTGGCACAAAGAGAAATTCTGCACGCCGGATCCCGTGAAAACCAATATAGGCAAAACAGAGAAATGCTTGGAGCACTTCAAGCTCACCGGTATCGCAGATAAACCTAAGTAGGTAACACGTAGTTTTCCACGTAGAGAGAAGACGTGGAAGGCGTTAATTTGATCTACAAAAAAAATAAAAAATGCTCCACACTTTACAAAATAAGGTAATTTATTAAAATAAAATAAAATAAAATTCTTGAAAATAAACAATATTGCAAAAACAATTTTCTTTCAGGTTTTCTCCTTTTATTGCCTTGGATAATTTCAAATAGATTAAACTGCTTTTTTAGAAAATACGGCGTAATTCGACTCAGGCGGCTATCTCTAGTCTCCCAGACCCATATCGATTAAATTTCCTAAGTCTTTTTGACAGTGTCAGTGCATGTTTGCTTGTCACTTATTACGAATCACAAAGCCCAAAACGAATTGCCACATACAGCCTTTACAAAGGGAAAATATATGTGTACGTTGAAAAAATTTAACCTATCGATATCGCCCGCCGTCGTCAACAGAAAATCCTAATCGAAATATTAATTATGTAAAACATACTAGAAAGCTCTGCCTCAAAGTAATTTCTTTTAATAAAATTTATTGATTGCCGAGAAATTTAACAAGTTTCTAAATAATAAAGACGTAAAGTAGTACAATGAAAACTACGCATAAAATTGTATATACATTATATATTATTATTATATAAATAAGTTGAATGGGTAACGCCGATTACCACCACTATGGTTTTACGGTACTATCAATATACCCGTCTCTATTGATCAGAGATAACCGGTAACCACTAACACGTATGACACCTGTCACTTGTCGCCATTTATTATTGTATACTGATATCTCATAAAAATAACATTACAAGGCACACACGATTTAATTGCGAGTTCTCTCTCTATTTAATAAATGTTGATAGATTACGATTGATGATGTTATAATCTATCGATAAAGCGGCTACATCACTACATGAATTCGAACTGTATTTAGTAATATTAATAGTACTATAACCTAACCTAATTTACTAAAAAAGGAATTCCTTTCATTTGCACCACGTTATAAACAGTAATCACGCCGCCGATAGTATTGTTGGGATTTGTTAAAGGCATTCGCTCCGACACAAGAGTTTTATGACTTAATATTACCCGTGCGAAGCGACGTAAACGAGTAAGTGCCTGCCTCACTTAACTGTTAAATGAATTCCTTGTAATTAGATTAGCTTGAAGTAATAACTTATTTTCGGCACATTTATAAGTTTATATTCATGCATAATAATTAAGCACAGATAACTACGAACGAAACGAATGAACGGGACACAAACAAAAATAGAATGCGGGAGGCCAGCAACGGTCTCGGCTTAATGTTTTTGCGAAATTACGCGGAATTCCGCAAACAGGCCTGGAAGAGGTCACGATTATTTGACATCATAATAATCGTCAGCAATTTAACTACTAAACTTAACTACATTTTGAATGGAAACGAAGAAGTGCCAACTAGTAACGAACTTTTGAAGATGCCATACAAACTGCAGTTTACGTTAACTCAGTCAAATAGGGAAAAAAACTAGCACTCTGGGAGTCTAAAGCGAGAATTCCTTTTTTTTTTCGCCTGACGGCAAGTGCTCGGGAACGGGAAGAGGGAGGGGGTGAATACTACATGGATAGATAATTCAGGCGGCTGAGATTAAACTTCGTCAGACTTCTACTGACTAAACACGAAGTCTAAGGAAGACGTAAAATTTTATGTCATTGAAGTAGCGGCAGCGCCTTTTGGTGACAAATGAGAAGATTAAAAAAAACAAAATCTTGTTTTCGTTAATTGTTCGAATAAATTTAAATTAAGAATAGAAAATCAAACTCGCACTTGACACTATTCTCTTTTTAAATTACACTAAGGAATAGCGTTACCTATTGCAACGGTGTCTGTGTCGGTAGTTAATAAAAAATAAAAGGTGCCTGTGTGACCGCCGCCCTTACAGTCTCAGCTCTTTGATCGGGCAAAATGAGCTTTATATGGTAATAACAAGGCATAATTTCGCTCACACAGAGAGCGGCTACGAAAATGTGTGTCAGTGCTAAACAGTCGATAAAGAATGCTTCGCCCAGCCCCGGATCGCACGGTGCCGTAACGAACGCAACCGAGATGAATTTTCTACTTTTTTTCTTTTTTATGTAGCGGTGCCACAGGAATTTTGTTGTGGAAAAATGTTTTTTGCCCAAAGAGTTTGATCGAAATCTGTCAGTTGCACTATTACTACACCTTTTTATCCATCGTATACGTAAAAAACTATGGATTTATTACAAACGTTTCTGACAGGATTTGGATACGTAACACCTTTTATCCATCGTACGTAAAAAACTATGGATTTAGGATTTGGATACGTAAAAGTTATAATACTGTTACTGTTACTTTTTACCTAAGGCAATTGCGTTACGTTAATTTAAGATGTACCTCAAATTCGTTGAGTTGATAGTAGTAAGATGGAAGAGCGGGAAACAATACATAATATCAATAAAATGTATGGCTTTACTTTCTTAACAATTTTATGAGTTCGCATCTTTTTTCTGTTTTCCTATAAGGTCAATAAGGTTCAATTAAGGTCACCCGGGGCAACTAAAATAGTAAATTCAAAGTAAAAAAGTAAATAGTGTTGAATAATTTCGGCGGGCTGGTTAGAACCACGATAGCTCAATTGGGAGAGCACCTGATCCGGTATGTTCTAACATACCGGATCCAGTGTGCAGGTGCAGGTTCAAATCCTGCTCGTGGAATTTTTTTCGTATTTCTTAGAACTGTCGGATACCCAAATGCTAAAATAACATAATTCCACGTAGTTTCTTAAGTTTCATCTGTCATTTGTTACATTGATAAATTTTGTTATAAATATTATTAGGTAAACACGCACTCTTATCGCATTTAGGAGATAGGAGATTGCCATTATGCAAGTTTCAAAAGTAGGTATATGCCACAATGATTGTAATGTGTTCTGAATTCTGACCAAATCACGGAAATTATACGCTGCTAAATTATGTGAATACAATCCGTCAGGGTCCGTTTTCTTGCTGCGAGTTCTCCACTTATCCGCTGCGGATTTTTTTGTTAGATTATGGGTTCGCATTAAAAAGAATAATAATAATAATATTAAATATAATTTATGATATGGGACACGAGATTGCCAATATGCAAGTTTCAAAAGTGTATGCCACAATGATTGATGGTGTGTTCTGAGTTTTGGACACATCACGGAAAATATCGTTGCAAAATTCTAAAACTCAAATAGACCAAGTTATCAGAATTAAAAAAAAGTTACAAAACACCCAAGTTAATTATGTACATCTCTTTGAAGACTATGTGAGTGCCAGGGTCCGCTTTCTTGCTGCGTGTTCTTCATTAAACACAATCTCCTTTGTTAGTCTATTGGTTTAATGACACTGTGTTAAAATATACCATGCAAGTAGCATAGTAGCAATAATTACGTTTTATAACGTCTATACCACATAAGTAATTCTTTAGGATCTGCTTTCCTGCTGCGATTTCTCTACTTATCCACGGCGTATCCTCCTTTGTTAGATTGTTGGCATTTCGCCTTACACGACATCCAACCCCAGTTCTTCCAGATAGCAGATCTATGTCAAATATACCAAGTAGTAGAATAACGTTTTAAAACATTTGTGTCACATAATTCACTTTCCTGTTACAAGTTGCATCCTCCTTGTTAGAGTGTTGGCTCGCATTTCACCTTACACGACAATCGACATTCAACTCCTCTTCTTTGAGTTAGCACCTCTATCTCTTTGATATCACTGTAGTCACACGATAAAGAGTTCGCGGAAGCCAAGGGTCTGGTTATCCAATTTAGATGATCTGACATCAAGCTAAGCGGTATACGTTTCGATGTCTATTTTAGTAACAAAGTAAAATGTTAATAGCTTATAATTGTCCCATAGCTGATGCTGGACAAAGGCCTCTATCATTGCAATCATGTCCTCGTTACAATTGATGGATAATGGCTTAATCACCACGCTTGCCAAATGCGGGTTGGTGATTACAAAAGCGGGCTATGCAGCGAAAAATCCGAAACATACTTTGCCCGACCGCGACCTGGAAATTGAGCGAGCGAGTCGAGCGAATTTTAGTAATAAGCTAAAATATAATGGCGTTCTTTGTTGTTTGTGGTGGCACTAATAAAGTTTTTAATCATTAATAATTAATGCTAGGAAATCCGTACAATCTCTAGGGATATTACGAAATCACGAAAGATGTCGACTACATATTTGATCTATACGTCCTCTTACTGACGCCTTATAGTGATTTGGCCAAAACGTGTGCGTGAATCTAGTAAATTGAGGAATATATTTACTGTTTTGTACAATTAAAAAAAACAAGTTTTCAAGCTTACGCTTCGTTTTTAAAGGATTAATAAAGTATGTATGTACTTAGCAACGTTAAAACGCGTAGAGCTTTGGTGAAACTCTCATACAAACAATTATTAATATACGGGTAAGAGGCGAGAATATTTCGCACATTTTCCGGGGAGCTGGTATATGTAGTGTGTGCAACGAAAATATCGTTGTGGAGTTTCCTCATAAACGTTATGCGACTAATGGTGCTGTATTCTGGAACAGAAATATGTATTTTAAAGTTTTTTTTTAATAATAAAGCCGTGAAGCTTTTCCCTCCATGATATTCGGTCTGTCTTTCAAATGCAAACTGTCTATGGAAGAGTTGTTACACCCGTCTAAAAAAAGGCCTGAGTTTTTTGCTGGCTGTTCTCGGCCAAAGTAGATTTAGTAGTTAAATTTAAACTAAGTTTTAGTTTATTATTAATAAAAATTTTCAAAGCTTTTACGTCTTCCATTGCCTGTGAAGGTTAATATTGAGTAAATGATTTAACTTTAACTTTGAATTAATCAAAGATCCTTTATAAAATTGGTATAAATCTTTTATTACGCATCGAAATAACATTAAAATATACGTTGCACAAGACATCTTATGTTAAGAAGCGATCTCTTCCAGCCAACCCTAGCTATAGTGTTGAAAGCATGTCTTTTAGTATCAAAATTTTCGTTCTCAGTTATTTAGGTAGATATCTATCTACTTACATAACTGAGAGCAAAAGTTTCATTACGATCCGTTGACTCCGTCACATAATATGTCAAGTAGAGATAATTGACCCTTTGAACTCCAAATTGATCTTAAGAGCGTGCAGTAAAAATCGCATGTCAACCAAGATTTTAAACTAACCAATAATAATAAATAATCAAAAGTTGTATAATTGGATTGATATACTTAGTTGATTAATTTTTTATTGTAATTGATTTCGATATCGCATTAGGGTATTCCTGTAATGATAGTTGTAAGTAGTGAATAAATAAATAAATTAAAAAACTAAGCATACCTAGCTTTTTTTTTCTTATTTTTTTTTACCCGGGGCATAAGTAGGTACTTGCATCTAAGTCATCCTCGAGGAACCAGAAGAGACGCTAAATGTGGGGTATTTATGCCACGACATTCAGCATATGCCAACAACTTTAAATTACTGCTACCGTGTTAACGGTTTGTCGAACCCAACGACTGGAAAATTATATTTTCCGGCCGTATTGTCCGGCAAATATGTTTCAAATGGGTATGTATGGTAAAAATAGGGTAACGCCCAAACTAGAAAAGTTAATTGAAGGGTACCTTGTAACAAGACTAGTTGACACTGTTTCCGCAAGCAAGAACTTTCAAAACGTACAAGTTGTATCAAAAATTTCATGTTGACAGAAATTGTATTTTTTTACTACCTCTACAAATCATGGCTGTTCATGATGAAGGGGTAATAGTCAAAGTTGTATATATATTTATTGCCTCAACAAAACGAAAGAGCACCAGAGTCAAAGCGGCTATTTCGGTTTGCAAACCATGATGGCGAGATTTGTACATAAAAAATAATAAAAAATAGAGAAAATTATATTGATATGTTTAAATCCTTGCCTTCAGAACAGTAACTTCCAGCAAGAATTATATTTTTAAAACCCGGGGAAAATGACTTATTAAATTTTTTATTTAATTGAACGAAACGCATTTTTCACACTACACAGCAAGTCGGAGCCATTAAAAAAAATAACAGCATCTGTCATCTGTCCGTGACGCTCATATCTTGTCTTTGTCATCATAACGCTGCCGCTGTCACACACGTAACAAAATCATAGACATTAATATACCAGCGTAAATTAATATGTATGAACAAAATACATCGATTTATACCTTAGAGCATTATTTATACATACAACTTTGCAGTTTGCTTTTCAATTTCAAACAAACAAACAAGCAAGAACAAACAAGAACCAAAGAGAAAAAAAGAAGCCTAAAGAGCGGCACGTATTTTAACAGCTTTTTTTGTAGGCAATGTAATTACACTATAAGTACTTATTAGTTTTTGTTTATTGTGAATATTTTGATATTGCGGGGTTTTAAAAATATTCTAAAGGAATATACTTACGTATTCCCAGTAAGATTATCTTTTAATTATATGAAGTTTCCAACTCTCTATATTTTCTGTTTTTTTTTAACAAAATGTTGTATGGGACTCGCCATCATTCTTTTTTACTCTCATTTGTTTAAACAAGGAGGCGCCTGCTTCAACACTTTTACAAAATATCGATTTCGTTTACGTGATCAAAATGGTGAATAGATGTTATAGTGATTCCACATTAAGTAATAAATATAATAAAATCATTTATTTCAGACCATTGGATCCATGGCCATCCAATATGAAATATAACTTATGTTATAAAACATGTTACAAAACTATAAGAACTAGTGGTCGCCCAGTGGTCAAAATTCGACCGTAATTTTATTAAGGCTGCACGGATTGTATCCTAAGCAATGAAAAATTAAAAAAGGTAGAATGTGAGTTTGGAATTGCAATGACAGATGTCAGCTACATTAAAGACAAACAATACGTGAGTGTCAAATACATATGCGTGTGTTTCAAATTCATGGTAGTGTGTGTAATGTTGTTTTTGTTTATTTAATGTACTTTATATGCATAAGTTAAATAAAATATTAACATTCGGATAACCTTCTCTATATAAACTATAAGTGTGCGAAATTTCATACTCCTCCTTCCCGCGCAAGTTTCGTAAAAACGAGTACAAAGTTTTTGCTTTACGTATTAATATATAGATAAGGTTGTTTTATTGGTACTTACCGTACCACACTTATAAAACATGCTCCATAACATGTTTTGTAATATAGTCTGGACACATGAGTAAATATACTTGGACTCACCTTTAGTGAGCCCTATGTCGGTGTACTGTTCGCGTACTAATTTGTTTACCTACATGCGAAGCCTGCTTGGCTATGGCACCTCCTCCCCTCTGTAGCGCCCACTCAATCGAGCTGTCGGCAAACACCTTCACCAGCCTGCCACGCAATCAAAAGTAATGTGTGATCAATCTTTAACCGTTTGGTGTAGCAACGAATTCAGAAAAGATCACTAAACATTTTTTTTTATGTTTCTGATTTTGTTTTTCAAAACGCCAAATGCTAATGACGTTAACGAAAACAAACCAATGTGGCTTAAAATGGCTTAGTTTTAAATCTTCTCGCTCAGGTCGTTTCACATGGCGCAATCGGGCCATAACTTAATGCATTGGCCAAAAGCCATTTGATGGGTTTTAATGGTTGCCTTGCAACAACTACCATAATCCACAACTTAACCTGACTACCGAAGCACGGAGCACGAGATATATTGGGTCCTTACCTATGAAATTAACGTTTTTTTCTCACTCATTAATAAGTGTATAACTTCTAAAACTCAATACCGGTTGTTAATATTATTATACACATTTAATTAAGAGTATGTTACTTAGGCTTCCGTAATAACAATGATTTTTAATTCTGTGTTTTTATGGCCCAAGATTTTTTTTTAAATTGACTTCTTTTTTGTTTCGCGGAATTGACTTTTTGTTTTATTGTAGCTTTGAAGGGACTTGATTTTTTTTTCTTTTTATTGTCTGCTATATTTAGCTAGTGAAACAAACACACTGCCCTACAACTTTTATAGTGTTAACATAAATAGGTGCTATGAAAATTAAAAAAAACGTTATTAAAAAAAATATAATTATATAAAAAATCTTCATACAAAACGCCAATTTTATAGGTAAAGACCTAATATTAAATTGGACATCCATCCAGTAAACCGTCATTGCGATAGTTGCTTAATTAGCAAGAGCGCAAGCCAGATGCGCAAGTGGTAGGTACCTACTAGTTCCTTACATGAGGACAGACAATACTTGTCATTTGTATTACATGCTTTTGAATTAATTGATTTAAAACGATGGCGTCACCCCCGGCCTAATGAGTAATAACCGCGTTAGAGGCTAGGTCCGAATGAAATGGCTACACTGTCGCGTCGCACGCGATTTCGTATCCAATTTCGATCGATACTGACCCAAATGGACATGAAAAGTGTCATGAAATAAAGTCTCTATCAATACGCTTTAGCTTTTCAATGGGGCGATAGTTGAATGATTGAGCTGGAATGTGAAGGTTTTTAAACTGGATAAAATTTGCTGTTTGCCGACATCAGATTTATTTTTAAAGCGCGACTGGCTTTATGTAAAGCCTAAAAATCACTCGCTAACATCAATGAAGAATTTTGACCCTGAATATTTGCTATTTAATAAAGCGATAGTTTAAAAAAATCAAAATAAAAGTCCGTAGATTCCTTTTGAGCTCGACGGCGCATTGGTTAACGCGCTCGGTCTGCGAAGGTTAAGCAACTAACAAACGCCAGTCATCGGATGGGTGACCAAAAATTATCATCTCTAGTTCCTCCGTGCTTCGGAGGGCACGTAAAACCGGCGGTCCCGGCTGCATTAGCAGTCGTTAACAACCACCAATCCGCACTGAGCCCGCGTGATAATTTATGGCCTGTTCTCTCTATCTATTCATAGGGAAGGCTCGTGCCCCAGCAGTGGGGACAAAAAATTTGCTGGTGTGTGATGTGGTGTATGTTATTTATTTTTTTTTAATTAAAGAGGCATGTATTTGACCTCTATTTGCGGTCCGATAGCCTTCACAGCCCTTCAGGCTAAAGGCAACCCCAGGGGTCATTTACTGGGTCGGCCTTCCTATAAAAGGTCAGCCCCAGATAACACTTGTTTTATTTATTTTTTTAAAAAGAAGCAAGTTGAATATGATTGCATATTTTTCCCCTGGGTCAACAAAAAAAAAACCACTATTTATCCGCATTACTAAGATGTGCACTGCCGTGGAACAATGCTTACCTAGACGCGCCTATTAACTCACTTTGAGGAGGCCCAATTTATTAGCAAGTAATTTATTAAGGATGCGTTTATCTTTAGATGTGGCTAGTGGACAAGGAGCCTAAAGGAGACGTGCATTAATCTTCCAATCACAATGCTTGAAATCCACATGTCCACTACGCTGCAAAGGACAGTCATGGCGGAGACGAGAGGCATTGTATCAAATTGTATGGCTTGTGGAGTACCTGTATAAACAACGTATTGAAACGTATAGGAGCGTGAAGGAGGCGGTCTAATACAAATTTCACACACGATCGGTATTTGAACTCGCACCGTCTGACATACTAGATCAGATGCTCTTCCAGTAGGGATGTTGATAAAAAAGATAATTAATTCCAGAACATTAAACAAATAAATGAAATCACGTACGGTTCTAAAACACTAACCTATTTTTTTTTTATTTGACTTAAGCATGAATTTCTGTAAAAAGTTATTAATAACGCTCAACTGACGGAACAAAATAGTGACGTCATAGTTTGCCGTTCCCATACAAATTCTGTTTTAAAAAATCGTTTTGACAGTTGCTTAACAATAACCTTATTTAACTTTCGTGGCTCTGTCCAGCCCGTACTATATCCACACTAATGTACTCTTACTTTGGAAATCAAAGGAGCCTTTATCAAAGATCAGTTGGTGATAAATGGCATAACTATGCAATACTATGATTAACACAATGACAGCAACTAAACCAAACAAAAACAGATCGTAATTGATTGACGATTTATAGTTTTGCAGCTCTATACATATAGTTCACACGAAAAATCAAAACAAAACAACAATAAAGTACGTTGTTCTAAATTCAAATTAGTATACATGATAAATCTAATAATCAACGGACATGGAAATTGAAATTCGATTGCATTCGGTAATGCGATGATTACCGAGAATCATTATGAAAATAAATGCACTTTACCCACGTTGACTGGCGTGAGTTTTATACACGCGACGCGAGGTGGATGGGGAGACAATCATCAACAGCTTTATGGAGATGTATCTGGCAGTGCCATGTCACTTCGTTTTAGCCGGGGTACTTTGGTGTACATACTCAATTATATTGTTTTCTAAAGTTCACGCGAACACAACACAATGAAATGAAACTACTTTTACGGATCTACTCGCGTTTATTTTACAAATTAATTTTATTTAATGTTTATCCTGACGTTTCGAACCATTTGCAGGGTCTGTGGTCACAGGACCCTGCAAAGGCTATTTAATGTGTAAAATAAACGCGAGTAAATCCGTAAAACTAGTTTGTTTCCAATACTCAATTATGTTATTTTTTGGTTTATGATTATGAGTAAAGTGACGTATCTTGAGGTCTGATGAACGGGAATCGAATATAAATTTTGAATTTAATCGTACTTTGATAAAAAATCCGTTCAATATTTTTGGCTTATGCCAACTCGGCACGTTCCCAACTCGACATGCAAGATAAATACCTATCCAAAACTCCCAACTCGACACGATAAGGTAAAAAGTACTGTCAGAAATAAAAACAAGAACATACTGCTTATAACTATCATTTATTTTTCTCTACATATGAAAATTATAATCATTATAATGTTTTTATAACAATAAAATTCTTATATGAGTAACTAAATATACTTATTAAATTTGATAATCAACAACTTACAATATAAAAAAGTTGTTGTTTTATAAACTAATAAATAAAATATGAAGGTACAAAACAGTATTTTTTTATAACAATTCGTAAAATAAAAATGTCGATAATTGTTTTTTTTTCTTAGTTTTAATAGCATAAAAATCACAGTTTTGACTACGTTGATCTTTATTCCTACTAAACTAACTTTTTAGTCTTAATAGGAAAACAAAATAATTTCTACAATTATTTATATAATAAATAAACGTACAATATAAGGCCGAGAACAGAAGGTGCTTTTTCATACCGGGAGCCGGTATTGACACTGTTACCGAAGTTTCTTCTTATACCGAGAGCCGGTATTTACACTGTTGGAAGGTTATTTTACTAGAAGTTAATAGTTATTGGTTTTAAAGTTCTACTTTTCATTCTGTCTGTACTTTCTGTTTTTTTTCTCTAAGCGTTTATGGAAATGTGCCGAGTTGGGAGTTTTTGTTAGGTATTTATCTTGCGTGTCGAGTTGGGAACGTGCCGAGTTGGGCATAAGCCATATTTTTTGAGTTTATAGCGTAGTGACAGACAGACACGACGGGATATTTCGTTTTATAATATTTTAGTGATTAACATACATTCAGCTTATCATAGTAAAAACCAGTATTACTGGCCATACATTCCCAACACTTTAATTATAGTGATCCCGAATCAATGTAGAAATGGAAATCCATTACCGTCACGTTAAATTTTTACTCGTTGACCCTAGCTTTCAAACGAAACAAGCGATTGCGTTTGCCTAACGCTGGCCACATACGCCACTTTGGCTAACTCTCAATGGACCAATTTCTCCATTCAATGGTAGACGGCTGCGGTCAGCATACATACAGGATGTGAATATAAACTATCAATCAATCAACTAAGCGATGTGAGCGCCGAGAGTTGGTTGTTTTTGGAGAGAGTTGGCTGATTGCATCAGACGGCGTTTGCAGCGTTACAGGACTTTTTTAAAAACAACCTGGAACTTTGGAAACATCTCTCTGAAATCAATATTGATTTAGTACCCTGTGTCCAGGAGGGAGGGGGTCTATCTGTGTCTACTGCACACCTTTTTATCCTGCGTACCTGACTGACGCTAACTGATAAAATGAAGTTAACGTTTTCACGGTAAAATTAGATTACTCGAACTGTGTAGTAAATTAGTACTCGTAGAGTAGATTAGATACAATATGTAGACTATAAATAAAGCTGTATAATCTGTTTATATATCTGTAAGAGTATTTTGTAGTGTTTTTATAAACTACTAAAGTGCAATACCATTTAGAAAAAAATCTTAATAATCATTAAGATATTAATTTGTTTTAAACTGGAGTAGGTACAACAACAGGCCACATACGAAAATAAATAGCCTATAACTGTCCCACTGCTGGGCAAAGGTCTCCATCGAATCATCGCTATAATTGATGGGTAATGGCCTAATCACCACGCTTGCCAAATGCGGGTTGGAGATCACAAAGGGCTTTGCATCGAAATATCCAAAACACACTTTGCCCTACCTGGGACCTTCGGGTGTTGACGATGGATCAACCAAAATAAGAAAAACCAACAACTTTTTTTTACACGACTGCCAAAAAAAGGAGTGTTATGTTTTCAGGGTTCATGTATGTATGTATGTGTTTCTTTATTCCACCATAACTTCTAACCGATTTAGATATATGAGGTATCGTTACAATCCTTGCTTCGTTCCGACTAACATAGTCTAGTAAAAATTTGGAAATTCAACCCCTATGTGGGTAAAATAGGAGATGAAATTTTGTATGATGAAAATGCGTCATTATTGGAGTTAGAGACTAGAACTTGATGTTTAGCATGATATCTGTAGAGGTTAATTTTTATTTCTTCTTGTAAAAAATGCTTACAAATTAAATTACCTAGCACGGCATCATCATCGTCATCATCATCATCATCATCTTCTTCATCATCATCATCATCATCATCATCATCATCATCTTAGCCAAAAGACGTCCACTGCTGGACAGACAAAGGCCTCCCCCAAGGATCTCCACAACAATATAATATATAAGCAATAATTAATAATTTACAGCATGATATATTTTATTAAAATTGAACTTATCACTAAAAGGTACAAAATAAAAATAAATAATAAAAAAAATTAAAAAACACGACTGCCATGACAAAAAAGGCAAAAAAAAGAACTAAAGTCGTGTTTTTTAATTTTTTACACGAATATGTTTCCACTTTTGCCTTTTCTAATAAAACAATTGTGTAAATACTGAATTGTCACTAATAGTTATCTTTTGTCCTTTTCCAGGTACAATTGATGCTGATACCTGCATCATGTCAAACAGGTGGACTCATAATAAAACTTCCTGGCTAAGGACTGCAACTGGCGACTGAGCAATTTCACTATGTTTTTAAATATTAACTAACAACTAACACAGCTTTGCATTCGGAACGTTATGCCTGTAAAAATAAGGCCTTATTTTCCAGTTTACTTATTTCTCTTATAGTTTTCCTGTGTCGGACAGGTGACAATTACTGTTCTGTAGAAAATGAGTGTGCCCTTTATATACAATCTGTAAAAAAATGAGCAATAACATTTAAGGGTGCGTACATATACCCTGTAAAGATTTCACTGCTTAAATATCACCATTAAATGTGGTAAAAAAATGTTTCATTTTTTTTTTACTTATGTGTAATGTTAAAATTTTGTACAACCCTATTGTGTTATTGATTGACAAGCGCAAGCGCAGTGCCGGATGAGTGACCTTTGACCACGTGGCACGCTTGTACCCACGCGGTGCCCCCCGCGCCGCGCTCTCAGGCCGCCCGCGCCCGCCCTTTTTATCTAAAAAATATAAATTTCTCAGCTACATTTTACTTGTGAAAAAAAAACAGTTATCACCAAACATGTAGGCTGCTCTAATTTTATTGCTTATTTTTTTTCCAGGTTGTAGACAGTTTAATTATTATCTAAAGTATAATCGACACGAAGTGTTCGAAGTGTTCTTGATTAATATGATAAATTATTTCAAAAACCTTTAAAAACAGGTGTGACGCATAAAAAATACAAAATATCAGTAAAAAAAAAATTGCAACTGAAAACTATTATACGAACTTAGACCATATATATATTCTAATCGCCATAATTAGTAGTAACGTACGAACTAAAATACTAGTAAAAAAAAATTGTCATAAAAATAGAGAAAGCTTAGTATATATACCATTAGAGTTTTTACAAATCAACGTTCACAAACTTAGGGATGTCAATGTTAATTAGACTAATTAGATATTATTAACAAGATTATTACTTTACTTATTGTTATAGGTACATATGAGTATCTGATAATTTTTTCACACAATATAATAAATACGTAATAATCCCTCCAACAACTATTATTCTAACGTAATGGCCATAATAGTTTAAAAAGGTGGAGAGTGTTAATGTATTGGCAATCAAATTCGAAACTCCGGAACTTGAAAACTCAAGGATCAACCGCGGCTAAGCATTATTGGCTTTCAGATACTCATTATCTTGTTATAAGTGGTATAAAAGAGATGGGGTCGGCGAGGCGGACGCCTAAACAGTTTACGTGGGTGGGTCTGGGTCTCTTCGAGCTCGGGCCCGGGTATAGAATTACACACATCTCTATACCTACTACTATATAAATCTGTAGGCTCTGTCTGTACATGCAAATTTTGGGATAAATATTCGTTTTATGACTCACTGACACCAATTCTAAGATTTTTGAATTTTTTTGTTGTCTGTCTGTGTGTCTGTATGTCCTCTTATAACTCAAGAACGGCTTGACCGATCTTGATGAAAATTAGTATGTAGTAAGAACATGAGATTGTGCAAATGATAGGCTATATATTATGATGTTGGTAAACCATAATATTATTATTTTAATTAAGCTCATTCTGTTCAGTTTCAACCTCATTGCTCAGTAATGTCATGCTTGCATGCATGAAAAAGTTTATGAGTATTTTGGAATATTAATTACCTACACACATTTTGATAGGTGCTGGCTGGTTTTACCTCATTGCTCAGGTGGGCAGCACAAGTATTTAAAAAAATAGAACGTTTACGTTTTAGAACGTTGCGACAGTTTTTTGTTTGTAAAATAAAAGATGTAACAGTTTTGCTTAAAGTTCCTTCAATCTCTTGTCACGTTTTAAAAATGGAAGCACATGGTCTGCATTAGGTACTATCAATTTAAACGAAGTATATTTTTCAGTTTACACAATTTATATTGGTTTAAGACTGGTGTCTGTAATAGAGAGGAAGATCATCAGGCATTGAGCCTCTGAAATTTTCTGATAATTTTAAAACTTATAAGTTACAATGAATTCAGTAAGTCATAGACAAGGGAAATATATTGGAGCTACATATTTAAATATACTGAGCAGTGACACTCACTAAACACTTTAGTTTAATGTCATAACAGCCTTAAAAAAGTTGACAAGCGCATCATAGATTATTTAATTAGTTTGACATAGTCATAGACTGTACAGTGAAAGTAAACACTGAACAGTTTACGGGCAGATAGTGTAATAAATAGCCTCTTCTTTTCCAGTTCAAGGCTATAGGCGTTCCATTTTGATTAAAGAAAAAAAAACCTTTATAAAAGCCCGTGCACGTGCTATAGGTAGTGGTCTAGGCTGCCCTATATCACGGTACTTGTTAAAAAAACACACGGCCTCGCTAGCCGCTAGCGCAACATGTTACTGTCACGAGATAACGATAACGATCGTTTTGACTCTTATTCCACTGTATTAAGAGTAACATTGTTTACATGTTTATGCTCGTGACTGTACATCATTATCACATTGAAACAGTAGCACCTATTATCGTGCCTTATAGTGGAAGAGCGCCGCTTCACTGATAGTAGTTGTATGGACGCCCATGAACGAAATGACTCATAAGCTTCTATAGACTTGTAACGATAGTGATCGATCAAAGACTAAAAAAGTTAAAGAGACAGAGCTGTAAAGATGACTGTTTTGTACCTACAATCGATGTGCATCACTGGGAAAAAACATGAATCTTGTTATATAAAAATAAACAAAGATTTTTTCTATTTTTATTACTATGACCATTATTGTGACATATAATAGGAAAGCTTCGTTTCCTTTAGTAGTTGTTGTATAGTATAGCACCTGTAGCGATATTGATCGACCTTAGTCCAATAGAGATAGAGTTGCTATTAGGTTTGCGAGTACAATTGTGAAGCATCTCTGAGAAAAATAATAAAACCTGCTAAGTATAACATATCGATACAGAAGCAACAAGTATCGTGAGATTTAATAGAAAAGCCTCGCTTCACCTACAGCAAATATTTGCGTGGACGCCCATGCAAGCAGAGACTCATAAAGCTTATATAACGCTTGACTAAAAGAGAGTTGTAAGATGGTTATTTTGTGCCTACGATCTAAGTACGTCTTTAACGTACGTCATCTGTACGTTCGTAACGTCTTACGTTGTTGTCCCATAAAGAACAATCTAAATTTGTTATATCAAAATAAAACAGAAGCTACCATTATTGTGACATATTAGGTCCTTACCTATGAAATTGGTGTTTTGTATGAAGATTTTTTATGAAATGCTATTTTTCATACTAACGTTTTTTAAATTTTCTTAGCATCAGGTTAATACTATAAAAATTGTAAGGCAGTGTGTTTGTTTCACTAGCTAAATATAGCAGACCCTAAAAATAAAAAAACAAGTACCTTCAAAGCTACAATGAAACAAAAGGTCAATTCCGCTAACAAAAAAAGAAATCTATTAAAAAAAAATTTTGGGTAATAAAGACCCAAAATCAAAAATCATTGTTGTTACTGAAGCCTTACTAATATAGTCTTAATTAAATGTGTATGATAATATTAACAACCGGTATTGAGTTTTAGAAGTAATACACCTATTAATGAGAGAAAAAAAACGCCAATTTCATAGGTAAGGACCCAATATAATAGAAAAGCTTCGCTTCACCTATAGTAGTTGTTGTATGAACGTCCATGGACGAAGTGACTCATCAGCCTCTATAGCACCTTTAGCGATACTGACCGACCTTAGTCTAAAAGAGATAGACAGAGTTGTAAATACGAATATTTTGTAATAAAATAAAAAATAAAACGTGCTGTATCTCAGCGATAAAGGAGCAACAAGTAACGTGCAACATAATAAAAGAGCATCGATCCACTTACAGCAAATTGTCGCGCGGACGCCTTTAGACGCAGGGACTCTTAACTCTTTAAGTATCTATTGCGCTTGTAGTGATAGTGACCTATCTAGTATCTACTAAAGGAGTTGTAAAAACAAAGCTGTGAAAATTGTTTTTGTGTGCCTAGTTCGTCTCTGAGTAAAAATCAAAATTTTGTTATCTTTATATATAAAAATCTTCTGTGCGTGTGTATGTTATTGAACTCCTTCTAAACGACTGGACCGATTGGAATGAAATTTTCTGTGTGTGTTCAAGTGGATTCGAGAATGGTTTAGATTTACAATTGGACCTGGTAGGTGGCGCTGCTATAGGGATCCATCATGGGATACGGATGTTCTTAAGCGGATGAATGATTTGTTTGTTTTGTTGTTGTGGAAACTGTCAAAGCGGTACGAAGTCTGCTGGTCAGCTAGTATAATATATAAATCTGTGCGTGTGTATGTTATTGAACTTCTTCTAAACGACTGGACCGATTGGAATGAAATTTTCTGTGTGTGTTCAAGTAGGTTCGAGAATAGTTTAGATTTACAATTGAACCTGGTAGGTGGAGCTTCTATAGGGGTCCATCATGGGATACGGGTGTTCTTAAGCGGGCGAATGATTTGTTGGTTTTGTTGTCATGGAAACTGTCAACGTTTTGTTTGTTTTGTTGTCATGGAAACTGTCAAAGCGGTACGAAGTCTTCCGGTCAGCTAGTATCAAAATAAAACAGAAGCTACCATTATGGTGACATATAATAGAAAAGCGTCGCTTCACTTAAAAGTATACTCGTAGTAGTTATTGTATGCACGTCCATGGACGAAGTGACTCATCAGTCAGTAGCGATAGTTTTGTGCCTACAATCGTAATGCATCTCTGAGAAAAAAAAAGTGCTTTATCACAGTAAAACAGTAGGAGCAATTATCGTACAATACAAAAGCATCACTTTAGCTACAACAATGCTACAACAATGTTGTATGGATGCCCATTCATGAATGATTAACGTGTACCCTGCCTGAATTATCAGCCTCAGTCTTCGATCAACAATACACTAGATAACGCCTCACGAACTAAAACAAATCTCAAATATGGCACTGGCTGACTTTACTATAAATGGAGAAAAACTATCCTAAGTTTTGATAATTTTAACCTAATTTATACTTTTTTTGCAAGGAATAAAGCACAGTTTTGATTATTAAGACATTCACTTACGATCTTACGTCGAAAACGACAGAAAGAGATAAGAAATTTAAATAAACACTTGTGTATTTAAAAATATATACAAAGACCCTTTACATCCAAATTCGACCTTATTACATAAAAATAAAACAGCAAATGGCAGACACGAAATGTTACTTACTTGATTTCGAATTTTTGCATTATTGACTTTACTTGCTCCGAACAGAGTATTATGGAGTCGCACTTAGTAATTTATTTTTTGTTTTAAGGAAGTTATTTTTAATAAGGAATTAGGTTTATTTTATTTTATGGCTTATGCATTTGACTGCAAAATTGTATACAAAAAGCAATTTATTATACTTTGCATACATTTATGTAATAGTAGATTCAGTACAAATTAACTGATATTGAACTATACCTACCTTGAGCATGGTTGGAAAACATGCTTAAATGAAAGAATCCTGATGAGACATTGTAATGTAAACAACAATATAATCACAATCAAATTGTTTTATTTATGTAACAATATACATTATTTGAAGTGGTTTTCATATAAAGAACAATAAACCAAATTCAAATTCAAATTTAAATTATTAAATTTGGGGACAGCCGTTTTCCTCAATCGACGTCTTTGTGCATTCCCCATAATATCGGATTTTTTAGAATGTATTGAGCAAATAATTTTTTTTAGGTCTAAAAAAATCCTCCTGTCTCTCTTCCGCTACTATGGAAATCCATTTTGCACATCGAAATGGGTCGCCAGGAAATCTAGAAATAAAAAATATAATTGAGAAGTACCTATCTATAATTTTTTTTAAACTACTCCATAGATTCACTGTCCCAGAGCAACTATACGTTGGCCAAACATTAGCAAATGTTGGCGCGTGGGTTGGTTTTAAAAATTAAAGATTGTTATTTCATAAAAACAGTTAGGTATTTTATTATTTATGTTATGAAAAAGCATTTACTTACCGAAAGTATGATATTCCTTCCGATATATTTTTATTTCGATAGTTATTTTTACAGTTTTTGAATACACACTGATGCATTGTGGTACGTTATCATGTTGGCGCAGTCAACAGCGAACTAAATAGAAATAAGACCCCACTTTGAATGTGAGGCGTTATTCGCTCGGCCGTTTTTGACACCCTGACCGGTTATCTAGTGTATTGTTGATCGAAGGCCTCAGTACTCTGTAGCGCTTGTAATGATAGATGCGTCCAATCATAGACTAAAAGAATTTTCAAAACGAATATTTTGTGCCGACAATAGATGTGCATCTCTGAGGCAAATAATTAAACTTACGACTTAAAATAAGTTATTTTAAATAAAACTGCAAAGGGCTCGAAACATCAAAATAGAAATTGATTATGTTAAATAAATACGAGCAGAGTCGAGTAGGGTGGCAGCCTTTTTGTACTCATATCAATGAAGACCTTAGTTTTTATTTACAGGACAGACAATAGAAGCAAGACCATGAAATAAATAAATAAAATTAAAAAATACCAGATTAAATGAACTTTATAAAAATAATAACCAGACGTGACTTAATATGAGAGCTTGACAGACTAACTGCCGCGTTCAAGGACGTTGATTAAAGAAGACGATTCCTTAGCCTATTTTTTATTGTAAAGACGTCTCTAATATATCATATGGTTCTAAGCATTTTATTGATATGAAAATATTTCGGAGTTTACTACCTTATCATTACTATTAAATGACGTGTCTGAGTGAGTAACTACTCATTATCAAATCGTTGTTACTAATCTCACGGAACTGTACTAAAGTTTATAACCACGCGATTCACATGGAGTTAACAACATGATAGCCACAAACTAAGGAGACTGCAGAAAGTAAACTTAATACAAAATAACCTTAATACAAAACTAACCGCCTCTGTGGTCTAGTGGTTAAGACAACCAGTTTAGACCCAGAGGTCCCGGGTTCGATTCCCAGCGGCGGGTACATGTTTGTGTACTCGGTTTGGTTGGTGGTAGGTAATGATGGGTGTTGAATGAACGGACTAGTTGATTCGACGGTTCACGTAGAATCAACGCCTCGACGGTTCATCGTCCACGCGTCGACTAGTTGAATCCTTAGACGGCTAAACTAAACGTTCACAAATCACAATGTTCATTATCTACTGGGAACGCGACGACGACGCAATAACGTAGTCGGTTAATACAGTCCATTCGTTCATATAAACAAATTTGAACTGAGTACTTGTTAAGGGGGTGCAGCGCGGACGCAAAACTGCGAGTTTCAAGTTTCTTTATTTATGATAGCGAGCCAGCGGCGCGTGGCAGTGGTGTGACAATGGCGCACAACTACGAATACGCACGCACACTAATATCTGTACAGAGTAGGCTGGTGATTTAATTAGAGCAATGTTTACTTTCGTAAAATCATAGGCGTTTGAATAAAAAATAATAAAAGTCTTAATATTTTCATATTCATATCTTTTAAATTGAAAAATAAGGCAACAGTGGCCTGCGGAATATCAATACAAACATTTTGATGTCGGATCATTGTTTAATTTGTGCTATATTTACAAAGTGTCTGAAGAGATACATTTTCAAATATCATTACTTTTACGTATTGTTTATGCAGTTTCTGGGTATTTGTTTCAAATTCCAAGACAACCATGGCTTGTGAAAGGATCAAGCTAACCTACACTAGTCCTTTAATAATGTATATGACCTATTCAGCGCCTAGCACCAGTGACTTAAAAACATGTAAATTTTCGAAATTCCGTGCGGCACCCCCTTAAACGGTATGTTCAGTCGGGCGGTCACGGCCGGCGTCACCGCACGCGCGTTTGCCTGTTTGTTCGTTCCGTACGATTTTGGAAACCAATTACAATGGCGCCAAGTCAATGTGGTGTGTTTGGTTGTACAAACAATTCAAAAACGATGCCACACTTAGTTTGCCCAAAGATGATGACAAATAAGTACATAATATTATATATACCAAAGCTCGCCCAATGCTGAGTAAACTTACTTAATAATTTTACGACTTTTACGTGAGCCTGTAGGTACCTATCTGTGTTATTATTTATTCTTATGCCTGTATGCATTTTATTTTATATTTGTAGGTAAGTAAGCAATACTGACTTCATTTGGTATGGTACTTACTATAACTTATTATTTATAAGTATGTATGTAGGCAGGTACGTACCATAATAATTTATAAATTTCATATTTTGTAAAACTAGAATAAAATAATGATTTCAAAGTAAAGAAAATTTAAATTTTAGCAATATAATTTTTAGACGTAAGCAATATTCAACAGTAGGCAACCCTGGCTACGCGCCTGGACGACAGAGGGGCGTAACGACGTGAAGGGGGAAATAGGTATATAAATGGCGGCGTTTGGGACTCGGTCAAAGAAGATTCCGTTCTACTGTGTTATTGTTTATTCCTGGTATGGCATTGAAGCGGCGCCTCCTGGCGACACACGAGAAGAGTTAAAGTTTACCATACAAATTCTCGTTTTCGTTATCGTGATCGAATGGCGAAAGGAACTCGCACTAAACACCCAGTTCGGAACAGTCCAGGTGCAGCTGCCGATGTCGTGTCCGTGAGAGGCTGTCAATGTGTGTTGCTCGAGCACGATTGTTTGGAGCCTATCTTCTGCAGTCTCCATATTTTGTGGTATAGTCCAGCAGGCTATGTTGTGAATTCCGTCCGTGTGAATATTCTACGTAACTGTTATGATAGTGAATCGATTACTGTTACTACCGCCATTATTCTATTAAGCGTACACGTGAATGGTGTCTATTAATAGATCAGTAAACAGAAGACGCTGTATAAAACCAAACAATTGGTTCACAAATCAGTAGATATATATTATTGGTTCACTTAGAAATGTTTTGATGTTAACAAGACAATGATACATAATAGTTTGTATAATATTAATATCTACCTATATTAATATTTTAGCTTTTTTTTCTTCTTTTTCTATTGGTTTATATACAATGCAGTGCATAGTTGCCAATTATATAAACGTATGATATCTCTACAAGATACAATATTGTAAATGCAAGAAATTAAAAAAAAACAGTATGGTATTTCGTTTTGATCTCTATTTATATATCAACGAAACGGCCTCGTTAAAAACTATAGACAAACATTAATATTATTTTTATATTTGTAAATTTTTTTTTGTCTGTCACTAGCACTCTTCAAATGGTTGGGAGATTAAGTCCGCCTTATGCTTTATTATTTTATTTATTACATTTAATAACGTATTAAAATGTATAAAATATTATTTCATAATAAAATTGTTGTCTATTCTAAATGTTGCTACGCCATTTTCAAACGGACACATTTACGGATATCTATATCCGTTGCAATGGAGTTACTCAACTCCAATCTAAATGTAACTCGAATCAAGGGGTTACGTACGTCTCTGGAGCGTATGCGTATGCGCACACATCGCGCGCATTACCCAAGCACGAGCGGTGCGTACGCGTCGATACCCTTGCGCGTTTACTTCCGCGCTCAGACTCACATGAGAATTGTTCGTTATATAGGAAGCTGCTATTTATCATCAAAGGGCTTAGACAAGTGGCATAACGCTAATAGAACAATTGTTTGTGGTATGCGATTGCTTAATCCAACGATACGCATAAATAACGTTTGATTAGTTTTCTTAATCTTCTTATTCTAACGCCTCATATTCTTCTACTTTTTTTTAAATGTGTAGCGTAAGAAAATATGGTTAGGGAAACTTTTTTTTTCTTTAAAGAATTACAAAGCATTAATTTACAGAGTAATAATAATACGTTTATCATGGGTCCATATTGACTCACTGAAAATCACGGTCACGTTTAGAGGTTTAAACCTACATTTCGATATTCTATACATCGTAAATAGTGGATCGTGGAAACTATTCATAGTTTATCAAAGATTTTTATTTGAAGAGTTAATCACGTTTGAAATATTTTTCTTTGGTAACACTGACACTAGTATAGCAACACTAGTAATTCAAACGAAACGTTTCGTTATGTGCTAAATGAACACCAGTGTTCTCGAAAAAAAGGACTAAAAGTGGGGGCGTACCGATTCAAATTAAAACTATTTATTATGCTTTCTGTTGTATACAAAGATTTAAAATATAAAACATGATACGGATGGAGCGTGCGGAATTTTGTTCCGTTCTTTTTATCATGTGGTTGTTGTAACCAAACGCTTCAGTTGACTGTGATTGACATTGTCAGTGACGGGCTGGCTGACAATTCTGAGAAATCCAGCCAATCTCTGTCAATGTCATTGTCATCTGTTGTAACGCGCCTTGTTCTTACTCCGAAGTATACTTATTCAGAGTGTTCTTACGCAAAAAAAATAGTGATGGCGGCCACAAAAGTGTCCGTTTCATTGTCGTAGTTTTGTTTTCTAATTAATTAATTTCAGCCAATTAAAGGAGTTTCAAAATAAAGTTGATACTGATTTAGGTATATAATGACATAGTGCTTAGAGATAATAGAAATAAGTTTATACATTTTCGGGTCAAATGTGCCTGATATCCTTTGACTGTTTTAGAGAGTCTGATGTGCTGACGTCTGTACATTCATGCAAGTAACCAGTCACTCAGTGCAGTTGTATCAATTCGAAGCATCGCAAATGTTCCAAGAATCAAGGTTTAAGTAAACAAGTCAATCGCACGAATGAGACTTATGAGAATACCTAGAAAGCCCCCCGATCCGATCCGAACCCCTCGGAGAAACTAGTAGGGCACGGGGACACGCACTAGTGCGTGCAATCAGCAAACACTAAAAAAAACCTAGATAGCCAGCGGCTACTTTATTAATGAAGGTTATTAAAAATGAGGAGCTCAATGGCGCAGTGGTTAACGCGCCCGGTTTGAGAGTGCTGAGGTTTCGCATAGGCCGGTCATCGGATGGGTGACCAAAAATGTATCATCTCGAGCTCCTCCGTGCTTCGGAAGGTACGTTAAGCCGTTGGTCCCGGCTGCATAAGCGGTCGTTAACAACCACCAATCCGCATCAGGCCCTTTGGTGGTTTAAAAACGAAGGCTCGAGCCCCAGCAGTGGGGACATAAAATGAGCTGATGATGATGATGATGATGATGATGATGATGATGATGATGATGATGATGATGATGATGATGATGATGATGATGATGATGATGATGATGATGATGATTAAAAATGTTACGGAAAGTTCTGCTTTTCCGCTGGCTTGGTGAAATTCGCCCCTCCCAACTTTGTGTTTCTTTAATTAGTCCTATCTTTCTCCTTCGGCGATTGTAAAAGCTACTTCAGAATTCATTTGAACAATTACGCTAAGACGTTTGTACGTCTTAAAAGAAAAGAAAACATTGTTTTCAAGTTCATCACAGAGTTTTCCTTTGTAAGTTGGTAAGTACTTAATCTTTTTATTCTAACGCCTCATATTCTTCTACTTTATTTTAAATGTGTAGCGTAAGAAAATATGGTTTAAAACATTTTTTATTTTAAAAGAATTAGAAAGCATTCATTTAATGATTAATTTACAATTCGTTACAAAATTGCTGAGCACAATGAACGTACACAATGTCTGAGAATTCCGGGCATGATTTTGTAACGACATACATTTTTTTTTGTAAATATCGTTACGTCTATTAAAGCTGTGGAAGTTTTTTGCGCCCACTCTTCTCCACAGCTAAAAAAATAGACGTCCGGAACGGGTTGGTAAAAAATTTATGGACGATTCAAAAGCACTTTTTTCAAGTTTATTTGAATAACAAATTTTCACTTTGACTTGGATAAAATTTGTCGATTTCGGATACCACCATTTACAGTGATATTGGGCATAGAACACGGATGTAGAAAGTAACTCTTATCAAGCTCCGTTTAAAGATTGATTAAAACGTTGATCGAGACAATATAGGGTAGTGATGTTCGATAAGACCTAATGATCGATATTTTTCCTTTATTAAGTTAAAATAAGGGTCAGTTTTAGTCTTAAGCAACAGATAAATACAGACCACCTGCTTCTCAGCTATTATTCCGAAATATTTCAGTGACGACCAATGTTATTTTTTGGCAATGAAAAATGTGTTGAACACTGGTTTTCATGTGTCGAACACAGGTGCCCCTACAAATAGATGTAACTACAAATCGTCCGTCTCACAATTTCGATTTATCGAGCGATTTTTAAAATTATTATTTTTAAAATTAACACTTTAAATTCCCCATACAAAATTAAAATGGCCGCGCGGCATCAAATAAATATGGACGAAGACATTTCAAATAAAATAAATGACCTTTGTCACTTACGGACGGCGCACCCGTGTGAGTAACACTGGCAACATTTTTAATTGCAATGATAGTAATTTGTCTTAAGTGTAATAACTAATAATTTTTTACCTTTTTTATTATGTTTTAATTCAGTTGACGCTATCTCTATCTACGACGCATGCGTAAAGCATTGTGTATGATTTGTTTTTTTAATGACAATCACCGAAACCTGAACAGTGTGAAACAGAAATCGTACAATATTGAAAACACTCAGGAGTTTAAACTCCAATCATCTTATAAACAACGAGAAAAGTTTAAACGTTACACATGAAAGTGAATCCGTTACCGCGTATATACATTTAAAAGTCGCACATTTAATAATCCCCCTATCCGATCCGAACCCTTCAGAGAATCTAGTAGGGCACGGGGACATACACTAGTGCGTGATGCCGTTCCCTCTAGAAGTTCTCAAGTTTCTAGCCGCCTCCAAAAAAGCCCGGAGAAGCTGAAAATGCCGTCTGAAGCAATCAGCAAACTCTCTCCAAAAAAAAATACATTTAATATTTTTGATGAAGATGATGCAACATGACTCATGATCATGAGTTTCAACGCTATTTTTTTATGAATAAAACCATCCTGTGTGTTTTAAGAACCTTGACAACGACAAACCTTTACAAAACTATACAAAGGTAAGGGGTATTCTAGTAGGTAGGTTTTTATATTGATAATGCTTATATAGGCTCTATAAAGGTTTTTTTACTTATAATACATTTACCTACCCTACCTAGAACCTACTACCTACCTGCAGGTCATGCGGACACGAGCCAATCATAAAAACTTGCGAAAACGAAATTAAAAAACCGCATTCCTTTTGACTGTTCCATTTCAGATTTTAATTTAATAACTGAATAAAACCTGCGTTTAATTTCCTACAGTCAGTGCGGGCTGTCGAGATTTCCGTACTCTCAACCTTTTCAGACTTCACGGTATCTCCAATGAAAAAGTTTTGACATTTATGAATAGTTCCGAGTTAAAAGTTGCCTCATTTCATAATGAAACTGTTCGTGCAGCCGTTTGGCTGGTGAAACTGTTTGCTCATAAGCGTTTTAGTTTGAAGTTTTAAACGAATCGCAACAACTCCACAAGATATAAAAAAGAATAGGATCTCCACCTTCGGGACTCTAGAAAGTCCCTCAACTTTTTCTGATCCACTCGTTTCGTCTTCAATCTAGCTGAGTTACATCCAGCATCGCTCTTTCCATTGCTCCCTTGACGCTAAGTTTTTCACATGATCTTTTCGTTAGTATTGTAGTCTCCATTTCATAGATGAAAACGGGCAAACAAAAATTGTATGGTTTTGGACTCGTCATGTTGCCATTTGCACCAAATGCTGCCCAAGCCTGTCCGATTCTGCGATCGACTTCTGCTGTCTGATTATCTAGGCCTAAAGTTATTTTGTGAACCAGATTGATTTATTGATTCACTATTTTTATTGGTAGCGCATTCCGTTGTGCATCGGGAATGTTACTTATTATTTTTGTTTTGGATATATTAGTCTTTAGTTCTATTTTCTCTGATCCCCTCTTTACTGCTGCCATGGCGATCATATCTTCGACATTGTTCGATATTGGTACAATGTCGTCAAAAAATCTCAAGTTATTAAGTCGCTCAGCGCTCTCACATCAATGTCATCAATTTCCGCCCCATTCCAGCCTTTTAAAGATATTTTCCAGAGCTGCGGTAAACAGCTATGGAGAAATCGTTTCTCCTTGGTGTACGTACGCCTGTAGAAAGCCTAATGGAGCTTATGTAGGTTGACAGAAGAGGTACCATTTCAGTCTAGTTCATTAGACGGTGTGTATTATATATATTTTTGGGCAAGCTCATTGTCCTTCACTTTAGTTGATAGTAATAATTGGCGCTTTAGTCGAAGGTGAAGGAGAGAAGAACCAGTTGTCTTTTCCTTCCTTTCTATGACATGGTGTCTTTCAAACGATGCGTGAAGAGGAGGCACCTTATGGGCCGGCAGGGTGTAAGTGACTGATTCTGCGATGTTTTTACGCTGCCCCAGTTGTCTTTGCGTCTGTACTCCATATACACTTAAAATCATATGGAAGGGGTAGTTTACCGTGCCAACTATGAAAAAACAGTCAACTATTTTTTAGTATCCTTACCTGCATGTTTATTATTACCTATGTGCATACACTAAAGTTTGTGGTGAACACGCAAGACGATAGCTTAGTATTAACCTCAATTTAAGGCAGTCAAAGTTTTATGAGTTACTTGAGGTTCCGAAGTAAATTCATGAACTTCGTCTCAAACTTTGAATATTCCTATAAAGTTATATATATGATATGCCTATAAAAGAGAGAATGGTAGGTAATGTAACGGCACCAGAGTTCGACACTTGCTTTTTATTCCCTTTAGTTGATGGCTTGCGCTAAGCACATTTAGCCACTGCCAAAGTAATTTTTCTTACAAGTAATACATAAATAAACAATATTTCCTTCCTGTATGATGACGATGAATGATAATAGAAATGAGAAGTGAGAAATGATATAGGGGTTGGGGCCCTCGGGTATTTCAGTAAATATGTGGGACTATGAAGTCCTCGGGCGGACTTCTTGAGAGAATTTGAAAAGTGACGTTGCACTGTTTTGTTTCATTTGCCAACACTCATGCACACTCACGAACACGTAACGGTTAATAATCCACCATTATTTCACATTAATGTTCGACATAACACAAATTTTAGAAAATAAAACTCTTCACTTTCCCGCCAAGAAGTAGAAAAAGTTTCCAGTCTATTTTTAATTATTAAAGAGAAAGAGCACTGGCGCTATTACCGTAAATTCAATCCAATAAAATCTGAATGACTGTGACGATGATGAACGATGCACCTTTTATGCTGTAAGTATAGCAGATATTTCGTTTCAATGTTCTATTGATGGCTATAAAATTTTAAAATCTTCTGTTATATAAAAGCTCTTGTAGACAAATCTAATACCTTTAAACGAGCAATTCTTGTATATATAATCTGAATCTCGGAAACGGCTCCAACGATTTTCATGACATTTAGTATGCAGGGGGTTTTGGTAGCGATAAATCGATCTAGCTAGGTTTCATTTTTAGAAAACATTATAAAAAACATAACGAGCAAAGCTCGGTCATCCAGGTACTGACAGTAACTGTCAGAGTATTAACTGTTAATACTCGCAGTCACAAGTCAGACTTGTGGTCTTGGCGCTAAAATGGCAGCACTGGGTGCTTAGTGTGGTTTTATTTACCATCCATATTATAACGGAACGAAAACGATAATTAGTAAGGCATTGAAGCAGCGTTAAGATTTTGCCATACAAATTCTCGTTTTCGTTAACGTAAACGAATGGCGAATGAAACTCGCACCAGTGTACCTCCCTGGTCATCATGGTGTCTACGGGTAGTAACACCACATGAGCGATCATATCAATCATATAGGCACTGTCGAGTTTCGCCCGTGTTCATAGTTTAATAACACGTGTTATGTCCCATTTTTAACTAACACTACCGGACAATTCTAAGTCTATGATAATATATTACTACTTGAAATTGGCTTAATGCTAAACGAAAAGCCATTGCAAGATATGATGATAGTAATACTGTCGTTGAAATGAAATCACAATGGGATTTTTCAGAATGCCTCCGCTTGCTTAAACCGACGACGACGTAAACCCAAGACCTAGAACTGTGTCTACTATTCATAGTACCTTTTGTTAGAATTCCTAAGCTTACTCAAATAACTTGCTACACCGTGCAGTAACTCGTATTGAGTCGAATCGTCACAAAGGAAACCCTCAGATATTCCTTCCTCTCTTCCGACAGAGTTTTCAATGTAAACTGTTCTGTTATAACGACAAATAGGATAAGTGCAATATGACGACGGCATATAGGCAAGACGCGAGCAAAGTGGACGTAATATAAATCGGAAACTGTTACGAATAAGGCTGCTTTGATATTCAAATTGAATAGTAGATAGTGTTTATAAAATATGTGCACTTGTTTGACAACGCCGGAATCGTATAAAAAACTGGATCTAACATAAAACCACTATTTTAAAATCAGCAAAACGATTATTTTACTGTAAGTCCTGTTTTTAAGACTAACTGTGCACTAGCTATGTATATATGCTTCATAACATATTATATGTACCACTAGCGGCCGCTCACAGTTTCACCCGCTTGGTTCCCGTTCCTGTAGGAATATCGGGATAAAAAGTATCCTTTGTGTTAATCCAGATTATAAACTAACTGTTTGCGGAATCCATCCATCCGTTGCAGCGTGAAGAAGCAACAAATATACACACAAACTTTCGCATTTATAATATTAGTGTGATTTACTTTCTATGATAAGATACAATCTCGTTGGTTAGAACCTGCAATTACTGATAGATTAGGACCTTGGTGTGCCAATTACTAATTAATAACTTATACATTTCCACTTCAAATTACACAAAAGGAGGGCGTCGATTATTCCATAGTCTTTAATGTCCAAATCAGACTACCGATACACTATTGAATTGTTATTGACTTAGCAGATTTAAGCCTGCAGTTCGAGCGCACCTAGCGAGACATCTCAAATAGCATTTCTGGCCTAACCAGCTCATATCATGCCCCACTGTCCATGCTGGAGTACGAGCTTCCCTATGGATGGATAAGGAGAACGGGCAAATAAACAACCACGCGGACCCAGTGCGGATCTATACTTAATATTATAAAGCTGAAGAGTTTGTTTGTTTGTTTGTTTGTTTGTTTGTTTGTTTGAACGCGCTAATCTCAGGAACTACTGGTTCGAATTGAAAAATTCTTTTTGTGTTGAATAGTACATTTATTGAGGAAGGCTATAGGCTATATTACATCACGCTATGACTAATAGGAGTGGAACAGTCGCTAATTAACGCGGGTGAAACCGCAGGGCACAGCTAGTTAGTGATAAAATAACGACGGCTAATGCAGCCGGGATCAACGGCTATACGTGCCTTCCGAAGCACGGAGGAGCCCGAGACGATACATTTTCATTAAAGTTCAGATTAGTTTGAGATCAGGTGTAACCTCATCAGTTCATTTTACGTCCTCACTGCCGGGGCACGAGCCTTCCCAATGGATGGATGGAGTACGGGCCTTAACCACCACGCGGGCCCCGTGCGTAGATATTGGTGGTTGTAAACGACTGCTGCTGCAGCCGGGACCAACGGCTTTGCATGCTTTCAGAAACACGGAGGAGCTTGAGATGTTAATCTTTTGGTCACCCATCCGATGACCGGCCTTTGCGAAAGTTGCTTAACCATAGCAATTGCAGTCCGGGTGCGCTAACCTCTGCGCACCTCATAGCATAGCAGTACAATTAAGTTCTCAATAAAGGTTCACGTTTAGTGTAAAGATGAACTTCTAATATTTGAAAACTCTTATTGATCATCTATCATCATCATTAAGTGCCATCTTCATACTGAAGTTTGGAAATATATATTGGGTCCTTACCTATGAAATTGACGTTATTTTCTCACTTATTAATAGGTGTATTACTTCTAAAAGTCAATACCGCTTGTTGATATACACCTTTAATTAGGACTATGTTATTCGTATTTACAACTCTGTCTATCTCTTTTAGACTAAGGTCGATCAGTATCGCTAAAGGTACTATAGAGACTGATGACTCACTTCGTCCATGGACGTTCATACAACAACCACTATAGGTGAAGCGAAGCTTTTCTATTATATTGGGTCCTTACCTATTACATTGACGTTTTTTTTCTCACTCATTAATAGGTGTATTACTTCTAAAACTTAATACCGGTTGTTAATATTATCATACACATTTAATTAAGACTATATTAGTTAGGCTTCAGTAATAACAATGATTTTAATTTTGGATCTTTATTGCCCAAATATTTTTTTTAAATTGACTTCTTTTTTTGTTAGCGGAATTGACCTTTTGTTTCATTGTAGCTTTGAAGGGACTTGATTTTTTTTTCTTTTTAATGTCTGCTATATTTAGCTAGTGAAACAAACACACTACTCTACAATTTTTATTAATGCTAAGAAAATTAAAAAAACGTTAGTATTAAAAATATAATTTTATAAAAAATCTTCATACAAAACGTCAATTTCATAGGTAAAGACCTATAATATATATATTATATATTTTCAAATGCTTGAAGTTCACCATTACACTAAACGTGAACTATTATTGAGAACTTAAAACTACTTGGGATGTGATGAACTCATTAACTCTATTGGTACATACTATAGGCTCGTAAATTTATACGATAACCACGAATAGTGAGTAGTGACGTTACATTCGTCAATTTGATGATCCACTACTAAAACCGGTACCTACTCAGATGAGCACAACCCATTACAGTTAGACGACTATTCTTTACAATTTGTTTTTCTATAATTTGCTGAAACAAAGGAGGACAGTTCATTGACCTGCCGGCTGACGAACCCACGAAAACTCGGCTTTGGGGAGTGTTTACCGAACGTGACCTCAACCGCAATTAAGCCACACTATGAACTGACAAGCCTGTTGGTACCTAGGTACTGGTGGAGTAATAGCTTAGTGAGCCCTATAAAGGCGAAAGATCAAAAATATCAAAACTAGTTTTCCGAATGCATGTTTTGTATAAAAAAAAATGTGTAAAAAAATTTTGACTACCCATAATTTTTTAAGGGTATATGTATAAACTTTCTAAACCCTTTTCATTATTTTTACTTGTTCAATTATATCCAAAAATATATATTGTACAGGTTTATGTTGTTTCGAAATGTTTAACATAGTTAGTTATACTTGAGGACAGTTGAGGAGCTCAATAGTGCAGTGGTTAACGCACCCGGTCTGCAATTGATAACTTAAGCAACTTTCGCAATGGCCGGTCATCGGATGGGTGATCAAAAGATTATCATCTCAACCAAGCTCCTCCGTGTTCCTGAAAGCATGCAAAGCCGTTAGTCCCGGCTGCAGCAGCAGTCTTTTACAACCACCAACATACAACTGGATATAAAATGCACTGATGATGAGTTACACCTGATCTCAAACTAATTTAACTTTCATTTTTTATAAGCGCAGTTACAGACCAAATACTTAATCGCTTTTGCGTTTTGTTTTTCCACTGCTATTGCAGAGATATAATATTAAAAAGTATTTACAAGCCAAAAAGTGTACAAGTATCATTGACCTTGCCTGTACAAAGAAAACTAACGGTTTCACAAGAAAAATATCAATAGTTAAAAAGATAATAAAATGCTTGTACAAAGTACATGAACATTTGCCCCTAGCGGGACTATAACACAGTATACATATTAACTTATATGTACAGGGCGTCCCAAGATTATGGGATATGAAGGGAAAGAACCTTGATATCGTAGATAGGATATTTTTCTGAAAGAAGACTTTATGTTATTTTTAAAAGTTAGTAATACTGCATTCAAAGATATTCCAAAAATTACTTGCTTCGTTTGGAAATCGAAAATCACCCGTATTTTTATGATGCCAATCGAAAGAATGAACAATAAATAATCATTCTTTTTAAGTACCATAGTATCTTAAAATAATGGAACAACGTAAAATGTTTGATTCACATTTCAAGAAAATTATTTATAGGAACTTTGACATTTGAATTAATACTTTTTCTAAGACTTCAGTGAAGGAAGGTGAAAAAGAAATTAGAATTTCATAAAGTCAAATACACCGTGTATTAAAATAATACGGTTTCAAAAGTTATGTTAAAGGACGATTGGTTCAAAAATTACTTCCGGGCGATAGAGAAAGGAGACTAAATTTCTGTCGTAATACCCAGACACACTTGCTCGAAGATCCAAATTTTTTGGATAACATTATTTGGACATACGAATCTAACTTTAGCAATAACGGTACGTATAACCGCCACAATAATCGTATTTGGTCTAAAGAAAATCCCCTACGAGTCACCGAAACGAATAACTAAGTGCGCTTTCCACTCAACTGTTGGTGCGGAATTTAAAAAAATCGAGTTTCCATTTTTACCAAGAAACCCTGAACACAGAAAAGTATTTAGAAATACTTCAAATTTTAAGAGATGAGATAAGAAATCATTCCGCGGCGGAGCACGAAAATTTAATTTTCCAACAAGATGGAGCTCCGGCTCGTAATAGTCGGAGAGCAGCAGAGTTCCTGATTGAATATTTTCCTACTTGGATTGGTATAAATGGACCGATTAGATGGCAGGCAAAATCGCCAGATTTAACACCATTGGCTTACTTCTTTTGGGGATAGGTGAACGATTTGCTATACCAAAAGCAATACGACAACGTGGGCGAGTTACAAACAGAATTGAGCCATATCATATAGAGTATACACCATAATATGGTAAGAAAATCAACAGGCAGCGGATTTAATAAAAGATTGGCGATTTGCATAAAAACAAGAGGGATCACATTTTAAGCATTTATTTAATTAATTTACAAAAAATACTCAATTGACTTCGGCAGTCTCATGTATGTTCTTAATTTGATTAAAATGATTAATTTCACGTTGTTTCTTTCTTTTAAGATACTTTGTTACTTAAGAAGAATTATTATTTTTTGTTCATTCTTTCGATTGGCATCATAAAAATACGGGTGATTTTTTTTCACATTTAAGTCGGTTCGATTCCCAGACGAAGCATGTAATTTTTAGAATATGTTTGAATGCAGTATTACTAACTTTTAAAAATAACATAAAGTCTTCTTTCAGCAAAATATCCTATCTACGATATTTAAGGTACCTACTTTCCCTTCATGTCCCGTAGTCTTGGGACGCCCTGTATACTGTGACTATAACCTGCACTCTTTTTATGACCACCGGTTCCAGACCCCGAGGTCCCGGGTTCCATTACCAGCGGGGGGTACATGTTTGAGTACTCGGTTTAGTTGGTGGTAGCTAGCCAGGCGGACTAACAAGCCCTACCACCAATCAAACCGAGTACACAAACATGTACCCCCGCTGGGAATCGAACCCGGACCTGTGGGTCTAAACCGGTGGTTTTAGCCACTAGACCACAGAGGCGGTTAAATTAGCCGGCTTGAGGCCTACTTCACAAAATAACGAGACTGCAGAAAGTAAGCTTTTTACAAACGATCAGGGACAGTTCGAAGCAGCTGTTGCGACCGATCCGAACCTAACCCCTCGGAGAATCTAGTAGGGACCGGGGACACGCACGGACATCACGCAGTTCATGATGCCGTTCCCTCTAGAAGACCTCTGACGGTGCTTCGTTTCACACGGCTTGAGAAACCCTTTAAGTTTCTCGCCCCCAAAAAAGTTCGTTGACGCTAAAAGTGCCGCCTGAGGCAATTAGCAAACTGTCAAAAGCAGCTGCTTTCGAATTCTCGTATTCGTTTACATAATATAATATAGTTTAATATTGGCAAATGAAACTCGCGCTAGGCACCCTGTTCCAGCAATCATAAATTATGTCATCATCGTCACGTGTGTCGTCGCCCTTACGGCATAGCGGTGTGAACTGTTGACTATTTTTGTCCTCCTGACTGAATGTGACCTGATAACTGGTTAGGGTGGTCGCCGATATTTTTTTTAGTAAAAAATTTTTTTTATTACAAATTTTTTGGGAACTTTATTTATTTTAGTTAAAATTTTGTAAACTTAGTAAAAAAATATCTGTTTCACTGGTACTTCGACGGTGTTATCAATCTTCATTAATTATGGTAAAAAAGTAAACAAATGTAGTAAGGTACCTACTTAATGTGTATTTTTTATTAGATTTAATAGAGGCGACCTAAAAGCACATGTTATTAAAATAATAATATGTCAAACAATAATAAATATGGGAACTTATATTCTACCGCTTATTTAGGAGAGTTGTTTTTATTAAGAAGTAATTTTAAGTAACTTCACTTGGGGTTAAAAACCATATTATATAATTTTTTTTTCTCCAAGTAAAGTTACTTAAAAGGTCCATAACTATCTACCTATTTAAGTTAAATTCGAACTTATCGCACATTTAGGAAAAAAACGACTTTATTAACTAGAAACATTGAAAGTTAAGTTTTGACAAAAAAAAATATTTTTATTCGTTTTCAGTCGTTTTTGTAAACAACGAAAATTAAGTTACAATCGTTACTAATTTTTTATTTTTTTATTTAAGTCGTTTTCGTCCTATATGTGCGTTATCTTCAAGAGTAGCTGATTGAACGATGCTTTAAAAGTGACGTCTCCCTTACTTGAGATTACAAAGCTATTGAGGTTGCTCGTTTAATTTATTACTACCGCTGCCAACCCTCGCTATCTGCCGCGATCGGGCATGACTCACGACCAGAAATAATAGAGCTGTCCTCTTGTGATGCAATCGCTACAAATTTAAGCCGTACTCAGTCAAAACATTAGCGGTGTAGGTACCGAGTGTCTTTCCTAAAATTTATATATCGGGTAAGTACTGATTACAAAAACCCATATTTATATTATACAAGCTAAATAACAAACAGTAGCTGTATTTTTCTTGTAATTATTTTATCACTTTTACGTCCTTTGTAATAAATATTAGTTGAAATCAAAAGTATCTGTCTGTGCTACCGCTGCGTATGAAATTAGAACGAAAAATTTCTAAATTGTCAATAAACCATACAAAACTAATAATATAACTCGGCTCTTTCCAGTTTTGTCTTTTTAATAATGATGTAATTTATTTAGACAGTTTAATTTTTTTCATTTCTGTTTGCAGACTTAAGATTAACTTATCCTATCTTATTGGGGCCTGCTGAGGTTTCCCTCTCTTAGTAACACTTCGACCCATCGGGATCTTTTGTGCACCCCATCCTTTCACTCTTTATCCTTTGTAAAGATAGATGCCATAAGTTTGGCAACGTTTTTAAGAGCGAAGAGCCTAAAGTCATTCGGTTTCGGATAAGCCGACCCCAGAAGTCCCATTCTTTTCCTAGCCAGAGAGTCGCAGTCACACAGTAGGTGCTGCATTGACTCCGTTTCCTCTCCACATGCCCTACACAAGCTATTCGTTGATAGACGCATTCTGTAAAGCATTTGTTTTGTGGCATAGTGCCACCAATAGTTAATCGGGTTTGTTTTCTACTCCGCATATAAACTAACTCCGTCCTAAGGAGTTTCGCCTAGGAAGGATTGGAGTGGGTATGAACCCGGCTGCTCTTTCCATTTGATGCCGCAATATGTATGTATGTATGCAGCCTTAGTGTGCTGCTAAATTGCCACCTACATGATGTCATTTGGAGGTCAAAGTCGTTACACAATGTAGTAAAGCCGTGAATTTTTGTAAGGGCATTACACCAACGCCTAGTAACGAAACCTTGAATTTAAAAAAAAAACATACAGATTCCTAATATCTTGGAAAAGCTTTAGAATTAGCATCATTATTTTTTACTTAACTGAAAATTTATGTTTTTTATTTTCGCAAAAAAACAAATTAATACCTTCAATTAGGAAAATAATATAAAAAGGTATAGTTTCCTAAGCCTTTGGAATTAGCATCATTATTTTTTTACTTAGCTGAATAATATATTTTTTTTGTTATTCGCTAAATACCTACCTACTTCCGAAAAATATGTTTACTACCGGCTTAAAATGTTACCGATACACAAAAAAAACAAGAAATAATCCCTAATCTTCATAATAACAGAGGTTTAATATTGAAAATGTTTTACGACAAATATCTCTACTCAATAATGTTATTTTTATCGATATTCAAAAAATCGAAAGGTCACCCCTATACAAAACAGTCCGAACTCATTTGAAAGTAAAACTTGAACATTCAATTAAAGTAGCCGTTCATCCGTAGTATCATCATAACGTAAAAACGCGGCCTACATAAACGTGTTTACTCATTGTGAGAACACGTACGAAACTCATATAACTTACAAAGCGCGGCCTATTTGTTCAATAAACAGTAAAATTATCAGCAGTTTAGCCACTGACGTTGCTAATGAGCGAAGGCTAAGGCCGTGTTCTGCTGGCCGCTCGTACTTTGGATGCGTTTTCGTACAAACACGTATGAATACGTGTGATACGTCCCGATTCTCCGAGTTCTATGGTACCTATGTACTTCTTCTATTTATTTTTATTATTTACAGTTAAGCACTTGGCCTTTTACCTGACTCACCCAATCTTAGGATCTAGCCCCCTTATTCATAAAAACTATTTAAGCATTATTTAGTTAAATATTGTTTTGTCAACGTCACACAAACGTCATTTTGAATTTGAGAAAAAGAGACAAAACAATGATTAATTAAATTATGCTTAAATAGTTTTTATGAATATGGGGGTTAGGTAATAATAAGGCTGAATCTGGAAGCACTTAACCCGGAATCCTCAACTACTGAGGCATTGGCTATCTTATCTCTAATCGTCGGAACACAACAACGCCATTAACATTGATGTTTTGGCGACATATTTAGATAATATGGCAGTAGCTAGCCAGGCGGACTTACCACCAATCAAACCGAATACATCGAAATATTGTAAATCTTAATATTAGGTCCTTACCTATGAAATTGACGTTTTGTATGAAGATTTTTCATAAAATTATATTTTCATACTTACCTTTTTATAATTTTCTTAGCATCTATTTATGTAAACACTATAAAATTTGTACAGTAATGTGTTTGTTTCACTAGCTAAAAATAGCAGTCATTGAAAAGAAAATAAATCAAGTCCCTTCAAAGCTACAATGAAACAAAAGGTCAATTCCGCGAACAAAAAAGAAGACAATAAAAAAAAACTATTGGGCGATAAAGACACAAAATGAATAATCATTGTTATTACTGAAGCCTAAGTAACATAGTCCTATTTAAAGGTGTATAATAATATTAACAACCGGTATTGACTTTTAGAAGTAATACACCTATTATTAAGTGAGAAAAAAAAACGTGTAGGTATATAGGTCATCATAAGTAAGGACCCAATACAATGAAATAAGAGTCAAAACTAATTAAAAGTGTATATACATGTTAATGCTTGAGACTGTACGTCTAAAACGCATCCGAAGTGCTACAGGCCTTATCATCATCATCATCTGCCTATACTAGCCCACTGCTGGACATAGGCCACTGAGCACGATCCGGCCTTATATGGGTGCCTATTGCAATTTTTATTTGACATTGGAGTTCATTCGTAAATTATTTTGGCAAAATTTCAATTCAGCTCGTTAGTCGCCAAGTTTCGAGGAGGCAGGCTTCAATGTCATAGAAATTCTGTATCGTGCTCGTTAACGTAATCGAAGTATAAATACAGCTCTCACTAGGCACTATGAGTGTTAGTTTTTTTGCACTAATCAATCGAGCCATCTAACTGACTGACTCCAATTTGAGTTTTACAACTATCATGATGGTCACTTAAAATTTTTACGGAAACAAAGCAGTGCAAATCTAGCGATGAATTTGTGAAACTTGTATCCTGTAGTGCAAGATTCATTCGCCATTCGATCACGGTAACTAAGACGAGAATTTGTATGGCAAAATGTTAACTCTTCTCGTTTGCCGCCAGGAGGCGCTGCTTCAATGCCATACTAATTTTCGTTTTCGTAAACGTAATCGAATGAATACGGATAGTAAACAAAACTCACACTAGGCACCCAGAACCATACAAAACTATAAATTACGATTTAAATGAAACAACTTTAACGGATCTACTCGCGTTTATTTTACTTTACACATTATTTTATGTTTATCCTGACGTTTCGAATCCTTTACAGGGTCCTTGGTCACAGGGAGACTGAAGTGTTAGTCATCTCATAATTAGTTAGTATAGCTTGTATACCCTCATTTAAATTTAATCAGGTACGTTCCGTTCTACGCAGTATCTTTTGGTTAGAAAACAATATATAAATTTCGATACAATTTCTCACATTCAATCCGAGTATGATCCGTATCGTATACGTATTACAGTATTGGTATCACGTAAACAATCAAACATGGTGATTGAACCACGAGTTCTTGCAATCATCTCCCCGTTATTCTAACTAATCCAAACAGTAGTCGCCTTGAAAATAGTTATATTTACAGGAGCAACAAAACGCAAGCGAGATGTTGCTCCATCGAAATTGAAACGCATTAGTATTACGGCATTTATATGATCGATGTTGAAACAGATTCACCTTCGTACAAATAAAATTTGTGGACTGAAATATCCGTGACTTACATATTACTAGTACATACAAACATAGGTTAGGTACTTCGTTCGACAGATACATTAGCATTTTTTTACGACTTTGCCGTGTTAAGGCGAAGGGTAAGGCACACTAGCGCCACCAATTGATAATTTGACAATTACTAACGGACCGGATTTTTTTAAAACATTGCGTACCGTCCGACAACAGGAAAGCATCCATAGTATTTATTTAATAATTGTGCACTACTTTTTGTTGCGTGGTTTATTCACAAAACGGGTTATCGCATTTATTCAACAAACAATGGCCACTGTTGGTGTTAACGAATGAATACAAAAACAAACCTAAAAGTAGTGCACAATTATTAAATAATAGATGTTTGCCTAGTGTAGGAAGGTCCGCAATGTTTGAAAAAAAAATCCAGTTTAGCAGTTATCAAATTAAATCCATTAGCGGCGCTAGTGTGCCTTACCCTTCGCCTTAAGTTTCTCTGTTGCTATATTATGTATGGTATAGCTAAACTACAACTAAAAATAAAATGTCACTGAACGCTAAATACCCGCCCAATGTAATTACGGTTATTAATTGGATGCCGCTGTGATGGGCACATTGTTTTACTCAATTTGTGATAATAATTGCGTTTGCAAGGTGAACTCGTTACCGCACCGCCACGGCCGCGTCCCGGCGAAATTAAATTTGTAGTCGCATACAAATAGCGAGTGAAGCACGCTACAAAAGGACTTTTGTATGGGACAGTGAGGCGTGTACAATGTGTGACCCAGTTACCTTATTGGTGACATATTGTTTTTTGTGGGAAAACGGGTTAAAAACAAAAAACAAATACTTTTTAAAATCGCCTGAAAGCTGTTAGGCGGTTGATGTATTTTTTGGATAGATTAGAATTTGTTAACACAGTCATCATTAAAGACTTGTGAATTTCTCTATAAAGCTTGATCACTTCTAACGAAGGTAACCTGTTAGTAAACTAAGGTGACGTTTGGAATGGAACAACTATGACTCTTTTAACCTTCTAATCATGCAAACAAAGTGTCGTGTGCGAGTTTTATTCACCACTCGATCTCGTCACCAAAATTGCATTTTCCTCGTTTTCATTTTTTTTCTCTTTTTTTACCATACGAATTCCATACAAATTCTTGTTTTCGTATACAATAATTTTTTACGCAAATTTTGTTGCGAACAAATTACAAAAACACAAATGTTGAAAAAATTTTCACGAGCAGGATTTGAACCTGCACACTTCTGACATACCGGGTCAGGTGCTCTTCCAATTAAGCTATCGTGGTTCTAACCAGCCCGCCGAAATTATTCAACACTTTTTACTTTGAAAGTCAAAGGCGCCCATTCAATGTCAACAACTACCGTCACTAACATCCGATCATAATATTTTTACAAATATTAAAGATCAGTTAAGAAGTAGGCAAGCTATTTATAAAATGTTCAAAATAATTTTTTACGCAAATTTTGTTGCGAACAAATTACTAAAACACAAATGTTGAAAAAAAAAATTTTTTTTTTCAACATTTGTGTTTAGATATATAGTAGGTAAATAGTAGCTGTTTCGAATGATTGAGCTGCTACATAAAATAATAATAGTTTCCGAGTTAGAAATACTATAATGTACTATATACTGTTAAGTACCGAATGTTTTTACGTAAAGTTAACAAAATGTTTATTTTATTTATGTCAGTAAATTTCTTTACTAAGAACCTTAATAATACTCGTTACTATTATTACCCGTTATTAATTAAACATACACATTATCTCCTCTAACGTCAGTTTGTTTTTCTTTTAAACCGTGGAAAAGATGAAACGAGAAAAGCGGTTGTGAAAGCCAATGGCGCGTAGAAAACGATGAGTACGGCGACCATGGTTTTCATAGAGTAATGAGAATGTTTTAATACTTTTTTGTGTAATTATTTAATTATCTAACGACGATATTCTTGGATTTTTTGATTCGTGGATCTTTTTTGAGAGTTTTATAGAAATCTGTAGGTAATGTAACATACTGGTTGAAAGTTCGTATGCAGCGATACACACTAAGGCCACAAAGGTCTGTGGTATTTATTAATATTAATATTTATTAAAAAAATGTTTGCTTTTGCGATTATGCATAAATAGCTGCGCATGCGAATACTATGTTTTAAAAGCCTATGGTTGCCAATGCGAAATACTATGAGAAGTATGTTTTAAGTTCTTTAATATGTACGTACCCATATTGTTTGTGTGGAAGATTTTTACTCGTCAATGTATTTTATGTAGGTACTTAAAATATTTATAATTATTGAAATTTTACTTTTAATAAAATGTTTTTTATTATTCTTACTCTAGGTAAAATATTTTAAATATTTTAGTATTAATTCATAACTACACCCCCATTTATAGTTTTGAATTACTTCTAGCTTGTTAGGCGTTAAAAAAAGTGGTGTCACAACACAGACCGCTTTGGTCGCCGGCGCACGCGCACACTGCGACTAAAAAGTAGTACAACGTGCACGTTGTTTTAATGGATTTGTTTAGCTAATGAGGGAATGGGAGAAAAGGCACTGCATACTATAGAAAACCAGAGTGTTGTCTGATGATAACACTTATTCTTCAATAAAACCTGCCTACAAACCATTGCTATGCACATGTTCGTGAAGATTGGGCCATAATCCACCATGCTAGCCCAATTTGGATTAGTGGTCTATAACGACATCCCAAACAACAAAAACCGGGACCACCGGCCATGCCTTCTGAGGCACGGAAAAGATCGAGATAATTTCTTCACCCACCAACCCATTGACCCGGGATTGCGTAAGTCGCTTTACTCGCATTAACGCAACACCAGAGCTATGAGCTACTCAATGATTGAGCTCATCATATTTATAGTACTGTTCGAAAAAGATCAACAAACAAATGCATGGCTCATATCCCCGTATTAAGGTCATGCTCCATATTTTCACGACCAGACTACAGATATAGTGCCTTTCACGCGAGATCGTCCGTACAAGATGGCACACACGAGCTAATTCTTAGACAACGCCAATTTATTAGAACGCCAGAGGATTCAATGAGCTACTGTACATTTTTAGTTGTGTACTTCCAAAACGCATTTGACACCGTTTGACACCAATTTACACTAAACATACCTACGGCTAAAACTATGTGACTGACTAAAAAAAACAAGGTAGGAGAGTAAAGACTCTTAATGGTCTTCTTGAAACTCATGGTCGTCCTACATGACGTAAAAGTTCTTAATAAAGAGGGCTTACAAATATGGTGCAAAGGTGGCTCTAAGATGTCGTCTCAAAAAAAAAAATTAAACTATTGGTAGGAACGAAAGAACCAGTCTCCCAATGGCTTAACTATCCGCAGTCCGCATCAATATCCGATATGTTGATTTGAGTCAGAATGCCCAATAATATCACTACTGTTACTATTGACCCGTGTTACTTTTGGCCCCGGTCTCCACGATATAAATATTACAAGGTAGTAAAGTTTTAGTAGAGGAGCTCGATGGCGCAGTGGTTAACGCGCCCGGTCTGCGAGTGCTGAGGTTAAGCAACTTTCGCAAAGGCCAAAGGTGACCAAAAATGAATCATCTCGAGCTCCTCCGTTCTTCGGAAGGCTCGTAAAGCCGTTGGTCCCGGCTGCATTAGCAGTCGTGAACAACCACCAATCCGCACTGGGCCCGCGTGGTGGTTTATGGCCCGTTCTCCCTACCCATCCATCGGAAAGACTCGTGCCTCAGCAGTGGGGACATAAAATGAGCTGATGATGATGATGAAAGTTTTAGTGAGTCAAACTATTATAAAAATATATATTAGAACTCCAAAAAAAATACAATAATGCCTATTAAGGGCGCTTAAAGTGTACATATATAATCATTACTTCAGATTTGGGAGCCTTACATTCCAGACGGTATATGAAAGACATATGTAACAGACGGAGTGGAACTAGGCTAGGTAACTAAGCCAGCCAGACGGGTTGACTGACCGCATAGTTACCCGATTAATTTGGCAATACACAATTGCTTATGAGTTCAAGCGTCGAATACCCAGACACGATAGAATTTTAATTGTTATCGGCCACATGCTGGTCGCTCGACGCTCAAGGGGATACATCATTATCAAATTATGCTGTAATTAATTAATCATGACGATCAAGATATACCCGTTGATATGTAATAATCGAAATTAATTCTACAGGAACAATTTTCTAAACATTTTTTTTATTATTTTGCGATTTTCACCGCTTTCCGCCTCGCTTTATTTTCGGTCGCGGCCACGAGATGGTATGCGGCGCGGCGCGCGTTTTTTTTGTTCATTGCGTCTTTTATTACTATTGACTCCTGTATTGTAGTAGAACGCGCAATGAACTAGAAAAACGCTTGCCGCGACGCACGGCGTTCGAGCGTGCGTCTGGTGGCGTCTCGTGGCCCTCGTGATCAAGACGAAAATCGTAAAACAATTATAAAGATACAAAATTAAATTTAAGAAATCATGCTTTTTTGGAAATAACTCGTAGATTGAATAGCATACAAATTTTTGTTTAAATAAATCAAAGTAGGTAGCAAGCCAAAATTGTTAACCGAAGCTCCCACGTAGGTATTCGAAAGCGCACTAAATATATTAAAGCTTTCCAGCACCTAAGGGGAGACAAGGGTAAATTTGTTTTTAATCATTACCAAGTTGAACGTTACCAAGTTTTAGCACAAAGCCCTGCGCATTGTACTTGGTAACCTTGGTACGGGCATTGAACTTACACAATTATTCTGAATAGCTTTATTGAACCGCTATGTGGTGGGTAGGTAATTTTTTTTCACTAGCGCCCGCGTAATGGATGTTTGAATGATACAATGGTAGTATAACTTGGGTTAGGCAGGAGATTCTCTAGAATGTTTGTTTTTGTTAAGATGTTTATCTATCTATTATATACTATTAATAAAGAGGTAACGTTTGTGACTTTGTTTGTTTGTTTGTATGCCGGGACTAATCTCTGGAACTACTGGTTCAATTAAAAATTATTTCACTGATAGAGCGCTATCTACCTTGTGGGTTATATAGGCTTTATTTAAAATGAATTTTGTATGTACGAAATTCACGTGGACGAAGTCGCGGGGAAGGTACTAAATTATAATAATACTTATAGTATAGACCTATATAGGACTTAAGAAAACTTTGTGCCTCTTTTAAGCACAAACTGCAACCGCAGACTGCAGCGACACTACTGGTTTCTATTAATCTCTATGAAATCGATTTCATGACACTGTGACACAGACCGCAACACCAGTTGAGTAGGTAGCGAACCGCAGAGTTCACACGTACAACGCTTACAAGCACACGGTACGGGAGTAACTGAGACGTTGTTCCATGCATTGTACAGCCGCGGCATGAAGCCACGTTTGGAATAGAAGCGACCACGACCGCAAGCCGCTCTGCGGTCAACCGCAACGCAGTGCCGCAGTGCGGTTGCAGTCTGCGGCCCGTCTCGGACTTGTACCTTTAGATTTGGCATAGTTAAAGTTTATTTATAGAAGGAGTCCCGAAATATAACAAAAATACAAGCAAAAATAAATAAAAAATAAAAATAATTAAATTTTACTTTTTGTTTTTAAGTGCTAATTGCTGCACTGAAGCTGATTAAATATTTATAAAATACAGTAAAAAAAATAAATGCCTACCCGAACCAGCCAGGAATCGAACCTGGGTCTCCCGAAACCCGTCTGCTACACTGACCATTATGCTGACGTAAGCAGTGAATTTTTACACTGATTATTAATTTTTGAGTGCTTTTAGCGGCACAGTGCCATCTATCCAACGGTTATTGCAACCGATAGCTATGCAGATTCGGCTTTACAGATGAAATACCACTTTGATAACACAACGCTATAGTAAATTTTACTTTTTATTCTTAAGTGCTAATTGTTGCACTGAAGCTGATATTTATAAAATACAGTGAAAAAATTTAATACTTACCTATACCCGACCCAGCCAGGAATCGAACCTGGGTCTTCCGCAATCCGGGCGATTCCTGGCTGGGTCGGGTAGGTGTTTAATTTTTTCACAGTTCTTTATAAATATTTATCTTTAACATAATTGTTAAAATAATTTTATTTTTTACAAAGTAGGGATCCGTAATTGGCAGTAGGTTAAATATACAATGTAATAACATAGTTTATAAAGTGCTGTAGATTCTATGTCCATAAAAAAATCGTATTAGCCTCTTTAATTAAGTTTAACAGTAATAGTAATATTTTAATAAGACTTAAAATGCTTGACATACAACCACTCTTAAGCATAATTAAAATAATATGGTACTACTATAACTTCCTAATGTATAAATTTGTATTGATAACTAGGTCATGGTAATTTGAAACCAAAAATTTCGAGTTCGCCCGAACCCTTCACCTCACTCAGTGACCGGGCGCCGCAAATGTTAAACATCGATTTCTGTGATAGCAAAGTGATTTCCCGTTCCACAAACAATTCCAACATATTAAACCGTCTGTTTATTTCAAAGAGGTACGTTCCATTTCACAGAGACCATAAAATACAATAAGGAACTTTATAAAGCAGTGTTATTGTAGATTAATCCTTTATTGTTCATAGAAATTATTATTATTGCAGTTGTGAGATCAAGACGTATGTAGTAGCGTATTCAGGTTGTTTGGTCATATCTGTGTAATACTGAATTTCACTGATAGAATCTGAACATGTTGAAAATGCATTAAATGGCTGAGATATTGAGGTTGTTTGTTACAAAGGAAAATGCCAAAGTCACAAAGATCCAGCTGATTCATTGTTCTTGGCCGTCAATCTCGTGGTTCAAAAGAAACAGAAGTACGATTAAAAATATGATTTTGTATGTTATCATACCTACTAGGTAGCATTATTTTTTATACTAGTAAGCATGTGTAAGGGAGAAATCATCATCATCATTATCATCATCAGCTCATTTATGTCCCCACTGCTGGGGCACGAGCCTTCCCTATGGATGGATAGGGAGAACGGGCCATAAACCACCACGCGGGCCCAGTGCGGATTGGTGGTTGTTAACGACTGCTAATGCAGCCGGGACCAACGGCTTAACGTGCCTTCCGAAGCACGGAGGAGCTCGAGATGATAAATTTTTGGTCACCCATCCGATGACCGGCCTTTGCCAAAGTTGCTTAACCTCAGCACTCGCAGACCGGGCGCGTAAACCACTGCGCCATCGAGCTCCTCGGAAGGGAGAAATACACCTATACATATATGTTTACCTTATGTTATGTACCATGTTAGCCTAATATATAACTGTGTGTTACTATTGAGTACCTAAACAGTCTATTACCAACGTTCGTCTTTCAATCGTCTCCTAACACCGCACCTTTACATGGCAACCCTGTCTTAAAAGCAGGGCTTGGAAACCGGTTAATTTTTTGAACCGGTTTCACAAAATTATGCATGGAACTTTATTAAAAAGGTTACGTTCCATTGAACCGGTTTACGAAAAAATGAGTTTTTTTAATAAACCGGTTAAAGTTTAAAATGATAATACTTGATTTACGTTTTCGACTCATATTGATAGGATGCGCGCAACTATAAAAATGAGATAGCGCTCGCGACGCAACACTGGTGCGCGTCGCGCGGGTATTTCGTCTAACAAGCTACAACAAGTCGCAGCCAGCGATCGCTAGAAATAAATCGGTTTATTTAGGTTCGAAATATTGCTCCTATTTGGTTCCGCTCCGGAACGGTACTTTACGATAATACAGGTTTTACCCTAATGAAACCGGTTAATTTTGAACCGGTTTCAAGCCCTGCTTAAAAGTACGACGCGCGTGTTCCCTTATAAGGACTAAGTATAACTAAGCTGTTTCGGAATTATATACATATAATCAAACATTCTGTATACACGCATCTCGTTTTCAAAACTGCAACAATACTGCTTTATGAGCTTATAACAAAACCTAAGCCCATTTGCGTAGAAGGGAACGCACCCGATAAAAATAAAAATACTTATGCAAGATACAAATTGATTATGAGACGACCAACATCTCAATCTCTCTGTGACCACGAAAGGATTCGAAACGTCAATATCTATACTAATATTATAAAGAGGACACCTTTGAATTTTTGTAAGTATGTATGTTTGCAACGAATAAACTCAAAAACGACTGGACTGATTAAAAAAACTCTTTCACCATTAGAATGCTATATTAGCGCTGAGTAACATAGGCTATATTAAAAAAAAATATTAAATAAAATACTAAAAACGACAATTTAATTTTCCAATACAAAATGATTTGTTTGTTTTGTTGTCATGGAAACCATTGATATATATTTATCTCAATGATGGAAACTGTCAAAGCGGTACGAAGGCCGCCGAGTCAGCTAGTGTAAAATAAAATGGCTGAATGTGGTTTTTACGACGATTCAAAAGCGTTTGCTTATCTATTAAATTTACTTGAATAAAGATTCATTTCTATACATTTCAATGCAAGTAGTCGAGTTAAAAGTTTTTCATTTCAATGTGTGTACGTACACACTTAGAATACACGTTAGATAACAGATACTTGCGCGATCCTCTTTCTAAACAAATCATTCCGTAAAAGCACACCGCACATAGGTATTTGTTCACTAATGTCCTTGTTTTGTAATATCATCAAACTGTTTTGCCTAACTACGTTGCACCTGCGCCTGCGACCAAAGGAATGTCTAAACAGGCATTGCAGCCAAAGCGAGCGTTATTTATGAAATATACGACGAAAACCTTGAGATACTCAATTGTGTGCTACCTTCACAATAGCCGACCCATATAGGAAACAAAGGCTCGTGCTTAACACTGAAAACTGTTCTGTTGACGTTAATTTATTCCTCCAATCAATAGAGATGACTTCGTCCATTGTGCCATGTTCAAATGCTCTAGTTCACGTTGGGCTAAAGCGTTCAGCAAACGCGCAGTAACCGAAAATAATGATATGACAACAGTGTAATTTTATGTCCCCACTGCTGAGGCACGAGCCTTCCCTCCCTATGGATGAAAACATCAAAGGAAAGAACGGCCACAAACCACCACGCGGCTTCAGTGCGGATTGGTATATATTAAAGACAGCTAGCGCCACCCGGGATTAACGGCTGCTGAACGTTACGTGCCTGCTGAAACACGGAGAAGCTCGAGATGATACATTTTTGGTCACCTATCCGATGACCGACTTTTGCGATAGTTGTTTAGTTTAACTTCAGTAATCACAGGCCGGGCGCGTTGACCACTGCGCCATAGAGCTCCTAACACTGGGTTATCATTAACTCGCAATGTTGTCGATGGATTTGAATGACAGTTTTAGTAAAAAAAAGACTATGTGTTCCAAAGAATCCACGAGCGGGATTCGAACCCGCACCCTATGACATGCCGGGTCTGGTGCACTACCACTCGTGGAATTTTTTCAACACTTCGTCCTTTTTCAATTTTTAATTTGTTTGCAGCAAAATTTGCGTAAAAATATATGTAAATAATCAAAGCGATAGTGGCTTTCCACAAAAAAAATGTGCTAGCAAATCTAACGCTAGAAAAAATACACCAATAGGATTTTACAACGTCCGAGCGGTGCAAGGTAAATGAAGCTATTCCATTGGTGGGTATTTTCTTTGCGCACCGCTTATTAGCTACCGCGCCCAGGTCTGTCTTATAATCTCATTGTTCGTTCTGGCCGCTGCAAATCCTGCCGCAAGAAAATTGCGCTACGACTAGGTCCTTTCAGGAAAATCTAATCTGTCTTGGGGGCCGCAAAAAGTAATCTGGCTACCTACTAGTATTATTAAAGAAAGGGAGCTGAAGCTTCTTGCTTGAGAAAAGTAAAAAAAGTTTGCTGTATTATACGAGGTGGATACCAGCGTAATAGGCACTTTATCGGATTCCTTACGAACGATCTTGATAAATGTATGATACGTGAGGCTATAGAAATTATAAAAGGGTGCGCCAAAGTTTACCTAAATTTTCAACTCCGATAATTGGAACTCCGAAAATCCTTACATTTCTCATCCTAACAATCACAAGTTCCTAACTACTCTGTTTCTAATGTTCATAATTCCGAATCGTCTATTATACTGTTACTTGTTTTCTTATATTTTCTCAACATAACCGTCTTTTACACTATTATTCAAAGTCATATCTTTTTTATTTGAAACGACTTAAAAATAAATTCGTTAGGTTAGCGAGGAGCGGGTTAGGTTTACATAAAGTCGTACGTCGCCAGAAGCGACTTTAGGGCGTTTCTCACATTAATATACATCACTTTACAATGGAAATTATGTTTAGGGATAAAAGCGTTATGAAAAACAACAGTAGGAGTTTAAATATATTTACATTAGTAATATTTTTAATTACAATTTTCAGAAACATGAGTGTTATGAACATCGTCTGTAGTACTATAAATTGTATGAATAAAAGGTTAAGTAAGAGTGATCATTCGGATTACAAAATCACATCACAATAATAAAAATTATACTTTAATAAATTAACAGTGAATTCTCAACGAAATAACTTTACAAATTCTGTCAAAATTCTACGTGTAGTCGTGTAACGTAATAAGTATATTCTCGCAGCTTCATTGCGAACGGCAAAACCAGACCGAGTTTACTTTAGCATTGCCCTAAAGAATTTGCCAAGCGCATTATCCCAACGTGTTACTGGCACTTTGCTAACAAAACACACACGAGCACTTTTTATTAATGGCTTGATGCATTAGCCAATGTCATAGTTAAGAAAAGATAAAACAGAATAACATTTTCATTTTTTCCTTTTAATTGTATGGCTTCGTGCGGTAATCAAATCGCCAGTGTCAATGTTAAAAGATATGGAAACTTTACTGAGACCTCACGATGTCGATTTCTTGTGGAAAATTTAAAAAGAGAACACTATTTTGATTTGTTTTCCAAAATTTTTAAAATAGAACCTATGGCGACTCGTCTCTTTCCCGCCAAGGAATCCCAATGCGACTATAAACAAGTAATTAAACTCTTACGTTATAATTGTGTAATCTGTTTACAGACATGCTACGAAATGGAGAGGTTTTTGCGGGAGGAGCCGCGGAACAAGCGGCGAGAGCCATCCGTCGAAGTAGACTGGACCGTGTCCAGCGCATCCCCCCCCTCGCCCGCGTCGCCCCCCTCTCCGCCGTCGCCCCCCTCCCCGCCGCTGTTCACGATAACGGCGGTCAAGAGTGAACCGCTGAGCGACTCTGACGAACCGAGAGGTAAAATAGTAAAATATATTTTTTAATTTTTGTGTCACTATCGTCCCACTGCTCCAAGGTCTCCGCCAAACCTTTCATAAATAAAAAGGTTTTATTAATCTAAGGTTTTATAACTACTTACTTTCTAAGCGAAAAGTAAATCCAGAATTTGTATTAAACGTGTATAAAAGCTGTTGGCCGCCTATGGCATTAGTGGCGTAACATGGTATGGGCATAAGAATATTCTTATGATATGGGCGCCGAAAAACTTGTTGTTCTAAGACATAGTTATTGAACAATCGTCAGAGGTTTCTTTAGAATTCTAAACCACCACGCGGGCCCCTCACGTACATATTTCAGTCAGTATTACCGTTATGTTTTATTAAAAAAATAAACATTATCGACGTAGTTTAATTAGTGAAAAAATAATCATGTAAATAGATACTGTTCAGAAGTGACTTTGGATTTGTTCCATTAAAATTTTCATAATTTTTTAACAATATCATTGTTGCAGATATAGTCTATTATCTATACTTATATTATAAGAGGAAAACTTTGTATTTTTGTATGTATGTATGCGCTACATTAGCGCTGAGTAACATAGGCTGTATTAAAAACAAATATATAATATGTAAAATACTAAAAACGATAATTTTATTTTTCAATACAAAATGATTTGTTTCTTTTGTTGTCATGGAAACCATTGATATATATATATATATTTAACTCAATGATGGAAACGGTCAAAGCGGTACTAAGTCCGCCGGGTCAGCTATAACATATATTTTGAATAGCGTTAAGTTGTACCATGCATAAGTAAAGCGCATTTCACAGTTGTCAGCGGTATGAGGCATCAGTTCTGAGTTGGCTACGCGCAACTACTTTAAAGTTTTCAGCCTTCATAGGCAGCGGTAACTGTTCCACTAGTCAGCCCGTACTGCATTTATAAGTTTGGCAACTTAACAATGAAGTTACGTTTAGACGTTGAATGAAACTTGTCCGAGTACTGTCGCCAAAGAGGTGTACGTACACACATGTTTTTGGCATAAATACGAACACTGTTTGATATCAATGACAAAAAAAAAATATGTCAAAAACAAGTTCCGTTTACTTTTCTGTCTAGAAACAATGTTGAAATAAATAGATAGTTTAAGTACTGGTGGTGTAACGATCATCTCATGCCCTATTGTAAAACATAATTTTACTTTCAATCGTGTAGCTACAAAATGTTGTTTATATTTATTGCAAATAAGACATACTTAACAAAAACTTCTAAAGGTTTTACTCGTCTCTGAAAAAAATGGAATTATAAAATCGGCCCTAAGCCAAGACTCTTTGAAAGAGAATAACTATTTTATTAAAAAGAGCTCGCAGTGGTTAACGCGCACAGTCTGCGAGTGCTGAGGTTAAGCAACTTTCGCAAAAGCCGGTCATCGGATGGGTGACCAAAAATGTATGATCTCGAGCTCCTCCGTGCTTCGGAAGGCACGTTAAGCCGTTGATCCCGGCTGCATTAGCAGTCGTTAACAACCATTAATCCGCACTGGGCCCGCGTGGTGGTTTATGGCCCGCTCGTGCCCCAGCAGTGGGGACATAAATGAGATGATGATGATGATGACGAATTCCTATTTTATCATCTTAGAACACATTTGTAAAGACAAAACTATTTAATATCTGAGACAGATACAGATGGTCGGTGTGGCTAAGCACAGTAAGCTTTATGTGGCGTGTAAGACGAAAAGCCTATCGCAGCAGTGGGGAGCCAATGTACTGGTGATGATGATGATGGTGACGACACAGATAACGAGAAACTGCTCGAAATATCAACAACAATATACAATCGTATAAACGTTTGAGGTAGTAAGCACATGACTTTAGAACAATTAGGTAGGTTCTGAAGTATATTATTCTGAGGACTTGCAAGTGGCGCCGCGAGATGACAGCAATAAGTCTGGTAACCTCATTGGCCTTTTTTTTGCCTCGAACTGATATTTTGCGTTGCACACTAAGTTTGTCTGCATCAAGTAGTATGAATTTGTAGTGTTTGGAATTGTGACATTTGAGGTCATAATAGGACCAGACCTCAGAACAATTACTAAAGCGAGGTGACAAAAAAAAATCTGATAACCTCATTGTCTTTTTCTTGTCTCGGACAGATATTTTGCGTTGTACACTGAGTTGCCCTGCATCAAGTAGTATGAATTTGTAAGGTTTAAATTTGTGACATATTAGGTAATAGTAGGACCTGACTTCAAAAGAATTACTAAAGCATATTCTTTGCTAGTGGTTCCGCGAGGTGACAGCAGAGTCTGGTAACCTCATTGGCCTTTTCTTGCTTCGGACAGTATTTTGCGTTGCACACTAGTTGCCCTACATCAAGCGTATTGATTTGTGAGGTTTAAATTTGTGACATTAATTTGAGAGGTGATAGTAGGACCTGACCTCAAAACAATTACTAAAGCCTATTACTTGCAAGTGGCGCCGCGAGGTGACAGCAAAGAGTCTGGTAACCTCATTGGCATATTTTTGTCTCGAACAGATATAACGTTGCACATTGACTTACCCTGCATCAACCCGATGACTATTGAACGGCCCCAGCTGTCCGCAGTCGCTCAGTTCAAGGCCATCACTACCCAATTGGGAATACCACAGCGTACTGTAGAAAAGTTCATCGATACTGATGAGCCCAAAGGTAAAAACGTCGGTGTTGTATTCTATGTTGTAACAAAACAAACTCAGCCATATGAGTCGGTACCGCATTGCGCCGAATAGATGGATTGTGTATTTTAGGATTGCTAATGTGTTACGCTTGCCTTTTTCTTTTTTATTTGATCTTTATTATTTTACTGGCTGATGAATGGCGAAGCGACGAAGAATCAAATTTTCCCTACTTCCACACGGGACCCTCTTGAGATTATCGTTAAAAACCGCGAACTCTCAACTTAAAAGGGTCAGTTTCTACCAAAACAGGGATGGATAGCGATAGGATCGTGTCATATATCACCAAGAAGATTGTTTGTCTCTAGGGTATTTGACTACAATGAAAATATAGATCAAACTGTTGTTAACTTAACAGTAAACATTTTTTTAACCAATTTATCCAGCACATAATTTTAAAATAAGTATAATTTTTATAAAAAATAATTTATAAATCAATTAAATTTTTATGATTGACCACGTGATCGAAAACGCACGGGATTGGTCACGTGATGTCGTGACATCATTTATAAGCAAATCAAAGATGTCACTCGAAGTTTTGTATGGTGTGATTTGACAGGTAACAGTTTGTTTACATGCAACTGACGTCACGACATCACGTGACCCGCATGCATCGTTTTGGCGGCTATTTTATTCATTTGAATTTAAATGGCGATTTTCTTAAAAAATAAAGAAATTCACAACGAATTAATCAAATTGCAAATACATTATCCTATAATGAGCCATTAGACATATTTTTCTAAAACCTGTCAAATACCCTAATTGTTTATTTAAGGCACATGCACCTCTTCGCTCCGAATTTCTTCGGAGACGTGTCGTAAATATTGTATCGTTAGAGTTAGGCTCTAAATAAAGTAGGAGACAGTATACATAGGATTGAGTAGTAGTAGCGTTTCCCTGCAAACCAGACTCTGCTGTCACCGCGAGGTGACCGCAGAGTCTGGTAACCTCATTGGCCTTTTCTTGCTTCAGACAGTATTTTGCGTTGCACACTAGTTACCCTACATCAAGCGTATGAATTTGTGAGGTTTAAATTTGTGACATTTGAGGTAATAGTAGGACCTGACCTCAAACAATTACTAAAGCCTATTACTTGCAAGTGGCGCCGCGAGGTGACAGCAAAGAGTCTGGTTACCTCATTGGCATATTCTTGTCTCGGACAGATATAACGTTGCACACTGAGTTACCCTGCATCAACCCGATGACTATTGAACGGCCCCAGCGGACCGCAGTCGCTCAGTTCAAGGCCATCACTACCCAATTGGGAATACCACAGCGTACTGTAGAAAAGTTCAGCGATACTGATGAGCCCAAAGGTAAAAACGTCGGTGTTGTATTCTATGTTGTAACAAAACAAACTCAGCCATATGAGTCGGTACCGCATTGCGCCGAATAGATGGATTGTGTATTTTAGGATTGCTAATGTGTTACGCTTGCCTTTTTCTTTTTTATTTGATCTTTATTATTTTACTGGCTGATGAATGGCGAAGCGACGAAGAATCAAATTTTCCCGACTTCCACACGGGACCCTCTTGAGATTATCGTTAAAAACCGCGAACTCTCAACTTAGAAGGGTCAGTTTCTACCAAAACAGGGATGGATAGCGATAGGATCGTGTCATATATCACCAAGAAGATTGTTTTTCTCTAGGGTATTTGACTACAATGAAAATATAGATCAAACTGTTGTTAACTTAACAGTAAACATTTTTTTAACCAATTTATCCAGCACATAATTTTAAAATAAATATAATTTTTATAAAAAATAATTTATAAATCAATTAAATTTTTATGATTGACCACGTGATCGAAAACGCACGGGATTGGTCACGTGATGTCGTGACATCATTTGTAAGCAAATCAAAGATGTCACTCGAAGTTTTGTATGGTGTGATTTGAAAGGTAACAGTTTGTTTACATGCAACTGACGTCACGACATCACGTGACCCGCATGCATCGTTTTGGCGGCTATTTTATTCATTTGAATTTAAATGGCGATTTTCTTAAAAAATAAAGAAATTCACAACGAATTAATCAAATTGCAAATACATTATCCTATAATGAGCCATTAGACATATTTTTCTAAAACCTGTCAAATACCCTAATTGTTTATTTAAGGCACATGCACCTCTTCGCTCCGAATTTCTTCGGAGACGTGTCGTAAATATTGTATCGTTAGAGTTAGGCTCTAAATAAAGTAGGAGACAGTATACATAGGATTGAGTAGTAGTAGCGTTTCCCTGCAAACCAGACTCTGCTGTCACCGCGAGGTGACCGCAGAGTCTGGTAACCTCATTGGCCTTTTCTTGCTTCAGACAGTATTTTGCGTTGCACACTAGTTACCCTACATCAAGCGTATGAATTTGTGAGGTTTAAATTTGTGACATTTGAGGTAATAGTAGGACCTGACCTCAAACAATTACTAAAGCCTATTACTTGCAAGTGGCGCCGCGAGGTGACAGCAAAGAGTCTGGTTACCTCATTGGCATATTCTTGTCTCGGACAGATATAACGTTGCACACTGAGTTACCCTGCATCAACCCGATGACTATTGAACGGCCCCAGCGGACCGCAGTCGCTCAGTTCAAGGCCATCACTACCCAATTGGGAATACCACAGCGTACTGTAGAAAAGTTCAGCGATACTGATGAGCCCAAAGGTAAAAACGTCGGTGTTGTATTCTATGTTGTAACAAACAAACTCAGCCATATGAGTCGGTACCGCATTGCGCCGTATAGATGGATTGTGTACTTTAGGATCGCTAATGTGTTGCGCTTGCCTTTTTCTTTTTTATTTGATCTTTATTATTTTACTGACTGATGAATGGCGAAGCGACGAAGAATCAAATTTTCCCGACTTGCACACGGGAGTCTTTTGAGATTATCGTTAAAAACCGCGAACTCTCAACTTAAAAGGGTCAGTTTCTACCAAAACAAGGATGGATAGCGATAGGATCGTGTTAGATTGTTACAGTTTTTCGCTAGAGTATTTGACTACAATGAAAATATAGATCAAACTGTTGTTAACTTAACAGTAAACATTTTTGTTACCAATTTATCCAGCACATAATTTTAAAATAAGTATAATTTTTATGATTGACCACGTGATCAAAAACGCACGGGATTGGTCACGTGATGTCGTGACGTCATTTGCAAGCAAATCAAAGATGTCACTCGAAGTTTTGTATGGTGTGATTTGACAGGTAACAGTTTGTTTACATGCAACTGACGTCACGAAATCACGTGACCTGCATGCATCGTCTTAGCGGCTGTTTTATTCATTTGAATTTTAATGGCGATTTCCATAAAAAAGAAAGAAATTCACAACGAATTAATCAAATTGCAAATATGTTATGCTATAATGAACCATTAGACATATTTTTCTAAAACCTGTCAAATACCCTAATTGTTTATTTAAGGCACATGCACCTCTTCGCTCCGAATTTCTCCGGAGACGTGTCGTAAATATAGTATCGTTAGAGTGAGGCTCTAAATGAAGTAAGAGACAGTATACATAGGATAGAGTAGTAGTAGCGGTTCGCTGTAAACCAGACTCTGCTGTCACCTCGCGGTGACAGCAGAGTCCACCACATTGACCTTTTCTTGCTTCGGACAGATATTTTGCATTGCACACTAGTTACCCTGCATGAAGCGTATGAATTTGTAAGGTTTAAATTTGTGACATTTGAGGTAATAGTAGGACCTGACCTCAAAACAATTACTAAAGCCCATTACTTGCAAATGGCGCCGCGAGGTGACAGCAAAGAGTCTGATAACCTCATTGGCATATTTTTGTCTTGGACAGATATAACGTTGCACATTGACTTACCCTGCATCAACCCGATGACTATTGAACGGCCCCAGCGGACCGCAGTCGCTCAGTTCAAGGCCATCACTACCCAATTGGGAATACCACAGCGTACTGTAGAAAAGTTCAGCGATACTGATGAGCCCAAAGGTAAAAACGTCGGTGTTGTATTCGATGTTGTAACAAACAAACTCAGCCATATGAGTCGGTACCGCATTGCGCCGAATAGATGGATTGTGTATTTTAGAATCGCTAATGTGTTGCGCTTGCCTTTTTCTTTTTTATTTGATCTTTATTACTTTACTGGATGAAAAATGGCGAAGCGACGAAGAATCAAATGTTTGAGTCTCTTGAGATTATCGTTAGAAACCGCGAAGACTCTCAACCTAAAAGGGTCAGTTTCTACCAAAACAAGGATGGATGACAAGATAGGAGCGTGTCATATATCACCAAGAAGATTGTTACAGTTTTTCTCTACCTACGGAATTCTATTGTTTATTTAAGGCACATGCACCTCTTCGCTCCGAATTTCTTCGGAGACGTGTCGTAAATATTGTATCGTTAGAGTGAGGCTCTAAATAAAGTAAGAGACAGTATACATAGGATAGAGTGGTAGTAGCGTTTCCCTGCAAAGTATATACCTGAATGGCTACCGTTTTCCAAAACGACTGAAGAAATAGAGACGAAAAGTAACTTACTTCGACGTAGGTTCTGGGAAAAGCTCAAAAGTAATGTTCCTTATAAAGGTTCCTCTGTAAAGCTTATTAAGGTCATAGCGGGTGGAAAAAAGGTACACTTGTTTTTGTAAGGGTACACCTCTTGGCTCCCATCTTCTTCGGAGATGTGTTATAAGAATACGAGTTCGAAAACTTAGAATAGAGTAATTTCCCCGCTAAGTACCTGTGAGGATAGCTTCCATAATTACACCCTAAGACTGACTTAAAGCATCAGTATAGTTAGTAAAGTTAAGTGAATCTAGGAATGATGCTTATTAGTTACGATGATACGTAATAACTTAGACTTAACACATGATATTTCAAGAACTACAACAGTCAGGTGAAATAAAAATAAAAAATAAAATCTTTTTGGTGATTAATGATATAAACTCCTTACAACATCGCACACTTTGGTGGAAACTGGAAACCGATTCTAAACTGAGAGCATTAAATTTACAACGATGTTTAGTTGCATTTGAATTATCGAGGTTTTAAGCTTAAATAAATACTTATGTTTGCAATTTGTTTTATAGTTTATTATTACAATCGATGTTGTGATGCCTGTTTACTGTATTAAATTTAGTAGATTTTTTATATTTATAAAACTACAGTGAAAAACTTAAATGCCTAACCGACCCTACCAGGAATCGAACCTGGGTCTTTTGCAATCCGGGCGGCTGCACTGACCATTACGCTACCGGGAAGGCTGACGTAAACACAGAATTTTTCACTGTTTTTTTTTTTACTGCTTTTTAGTGGCAGAGTGCCATCTATCCAACGGTTATTGCAACCCATGGCTATGCAGATTCATCTTTAAAGATGAAATACCACAAATTTGATGTCACTACGCTTTAGTAAATTTTACTTTTTTATTTTTAAGTGCTAATTGCTGCACTGAAGCTGCATTAAATGTTTACAAAATTACAGTAAAAATTTATGATTTTTTTATGATTTTTGGTTAACCTATATACCTAATTCAGACAAACTTTTCGCGGCAAAATGTTATATCGAACTAATGTTTTAGAAAAATACCAATTTGTTACAAGTTAAAATATGAAAAAGTTACTAAACAAAATTAAACTAAATGTTTATCACAGAGGTTTAACTTCTTTATCTACCTAGGAATATCTGCGAATCGTTATCTGCGATATCTGTATATCCTTTTATGATAGGGCATTTTCCAATATTTTTGACGATGTAAGGAAGAAAAGATCTGGACACTTGCTGAGTTTCTTGCCGGTTCTTCTCAGTACAAGATCTCCCACCCAGAGTAGACTTACGAACCGATGGCATAATGACGTTCATAAGAGCTATTTGTAACCTAAACTGAATAAATGATTTTGAATTTTGAATTTTTTTGAATTTTGTACTAAAAGTTTACTAAAAGTTTGTCTGAAAAATACCGTAATACCTTTTTATAATTTTGCTCTTATTATTATTTTAAAATGTACCTACCTACTTATCTATCAGCATGGATTATTATTACTATGTCCATGATATTGAGCAGTTGTATTAAAGACGACCGCTACGAGTAGCGCCCTCTCTTGAGATAATTTACAACCATTATCATCTATTTTCTATGTTAGCATGCTTTTAAATCTGCATGCTTATAATAAAAACCTTCAAAAGTAGGTTCCTAAAATAATTTAGGAACACAGGATTACATTGTATACACATAAGTATACACATGATAATATATATACATGTTAGAATAACAATCAAATCATTAAAAGAATATTTTTTAACAAAACAAGAACCTTTCTAATTTATAAAAATTTTAAATTTTATTTAGAAAATAAAATTTAAAACATTTTTGAGTTATTGGAGAAACTCCGAAAAGCATAAGGTGGTTTTAATCGCCATCTGACCGAGTAAGCGTAAACTAGAATTCGCTTGGAATTAAAGCAGACAGTTATCAGTTAGTTACAACCTAGTCATCGAGGTGGCGCTGCTTCGATCTCATACAAACTTTACTCGTACTAATAGTAAAAAGAAACTCGTACTCAGAGTGCCTAGTGCGAGTGTTATTTGCCATTCGATCACGTTTCGTTAACGAAATTTCGTATGGCATGGGAGCAGCGCCTCCTGGTGGAAAATGAGAAGAGTTAAAATTTTGCTATAAAAATTCTCCATTACGTTACCGTGCCAGAATGGCAAATAATACTCACACTAGGCACACTTCAGTCCCGAAGATGTAGATATATCTTCATGCACTGAGTGCGTAGTACGAATTTCATCCGCCATTCGATTACATTACCAAAAAGAAAAATTTGTATTGCTACCTCGTTAACATATCTGATTGGCACACTTAAAAATGTTTGTATGGAGAAAAAAGCTACTGTCACCCATTTGTAGCCGGCCGTTTTTCAAGCTTGATACTTCGGGTTTCCAGATGAACCTCCAAGCCCGGCACCAGCTCGCCGCGTGCACGCCCCGCGTCACCAACCCCACACCCACGCCCACGCGACCGACCCTCGTCGCCGGGTCCACCGGTGCGAGTTCCCAGCCTGCGACAAGGTGTACACCAAGAGCTCTCATCTGAAGGCCCATAAGAGGACACACACGGGTATGTTTCTCAGCATCACCATGTTTCCCCTTCCTACTGACCTAGTGGAACTTCGAGTCCGGCTTCAAGGTGTAAGCCTTTAGCTTAGATCGCTTTAGATCTTTAGAAGTTAAGCTTCATACTAACGCGCTGGAGTAAACGCACACAGTAACCCTCACGGAGACGCAATCTCGCAACGCAACAGCTGTGCTCGGGCTGTTCCGAGCTGTTCCGACTGTTTCGAGCTGAGAGGGTTGCCCAAACGCGGTATGTATTGGGTCCTTACCTATGAAATTGACGTTTTTCTTACTTATTAATAGGTGTATTACTTCTTAAAGTCAATACCGGTTGTTAATATTACTAACACCTTTCATTAGGACTATGTTACTTAGGCTTCAGTAATAACAATTATTAATTTTGTGTCTTCATCGCCCAATTTTTTGTTTTAAATTGACTTCTGTTTTGTTCGCGGAGTTGACTTTTTATTTAATTAATTTTTTTTTCTTTTTAATCTCTGCCATATTTAACTAGTGAAACAAACACCATACTTTACAATTTTTATAGTGTTAACATAAATAGGTGCTATGAAAATTAAAAAAAACATTAGTATGAAAAATATAATTTTATAAAACATCTTGATACAAAACGTCAATTTCATAGGTAAGGACTAAAGGACCTAATATTAAGCTTACTTTTTGGGGTCTCCTTATTTTGTGCCTGAAGGCCCACAAGACTACACAGACGGGTATGTATCAGCCAGCATCATAATTTTCAGCTGTCTGCTGATCTGTGTAGGTATGGCTAGCAGCTAGAACTACGAAGAAGCGAATGATCGTCAGCTCTATAGTGTGTCACCGGTCATAGGAGCTCGTAGCAAATGTCTAGTACTAGTCTGGATAACTACTAGAGACGCATGCTTTATACTTGTCTCCGGTCTCGCCAGCCGCGTAAGTATTAGAACTGACTAGGTTCCTGAACAGCTACCGAGAGGTCAGTGCTCTTCACAATGACGACAAGTAGACATCGGTGAACTTAAGAGTTGACTATCTATTCAGTGGAAATTGCTACTGTGCTCTTCTTGGTAAAGAAGTAAGTAAATGCACTTGCCAGCTCCGGTTACCTATCTGGAAATTAGAGTATGTGGCGCCTCTCTTAGTAGTCAAAACTAGACTTGTATAATTAGTATATTAATGTATTCTGCATTTTAATAATGGAATGTTAATCAGATGGAGTCACATAACAACTCCCACTGTTTTGTTGGGTTCCTAGTACCTAAACCTAATGGCTCACGTAGGTAATGTAAAAGTTTAGAGAGTTAAAATATTTCAATAATCAATATCATCAGAATTAACGCTATAGCATGCTCCGGGCCTCATGCAATCGTGTTCCCGAATATTTCACGTCTCAACAAATTGCCTTGCATTTTAACGTTTTTTAATAACCCGTTGACCTAATCTCGACCATTTCTTACATTGCAGGAGAGAAACCGTACAAGTGTTCATGGGAGGGGTGCGAGTGGCGGTTCGCTCGCTCCGACGAGCTGACGCGGCACTACCGCAAGCACACTGGCGCGAAGCCCTTCCGCTGCCGCCACTGCGAGCGTTGCTTCTCGCGCTCTGACCATCTCGCGCTACACGCCAAGCGGCACGCGTAGCCATCAAACCCACCGCCCGCTCCCAAGCGGAACCGCAAGCGCAACAAGCGCGACAAGAACTAGCGGTCCGCGGTACGTACAAGGCGCGCGTCCAATGCAACCCCTGTGATGCGCTTTTTCAGTTGTGATCTGTGCGGGATTGAACGTTCTCTTGGTCGCCAGTGCCGCGTTGCGGTGGACGCGCGCCTCTGGTCGGGCGGTCGCGCGCCTATTATAGCGTTGCAAGCCAAAGAATGCTGCTACACGTTCGTAGCCGAGTCAACACTCATGCACTTAATGCTTTAAAGTTATTTTTTAATATTTTTAATTTTTATCAAAGCGTAATTTGTAAAGAAAAATTTATTTAAATTTTAATAAAAAAAAATAAGAAAAATCTCTTTAATGTTTCGGCACCGGCCTCTTTATCGTTACAGTTCTTTGTTGCAATTTGAGAACGATTTATATTCGTTGTTTATTATGTAATGTTTTAGAAGCTTTGTGTGAAGAGAGCTTTTTATGTCGTTCGGTCGCAGAGCGGCCTAGCGCCGAGAGCAGTGCCATCGCCGGCGGGCGCGGGCGCACGGTCGTACGGGCGGCGACCCACCCCGGCCGGCTCGTCTCCGCCGGCCTGCATTTCAAATCACGTGACATATTATTTATTGATCAGCGGGATGTTCGGCAAATCAACCCACCGACGCCAAGCACAATCTTTAATTTTAGGCTACGTAGGATGTGCGTCGTGTTACCTGATGTTGTTGTCGATGTTTCGAAGTAGTCACTTATTGAACAAATACGAAGTGCAAACGTAACATCACAACATTTTACCTATGAAATTAAGATCTCAGGGAAGTGGACACTTCTCCTAATTTAAAACTAATGTATTTATGGTAGCAAAAATTTTAATCAAATATTTTTAGAATTTTTATTATTTATTCAACTTTTAAGCCTTGCAACGCGAGCGCACTGATTCTTATGTTATTATCATTTTGAGCTTAAAACGATTTAGTTTTGAATATTTTTTGTACGTTATTTATGTAGGAAGAAAAATAATATAATTTGGTGAGTGACTATTTCGAAATGTCGACGAAAGCAAAGTATGTTTATATTTTAAAAATATTTTTTATAATTTTAGACTGTATTACTTTATTTGATATATTTACGTTAAAAACTATTTTCTTACTTTTTCATTCCGATGCTTTTCAAACTCCACTGTGCAGCTTGTAAGACTCTTTTATTCTGCAGGTTAGAAGTTTGAATTTCATTAATTTGCCTGCACAGGTGGGTTTAGGTCATAAACACCGCTGCGCTCTTCATTAACAAAAATCGTTCAACAAGTCGGAAGGTATTGCTCCCAGTACATACCTTCGAATTCTGCTGACTAATTGTAATAAGGGCGCAGAGGTACAATTAAACGCTAAACTCGTTTAAAACATGTTGATTCTGAAACACAGTCGCTATCTAGTAAAATATATATATATATATATACCTATATATAATATTCGGTCATGAATTCGAATTTAGAATTGTCGCCGTATAGCAATGTTAGTTTAAGAAAATTGGATTACTATTAAATACTGCTTTTGTGTCACATGATTGTTGCTTGATGTTATACAAAGATTTCATGTTTCATTACGAAATTCTGACACACTATAACTCTTACAGTTATAATTATGTATTTGAAAATAAAATTTGCTTAGTGTCTAATTGTATTGTCAATCAATTTAACTATGTTATTGCTATTATAGTTTTGCATGTTGCTATTGGTTTGCAAGCTCGACATCTCGTATGACGGGAGAGCGTAAAAAATTTCTTCTGCCAAACGTTCATTTGACTTCCATACAATGAACACACACTGCTGCACAGCCAAATCAAAACTATGTAAAAATCACGAAATAAATTTATAAAACAGTCCCTATTAAGACTTTGCACATACAGGGTGTTGTGGTAATTTAAAATAGCGTAAACTAAACACGCTCAATGTAGCATAAAAAAGATATTTCACGAATTTTAGGACAAATAAAATAACGACTTTTAACGACATACCACAAAACGTTTGGATGCCTTTTTGAATCTAGGACTGAACTAGAACTGCCATAGTTAAATATTTTAGAGATCTCGTGCTTGAATGGCTCATTTGAAGTACCTATGTGTTAATTGTGTCATCATCATCCAAGTTAGGGCAATAGTGATAGAGAGACATGACCCGACTTAGTATCGGAACACCCCTGCTACGATCTGATTGTCAACAAAATACTAACAAACAAACATAAATGTATAGAGACGATGATTAACTTCTATTGAAAAATAATGAAAAAATATTTATGTAAGCGCGTATTGCACAAGCTTACCTGTAAACTTATACGCGATAATACAACTTGTCTGCAACTGCACTAAGAATCATAGATACGCTCAGATAAGTACGTATAATGAAATAAAAATTACCCCCATGAAAAGAACAGACATTTAAACGATGTCGTATGGGTTTTTAACCAACTGGGTCCGTCGTAAGCATTAGCTGGCACAACTAATAATCAATTTTAAATTTCCATTAAATTGTACGGAAGGTGACGCTAACCAGAATATTGGGTCACAAGAACAGACCGCATGGCCGGGACCAACGGCTTTACGTGCCTTTCGAAGCACGGACGAGCTCGAGATGATACATTTTTGGTCACCCATCCGATGAACGGCCGTTACGTAAGTTGCTTAACTTCAGCACTCGCAGACCGGGCGCGTTAACCACTGCACCATCGAGCTCCTCTAGCTTTTAACTCTCTCGAGATAAAATTATTATGTGCAGTATGCGTCGTATTAACACCAGCGCAATGTGCTTTTATAGAATGTTGTAATTCTATTCTATTGTACCTAAAAGAAATCACTTTCAGAGATCGCACTGGGGCGCTGTCTCCTACTGCCACTGTTTCCTTGCTTTCCTATTTATATTTCATCAGCGAAATCTTATAGTTTTTATCTATTTCCCGGGGGCCAATCATAAGTCTTCCCGAAAGTATAGCTGTATTCTCAAATTCTCGGGAATTGTGAAGTAAAGTGATGATGTTACAATTTAATTCGAACGCATTGTAATTCAACTAGGTAGAATAAATCTCTGATGGTAATTAATAAATAATTGTTCTACACAGAAACCGTAATAGTAGTTTTTAATCAATGTTAACGTTTAAGGTAACCTTGACGAGTCTTGTTTCCGCCATTTTTCATAAATTAGGTTACATTTATAATTAAGAACCGCTAAAGCGAGTGGACTCTGGCGAGCTGCAGTCTTCAAAATCTCGTTGTTCGACTTACTACCGATTACGGGTTGCATTAAAAACCAATCGGCTTTTCATTTCGCCATTTCATTAAAAACTAACATTCGAAACATAACTATAAAATACTAAATAATATATAAAAATATTTAAAAAATACTTCTTTGGACAACATTGAAATATGACGCTACTTACTCAATTTAAAACAACCCTGATTTTCTGACAGATCAGACCGAGACAGACCTTTTTAGCGATTGGCAGCGTTAGACATTCAATAAAACAAAATATAAACATCAATACCTACCAATATAAATAATAAAACATACGGAATGCAGTTTCTTTGCGTCAGCGACAGGCACGACAGCTGAATTTAAAAAGTATGACGCATGTTCTTTACACGAAAAAATACAAATTAGAAACAGTTGACAGTCAATAGTATGACGTTTATCGTGGCAAAAAAAAAAAAGAAACCAAGGGTAATTGAACAAAGATAAATACATCACAAGTTATTTCTATCTGTTTCAATCAAGATACTTACTTATATATTTTAAAGATACTGTAACAGACAGACCTTATAGTGTTAATAGATTATTATGAGTCCAAAATTATTTGGCGAGTTCTGTTACAATTTTCTTTTACTAGTTTTACAATTTCCAATTTTACAATTTTAGACCATTGTAATACAATGTTTAAAAGATCCCAATGGCATTGTTCATACAACAATGAACTATTTATACAACTAATTATAGTAACTGGTTGTGGTTTGGCGATGAAAACCATCGCGCTTAAAGGTAAAGCATTCGAACATGAATTTGTATCAACAATACGTAAACATATTTAGAAGAAATAGATTATATAATATTATGAAGTGTTCATCTCATTCAATCGTGACAAAAAATCAATAGAAAACAAAAAAATGATAACTCACCAAAATATTGTTCAATATTTTATTAATCCAAGTTTTGTGCTAATTTCGTATATGATATTATTATCTTACAATTGTTAATTTTTCATATAACTACTTACATATAGGTAGACAATATTCAGTACTTTTTAATCTTGGATGTTTTTAGAATAGTGTATTTCAATGTAATTTGGATATTGTAAGCTTTATACTAATAATATAATGTACTAAAAACTAAATGTGATTCATAATAAGCAGTGATCGGAATAGGTAGAGCTATTTTGGTTCATTGACCGCAAACGTATATGTTAATATGGATATAGCTCGGGATTTCGACTACAATCCCGGGATTTTAAAAATAAAAAATAAATGAATTAAGGTAACAGAAAAATGTAATAGATCATGTAACGAATTCCACTGGTGATTGTTTCGGAAATGTTGCGTACTTCACTGTGTTTTCACCCTTATACCTCATTGTAAACATCGCGCGATGTGTGGCTTCGTAAGAATTGTCAAGCTTTTAGTTACGTAACTTCTAACTCAAATGAAATCCCGGGAATCATTTTTAAACTGCGGGACGTAGGGCATGTCCATATTATTACATCGTATTATATTTCGTATAAAAGTACCAAAAATAGCTCTACCTATTCCGATCTCTGATAATAAGTTTACCCAACATTATAGACGTAAATAGAATTAATATTTTATTGTGACTGCATCATAGATCAGATGTATGACAATCTATGTATGTATGTGTATCGCCTATAAAGCATTGATACACGATGCTCTAGCAGTGATAGGTGTGATTAGATTATATGTATGTTATGGTAATATTTATTATTATGCACGATGGCTGGTAAATGCATATTCGTAGTGAAATCGTAGATAAAAAGATATACATCATTTATATGTGAATTATTGACGTATAACTGATTAAGGTATAAAAATTATACTCTGGTAATAGAGGGACAAATCGAAATATTATGCGGCTGTGTAAGAAAGAATCAACCTGTAAATTAATTAATAATGTAACGTATAAACCTACTGAATTAGGTTGCATATTATGTGTAGACAGCTTCATTCGTTGTTTTAACGTTGATGTACATGTAAACATAAAACCTCTTTATTGATCACAACTGTGTTGTTCTACATAATAATATGAAAAAGTTTTTTTTTCTTCAAATATATATTTCGGTGCCTTATTTTAACACTGATGTTAAGATGCGTTAAAGTATTATTATATTTATTTGTGGCTGACGTTTCTGTAAGAATGTTGTTTTAGCTTTGTGATTACATTCCAGAGTGCCACTTAACTCGGTCGGTTTATATTTTAAGCTACGCCAAGGTCGGCGACACGAGTGCATTTAAAAATATTATTTTTATACCTAATCTTACGTTTGTGGAAGGACTTTTAAAAAAAGGACATTTAGCACCAAAAGCACTTAAGATCCTGATGTACTCCGTTATAAGGTTCCGATAGTTATTGCAAGTTTTAAGATTCTATTGTGGCTCTAAAAAATCTTAAATCTAGTTTAAGCTGTAACAACACTTCTGTCAACAGTTTGAAGTTACTAAAGACTACAGACGTAAAACGTCAGGATTTTAAAAAACCTTATGGGTTTGTTCAAGCGAAATTTGTTTGATTCTCAGTTTATTTGCTACCCAAAACGATTAATTTAATGTCACCTTCAATTAACTGGAAGAAAACAATATGGTTACAGTAGGACCTTTCTTAATCTAGATTTAAGATAGGTATTGTCAAAGGATTTGGTTGTGTAATTTTTTAATGACTATAATGTCAACGATTCATTATATATTATTTTTTATGCTTTTTTTCAGTAACGTAAGTTTTAAAACCGCAAAGCGTTGTTGTCGAACCAATCTGCTATGCATCTTTCTCACAATTTCTACGTATTTTCTTACCAATCTTTTATATAAAAAAACAAAACAAGAACAAGCCCACTGACAAATTTGTGCCATGTGTATCTTCGCATTGCCATTATTTATTTATGCTATATATTAAATTACTTTTATACAGCTCCTAGCAGATATTAGTTAGACAACGCCACTAGGTCACAATAACATTAGGAGCTTTTTGCTATATTGTTAATTTTTAATAACATACAAAACCTCTTTACTCTCGCGTTAGGAACTTGTGATTGATGTGTTCTTTATTTAAACATTTCCTCTCCCAAGTTGTACTTCAGAGATAACTTTAAGTATGTTTCAAAACGACATGGTATTAAATTAGGTTCGTCTAAAACTAGATCTATACTTTTTTGTAATGTTTGATTTAGTTAAGCCTACTGAGTATTATCGTTATTAATACATTGTTCTTTATTTGAATACAATGCACTCATGTCTTCAATCTTAACAGTATGTATCGTATACCTAGTGGATTTAAATATAAAAGAAGAAGCATTGGCTTTTTAAAACTCTTCCAATGGGTCGTGCGACTGTATATAAATTAAAAATTAGATTATTATTACTAATCATAAATGTTTACAAGAAATGTTATAAGTAGATCATTGATCGTCGGACAGGAACACTAGCGCATTATGGCTGGTGCAGTGCTCTTGTCGGGAACAACGCGATCCCATGCTAGTATTAGAATATTTTACCTCGCGACTCTTTCTGGGCTATAAAATCCACTGATTTTTGTAAATTGTGGTACTTACCTATAATATCCCAGTGTGTCAGCTTCAACTTTAAAATATTTCATACTGGTATGGGAGAACAGGGGCTGCTCAAGCATTTCAATGGTACCTATATGAATAAAATGTATCTTGATCTTGAAATAGGTTCAATTAACACTTTGACTGTCCCAAGGCACTTTTCAATACAATTGACATACGTCCAATGGTTCATTTTAAGCAATGCATGGATTTATAAGCTTCAACCGCCGACCAATAGTGTTGTCCAAAAACGTCGAAACACGATCGATGTATTAGTTTAATAAACATGGTCAAATCGCGCTGATCTCGTGTTTATTTTCGCGAGAAAGAGAGAGATTTGTCTTGACGACCTCCTTGGTCGAGTGGCTTGCACACCGGTTTTCATGGTGACGCCATCTCTTAGGTCCCGGGTTCGATCCCCGGTCGGATCAATTTAGAAATACCTGTTTTTCTAAATTGTTTCTGGTATGGGTGTTTCCTATGTATAATAAGTATGTATTTAAGTATATTATGTATGTTTATCCGTTGTCTAGTTAACCATATAACGAGTTTCTTAAGGAAGCTTTTCTTGGGGCTAGATAATTGGTGTGAGTGTGGGAAACATTTATTTATATATTTGTACCATAATAGATAAGTAAACATTGGCATGACAGTGACCTTTTTTTTTTTTTGATTGTGTGTAATGATGGTGAATAATTATAATATTTTTACTAATTGGTCCTTGCTTCAATTCAACAACTATATCTTGGATTGTATCAGGCGACGATTTAGTGCGTATTTTAGAAGATAGTGATGATGAAAATGAGGTACTAGAACGAAAAATATCTACTATCATCGTCGCCCTTAGTTGAATTTATGTAATTATAAGTTGAATTTTGGTAAGAGAAACCTTTTTTGTTGTTGTTTGATTAAAAGATAAACATTTATGTATTAATTTTGTTATTTTTCTTACAAATTGAGTATGGCAACCTCGGGGGCCAGGTTCCGCACCTGGCGGGTTGAATTAAATTTAACATCGATTTGTCAAGCTTTTCGTGAACAACACTATTCTTGGCGGTTAATATTGTATGTATGTCATGCACGGACGTACCGAGCGAAATCTTCAATGCATTACAAGTAATGCATGGACAGTGAAAGTGTTAATCTACGCGCGTTAATTTTACATGTATTGACGTTCCTTACGTGCTGAAATAAAATGTTTAATAAGCTACCTATCGCCTACTAAGTATCGTAGACTCGTCTAGAGTGCTTAATTTTTATATGTAACAATCGCTGAAACTTTGTTTTTCATACCTACCTATTTTACAACTAATATAATTTTAATATTTTAAGCCTGCACTGATTTATTTTAAATAAGTAGGTATTAATTTTACTAAAAACACTTTCTTATTTTTTTATCTTCTATTTTATGTTAAGCCAAAAGGATCTTGAGCGGTTCCCATAACTATAAATGTGAAAGGATTGGCCCAATCAAGGGTATTTTATGTTTTCTGATGTGAAATATGTTTTATACTACACCTGCTTGGAAAGTACCTTGATACTTTATCAAATTTACGGTAGAAAGTACGTCATTGCATATCGAACAAATATGCGGGGAGAAAACGCAAAAACCACGTAAGAAATGGATTTTCATACACTTTTCTCTCCCGCTCAGATGCGTTTTCTCCCCGCATATTTGTTCGATATGCAATGACGTACTTTCTACCGTAAATTTGATAAAGTATCAGGTGTAGTATAAATCACTATGTATCACTCGAGAGAAACTGCGATTCCCGATCTCGGGTGTTTTAAAGCCCTCGCCTACGGCTCGGGCTTCAAACGACACCCTCGACGGTAATCGGTCACTTTCTCCTCTCGGTGAACAATGTACTATACCCCTTCGCGTGGGGTCGTGAATTATGTAGTATATTGCATTTTATATTAATAAATTTTTCTTATATGTGGATTCTTGTGTTTTATTGCAATTTTTCACCTGTTTACACACTTTACACCTGAGCGTTCGCACTTACCTGCGTTGATGTCTTCGTAAGTACATCACGTTGCAAGTTATTGATTTTATTGTGTACCTATTTTATTATCACTCCACCGGCAGGTACTTGTTTGCACCTATGTCTATCATAAAATGCTACCATAAAAAAAAACAAACAACAAATAAAGCACTATATCACTGGTTCACTCTATTTTTTCTGAAAGCATAATTTTTTCACTGCAATTGTCCTATTAGGTATCACGTTTCCTTAATGTCTTAAATATATCACACATTGGATTTTTCTTTTTCAACAAAACACTTTGGTCACTAAATTTAGATAATATTAGATGTCTGTGTGATATGTAAAATATCACGTCAGTCAGACACTGTTCGAGATGAAAATTTTCAGTCTGCACACTGACAGATAGGTGATCAATTCACGAACTTCACAACAGACAGACTATAGGTAGAATATAGGTGAGCGTAACAGCGCAAGACAAGTAGACGCGCGCTGATATTCAAATTTGTTTGCGATGAAGGGAAATTTATTACACACAACTCAAAAGCGCCATCTGTTTCGTAACAGCGAGACTGCTTGCTCTTCTAACCTGACCAACCATCGCAAAGTTGTCCAAACAGTACCAACCATGCCATATTATTAGAATGGCGGAAAAAAGCTTTTTAACTTCAAATATGCAAGTAATGTTAATAAATAAATCTAATCCATTTGGTGCTTCATTACAGGCTTTGCGTCTATTGGGTTGACCACCGTCGGGCCCAGACACAATAGAATTCAATTGTTCTGTGGAGAGAGCACTACAGTCGCCATAGAAAGAGCCCTCTACTGAAAGGTTTTTGAAATAGTTATCAAGAGGAAAGTAAAGTACTTCCCTGAGGTAAGATAGATAGCGCTACTGCTACTTTTAGGGACAATACGAGTTAAGTGGTCTACAGGTACACCTAACCCTTTTATTGTTGGTAGCAATATAGACCCCAAGTAGCACGCCTATATCTATTAAATGGCTACGGGATATCTAAAAGAATTCAGTTCGATTGGCTACATTAAGAGTTAATATTCCCTCAATTAATCTCCAAGAATGCTAATAGACACACTCTAAGTAAAAGTGGGCACAACTTTGTAGTAGTTCACAAGATTAAGCTGTAGGTAGTCATCATCATCATCTCAGCCAAAAAGACGTCCACTGCTGGACAAAGGCCTCCCTCAAGGATAAATAATTTTGAGGGGAATTTGCCATAATCGCCACGCTTGGCAGGCGGGTTGGCGATCGCAGTAAGGTGAGAATAATCACCAAGAGACGCTGCTGCCCATCCTCTGGAATGGTCCCATGGTAGTGTAGGTATGGTACTGTAGGTAGTGTTAAGAGTGAATTCTTGTCTTCTTTCTCAAGTAACCGATAAAGAATGCTACAAGACAATTTCTAGAGCAGTATTTAGGCTACTTGATAGTTTATAGACTACATTAAGGTAATAACAGCTGTTCTTGGTAATGTACTATTAAAACTAAAGTCACTAAAGCGTTACAAACATCAGATTAAATATTTTTAATACTAATAGTTTTTAGTTAAATGGCTTACAATTTATATTATCAACATTTATGCATCATGGCGATATAAGATAATAAATATTCATCACTTAAATCATGTTTTATGGCTTGTATAGCGTGAATGGATGTGCGGTTTTAAATATTTCGTGAAAGGATTACCTTCTAATATTCATTAGAAAATGTAGTCTTAAAACAAATGCGCTTGCTCTATTTTAACTATTGAAATGTAAATAAATACCTAATACTTACATCTAAATTGAGTGTCTTTATTTTTCTTTTGTTTGGAAAAAGCTTGGATTAATAAGTAAACCCATCAAATCAATAGTTGAACAGCATTGTATGTTTCCTGTTGTGATTTTCATTCCCGATATACCTACGTATATTTTTTAAAATATAGGTTCACGGCCAAATCTTAGCCACTCTAAATACATAAAAATGGCGATAAGATTTAATAGCCTAGTAGAAAACATCGTTAAGAGCAATTTTTCTATAGCTTAGTCTATAGAAAAGCTGTAACTAATACTGTAGCTAGCTGTAGAAGAGAATCAGCTCCTAAAAAGCTCCTATGGTTGTCTTCAAACTGCAATGTTTGTACACATTTTTTTCTTTTCACAGTCTATTAGATCTTTATAAGAGAATAGTTGTGTCTTGTGAAAGTGGATGTTTTATGCAATAAAATAAAAAGGCCAGGAAAAGGTAAGTGAAAGTTAGGTTTTGTAATTATTGTCCTACAAATTTATAAAACTGCATGTTTGGACACACTAACACCAACACCAAATACATACCTATAGCGAAGAACCACATAAAACGGATTGCAATCAAGTTGCAATAGATGAGATTTGTATCGTACACACCTACTTACTTACGAAGTCGAACAGCCGACATATACTAATTTATAAATATTATTTATAATATCTTAAGATGGTGTACCTAAACGCACCCGATCTCGTATTTTTTTTTACTTTTTCCATTCTGCATAAAGTCGTCCCAAGACACGTCATTTTATAGAATAAAAACCCTATAATTTGTAGTTTTTTTAGGGAAAAACTACTGAAGGCGCACTTTATGTGTCTATGAATAGATATTACCTACACTGAAAAACATCTACTTAGACATTATTTGTTGTACGAAAACCTTTTTGCTTGTATTTGTGTTAACTTTGTTGGTTGTCCTATTAAATAAAATAAAAAATAAATTTCTAGAAAAGACTTGTGAACATTTTGTTAAGAGTGTTAATAGGCCTTATGAAATATGTATAGAACAATTTGATTTAAACTAGTCTGTCGATCTATAGACGGACTTAAAATCAGGACTTAAAGACAAAGTCTTTAGATAGTTTACACTTAGTCAAGATGATTGGTCTTAAGGAGGTTTTAAAATGTTGACTTGAGGTTATTTACTCTTGTAGAACATTTAGTTTTTTCTAAAACCATTTATAGACAGCTATTATCTTAAAATAAACCACAATTAGATCGTGTCTAGAAATAACAGATTTAAGCTTCTAAAAATTGCTGCTTGGGACGCCACTATAATTCGAACCTTATACAGTTGCAATATAATCTAATCCAATAAAAAATATTTTATACCGTAGCGTACTAGTTAAAGGGTTAAGGGTGGATTCTACCAAACTTGAATTTATACGAGATTAACTATACCAAGAATATATCTATTCCACGATTTTATTATCGAGTAAAGGAATGGTAATTTATCCACGCAATCCACATAGTAGTTACTCTTGGAAATGTTATTCTTTGTTATTGAGTGAATAGCATGTGAATGGTGAATGAACGTATTATCCGGCCAATGGTCATTGTTCTACAAACGAACTATTTAAAAGGCAAAGTCCTGACAACTGTATTTTGTCGTCTAGAGCATAACTGTAGCTGTCAAAGTCGAATGTCAATGTCATGTAGTAGGTACGCGGACGCCATTAAAATACTCTCGGATTATCTCTGTTATTTCACGCTGGACGGTAGTAGGTATAGTGACTATTCCCGAATACGCAAGCTACTCCGAGAATAGTGCGTGGTAAAACGAAATTTCGATTTACTCTCGAATAACTGACAATTTAATCTAAGAATAAAAGTTACTCTCGCTTGGTCGAACCACCCTAAGTGGGCTAAGAAATTGTTCTTCCAGATAAGTGGTCTACCTACCACATAAGGATTGAAAGTTCATTGTTGCAATAGTAAACATATTACAGTTTTGTGACGTACAAGGAACTATCAACTACATATTACGTGATAGTAAGGTGGCACCAACCGTACTCAAATTTATACAAACTACCTACAAGTAAAAGTAACTTGAGTAGTAGCTAGGTAGGTACTTAAGAAAGGATATGTACAAGGGTTCTGGAAAGTGGTTTCTCCGAGTACTTAAGTTTGAAACTTGGTCCTATTGGGAAATGGTATCGCTTGTGAATAGCACAGGTCTCTCAGCCAATTAATTTAGTTTCTAACAGACAATTTCCGAGGTACCTACTTGAAATCTGTTGTTCTAAATGTTTTTGTTACAACATCATACTATAATTTTATTCGCAAAATGATTTTCATACTTAACACTTGGTTCAATAAGTCCTCAGACTAAATACTAAAACAAAGTTTTTTTTGATAAAATTATTTTTCATTCGTCAACATAGTCTCCTTCAACTGCAATACAGTATCTCCAATGCTTTTCTAACTTTTCCATTCCATGAGTGTAGAAAGATTTATCTTTGGCTTTAAAATAAGCCTCCGTTGCTGCGATTACTTCACCATTTGAGTCAAATTTCTTGCCCTGGAGTATTTTTTTTAAAGTCTGCAAACAGCCAGTAATCACTGGGGGCCAGATCTGGAGAATACGGTGGATAAGGAAGTAATTCGAAAGCCAATTCGTTTAGTTTGGCCATCGTTATCATGAACTTGTAACACGGCGCATTGTCCTGGTGAAAGATCACTTTTTTCTTCATTTGAGGCTGTTTTTCCGCGAATTCGTACTTTAATCGCTCCAATAATCCCATGTAATATTCGCTATTTAAATGTTTTCCTCTATCAAGGTAGTCGATGAAGAGTATTCTATGCACATCTCAAAATACAGAGGCCATAACCTTATCGGCAGCTGATTGTTGTGTCTTATGCCGCTTCGGGCGGCTTTCACCGGTCGGATTCCGGAGTGAAATGGTGAATCCATGTTTCATCCATTGTCACATACCGACGTAAAAAATCCTTTTTATTTCTATTAAACAGTGCCAAACAGCGCGAATCATTATAAGTTGTCGCTTTTGATCAATTGTTAGCAGACGCGGCACCCATTTGGAATAAAGTTTTTTCATGGCCAAATTTTGATGTAAAATAGTGAAAACACTGCCAATTGAAATCTTCACTATCTCAGCTATCTCGCGCACTTTTACCTTTCGATCTTCCTTCACGATTTTCAGGACTTGGTTGATGTTTTGTTGAGTTACTGCTTCATTTGGACGACAAGAGCGTTTGTGTTCATACGACCGCGTTTGAAATCGGAATACCACCGACAAATGGTTGGTTTAGATAGAGCAAATTCCGGATAACACTTTATAAGCCATTGCTATGCTAGAACGGTGTTTTTCTCCATTAAAAAACAATTTTTTATCAACACACGAAACTCGTTTATTTCCATTGTTTTTAGAATTAAAAAAGTAGCGTCACTTAAATATCTGTAAATCAATATTTAAATTGTTCAATTTTCAAAAGAAATTAAAACATCATTAGACTTAACGATCTAGTATGTAGGTATTCCTATTAGCTGACAAAGAAAATATATTTTGATTAAATTATTATTGCCCTAGTAATATTCGTATATAAAAAATGTAGACGTGTGATAGACATAAACGATAAGGGATTGTAGGTCTTCCAGAATAGAATATTCGACGAGAGGTTTAGTCTCTTTGTATATCCCACAATTGACTTTACCTAAGACTTAGTAGAGAAATTAATTCAATTTATAAATAAACATTTAATTAGTTTGTAAGTATTTCATCAATACAATTCTATTTTTATCGAGCGTAATGTAAAATCAGATTATTGAAATACAGTTTACGGTAGACGTTGATACACCTTTCAGGCTTTGTTTGAATAATAAAATGTTTCCGAAACGTTAGGTAAAACGTGTCTCTGAAATCGGTAAGCTCGTTGATGCGCACTATTGACGAAAAGATCATCTAGGTATACATCTCTTACTTACGTAGGTACGTATAAAGCTATATAACGTACATATCTTCTAGTTTGGGCCGTTTTTCTATTCCGAAGCATCTTAATATTATGAAAATAAAAATAGATGTTCTTGACTCTGTTTGCATTAACATTAGGAACTGCAACATCTACTAAAAAGTACTTCATGTCAGTTTTCTTTAGTTTTTAAAATTTTTTGTGTAGATAGCATTATTTAGAAATTTAGACGACCTTATAGTCAATTCTTACTTATGTTTGGGAGTTTTAAATGCTAAAATCTCCATGCTTCTTCAATTCCAAAAAGCGTAGAAATCGCATTTTTTATAAACGTGAAAGATAACATTAGCACGCAGTTGCAAAGCTCAGTGGAAATAAACCTATCTCCTCTCCGCATTTTCTGTATAATAAATAAATAATTCCTCATATTTACTGAGCGAAATTAAATCAAATGGCCCCATTTACGAGTTGCACGGGCAAAATGTCACTGCTTCAGATAACCCATGACTGAGTACAATCGTTATAAGGCGATCTGCAGTCAGCTCACGTTCTATGACCATGATTTTAACGATTATGAAATTTACTGCGTTGTCTAACGGTCTTTTTTCGTGGAACGAAGGTGACACTTAGAGCACGTAATGAAGGGTTTAAAAATTACAGGTGTTAACACTTAAAATTGAAGGTCCTTTCTAAGCTTAGTTTCCCGCTGGGATATGTAAAAGCCTAAATTAAATATATTTTACTCATTCAATCCCGATCCGACATTTATAATGATTTTATTTTCATGTATAAGTTTATTAAATTAAGTAACTTATATAATATATTTACATTATTATTAATCTAAAAAAACTTAAATACAGAACTTAACTTTAAAAAAAACAGAGAAAAAATAATTAGAAATTAAAAACTAAAGACCTATAAATAAAAGATGTCCTCCAACTGTGGGCTCATGGGAACGGTCCCAAGAATGCTGGCAACATTGCCCCTTTGAATTGCAAACTAAAATAAATGTAAAAAAAATAAAAAAATAAATGTTAAATCACTAATTTAACTACTTTTATATAAGTATCATTGAAAGTTGAGACTTTCAGTTCAAGTTATTTGTTTAACTGCCTACGATACAGGTTTTCCTCGTGTAGGTAATTGAAATTAATAATTGTATCTGCTGAATACAGCATAATAATGAAAATCAAAAAATCAGTCCTAACAGACCGGAAGGACTTGAATTATGACTTTACCTAAACAGATTTTTGTGCCTTTTAATGAAACAGTTTTTAAATCCAGAAGGCAGTTAGAAATTGTTCATTGAAGGTGTAATGGTTAGACCGTCACTCTCAGCTCCAGAAGTCCCAGGTCTGAGACCAACTGGTCTGATACATAATATGATGTACCCGTTACGGTATTGTACGGTACTGTTAGCTACTACCAAAATTTTATCGAAGTCTGTCGTCATAACAAAATGGTTAGTAACAAAGTTGTATTCCGACAGTAAAAGTTAAGATAAACAATACCTCAGTAGATGGAAGCACACTCCACCCGCAATCATCAACTATTGACTCAGTAGTTGCTTCCATCTTCGATTTCATCGACACTTACAACGGATCGGGCGTGGATTCCCTAAATCGCAATTCGTCTGATTATCTACTAGGTGAGACGAAAGTCAATCACTTCCCCATTGTTAAATAATATATTAACCAACGTACATTAGGTAAGTAGGTACTTATATTATAAAATCACTAGCTTTGCCCCGCGGTTTCACCCTCGTTGATTAGCGATTAGTCATAGCGTGATGTAATATAGCCTATATAGCATTCCTTGATAAATGGACTATTCAACACAAAAATAATTTTTCAATTCGAACCAGTAGTTCCTGAGATTAGCGCGTTCAACCAAACAAACAAACCTTCAGCTTTATAATATTAGTATAGAGTATAGATTGAAATTAAAAAAATGTGTGATTTTATTTGGAAGAATACGGTATTATTAGAGTTCGTATTATTAAATACGCTATTAAAAACACGTGGGTGACAAGCACAATAACGAGCTTTTTGCTTCCTATTTGCGCGCTCAGATTAGGTTAAGAAATATTAGTTCTCAAAGAAGAATTTACTCAATGCTTTTAAAAAAAATTTTAATTATAACTTACGTTACGTTAAATAATAATTTAGATAAAGAGCGCCAAACGCAGACCATTTTAAAACATCACCAAAAACTAAAGAAAAAATGCATGGAACACAGTTTTAAACTGCAACCAAAATAGGAAAATCATAATGAATGTGTGTTGTGGGTTGTACGTATAACCTATCGGCTATTACTGCTACACTGCACTACGATGTTTCAAATATACTCACACTATCTTGTATTAAATTTAACTGCGGTAGGCTTTGATCAATGCCTGGTAGGTTACTGTCTAATGAAGCGGTTCGGCCCGTGTTGGACAGATGGGTCAACCGCAAGGAGGGCGTGCTCACGTTACGCCTGAAACAGATACTCAGCGGCCATGGCTACTTTAGCAATTTTTGTGCAGGATCGGACGTGAGCAAAGAAGCGCCGTAGGTCACCAGTCTGGTACTGTCACTGATTCGGCGGAGCACATCACTGGCCACATGCTCAGAGCTCAAGCAGCCGTGCCAAGATCTACGAGCTACGGTGGGCACCGACTTGTCGCTCGAGGCCGTGGTTAGAGCCATGGTCTCCACCCAGGGGCCGTGGGCCTTAGTGGCCTCTTTCTGCGAGGATAACCCCTCGCCGGGCGCCATTAGGCGACAACGACTGGTCGGAGGAGGCGGCTACACGGGCTTCTCCACCCGTCCTAGCCGTGACGCAGGAGTGGGGAACAACATCCGCACTCGGGGGCTTAGGCGCCTCGTAAGAGAGCAGGGTCCAAAAAGACCGCCGGCCGTGACGGACCGTGACAGACTGCCCGCAGTTCTCAGGCGGTAGGCGGGTGCTCTGGGGTTTTTAGTGGGTCGGTCATACCATCCGGGCAAACCTACTTACATAGTTGGGAGTCCCGCAGGATGATTCGGTAGATAATTTCCCCAAGGCAAAAAAGAGTTATAAGTAACAGGTTTATTTTACTCTGTAGTTTTCATTTCTAAATAGTTATTACCTTTAAATATTTACGTACTTATTTAGTAGTATTATTTGTGTATTTGTAAAAGTAACTAACAAATAGATACCTTGTGTGTGCGTTGAAGTATTAATTTATTTATATTTCATCCTACTCGCACGAACACCATTCCCAATGGCCTCAATAAATTCATGGTCAAATTGTGGGACCCAGTCCTCTGGTCTCCCAGGAGATCTCGAAGAAATATATCCGAATGGCTCTCCAAATTAGGGCTGACGGCGTTTTCTCTCGTATTTTATGACTCGGGTTACCTATCTTACGTTTATGTGCGTGTCCTTTATAATAACAAAAAATAGCTACGTATTCATTAAATAAAAGATAATAAGTTGACTTACTGCTTTTATTAGTTTTTAAACAACGCATTAAACATAAAGAAGTAAAATGCTTACCTACATACATTTCATAACATTATTTCTTCTGTGGTTTCAAGTTCTAAATTTCATAGTACCTAAAATGATATTTAAATAGGTAACACAGACTAGTACTAACATTAGAAGATTTTTGTGTATGTGGAAAATAAATAGAAACATATTCTTTATGTTTATATGTGAACAATACAATACTATATTGTTACTGTACAGTAAGATAATAAAATAATTTATAAGATAAACTTAGAGTTTGCTAAGCATAATTTTTTTTCTATACCTAATTCCTGACGAAACTACAATAAAGTTTTTATCAGAAATAGATTTAATCGGTATTTATTATTTAGTAGCAGACCGTAGGCATTCTAATGGATCTACTCAATAATGCGATTATCTAGAAATAGGACAGAAAAACTTTACTTTTTCAGAGTAAATACTTTTTTAACCGACTTTAAAAAAGAAGATCTTTGTTTTTTTATGTATGTTACCCGATTACTCGAAGACGCCTGAACCGATATTGAAAATTATTTTTGTTTGAAAGGGTATACTTCCCAGGTGGTCCCATGGTCATCAGGTCAGAATCTGATAATGGAACCCTGAAGAAATCAAGGGACGTCTTCATATTTAACCATGTTCAAGGTTTTAAATTCGTCGGAATCTTTTTTATAGGCACACTTGTAGCGATTTTTATGACATGGAACTGATCTGATGATGGAACTGGAAGATGGCCACAGGAACTCGGTAATTAAACGACACAACCCCAACGAGTTTGGACTCTTTTGATCTGTCTTGACGAGTACTTTGGTGCTAGATGGTAGCCAGGGTCTAATGATGGAGTTGGAATATGGCCATAGGAACTCGGTAGTTAAACGACACAACCCCAACGAGTTTGGACTCGTTTGATCCATCTTGACGAGTACTTTGGTGCTAGATGGTAACCAAGGTCTGATGATGGAGCTGGAAGATGGCCATAGGAACTCGGGAAAATAAGTTCATTTGTTCATTAATTCCGTTTGTTATGAATGTGGATTCTGTCTTTGATTACCTATCTAATGGCGTACGATTATCTAATCAAAGACAGAATTCACATTCATTCCAATCATAACAAACGGAACTCCGTCTAAAACTTTACACCTTGTATTAAATCTTTGCGTTTTTATCACAGACCCAATTTTTATAGTGACTCGTTTGCTTTCGGAAAGCATAATTTGGAGAAGTCGAACTAATGACGAAGACCATTGATGGCTTACATAGTAGCAATACAATTACTTTGATGGTTACACGGAAAATAAAAAAAGTAAAAACTGGTTTTCAGACTCCTGTGCTCGACGCTTTTTTGTAAAATACTTTTTACATGCTCGTTTGACATGTCAACGCTCTTTTGTTTGGTTAGTTTTTTGTTTTGCAGCTGCTATTTGACTTTGTATGCTGTCCCAAATTTTCTTTTTTACTAATTATGGGGCATTCCATAGTGACTGGTGGGACAGTTTACTCCAGAATCTCTAATGTTAAGACCTGTAACTTTGTATTTTGATCTAATATAATGATCAAATATATATTTTACAATAGATTATGAACTGACTTAAAAACTTTTCCGAAAAAAATAACTCGAGTAATAATTTGAGTGATATTTTAGTGGTTAAAAGAGTGTGACTGGTGGGATAGTCAACAATACCTCACCTCTGCCTTCTGCAGTGTCAATCGAGATTTTAGCCCAAATACTATACATAGCCAGATGTCTTTTACTATGATATGAAATGATTAAATAGACTTCAACAGAAACTAAAAATTAGCACCAAGTTTAGTTTCTACAAGAAAATATAGAAAGTATAAATTGTGACTGGTGGGACAAGTACAAAATTGGCCCAAAAAATTTTACTCGTTATTATGTCATATTCAGAATTGTTTATTAATTTTTAAACCAATATTATAACGAATTAACAATTATTATTAAAATCTTTGAGAAAATCAACATAGTACTTTCTCATACTAAATCAACGCAATAGTTTTTCTCTAGATTTCCTTTTTCGCTCAGCATCTTTCATCAGCAGCAGCAGAAAAAACAATAACACACAAAAAAGCATCGAAACAGACTAGAAATGTTTAGAACAGTCCATAACGAGTTTTACAAAAATGCCCCACCAGTCACTGTGACTGGTGGGACTAAAATGAAAACCACCTCTTTCCCACCTTTTACAACATTGCACCAGAAAAATATGCTAAACAGTTAAACAATTAGCCAAGTCTTACTTTCCAAAAGCTCCCTTTTAGGACAACGCATTTTGAGGTTAGATATACAACTTTTGTATGTTTTCGTGTGACTGGTGGGACATACTGCATGCTCTTTGTATTTATAGGTTTTAGAAAAATAAAATTAATTTTTTCGTTGTATTTTTAGTCCAAATTAAAAAATTCAAGAAATTCGTATTCCTCTCCTACGCTTTGGTTGAAAATGTTAATCAAATAGCCGAAAACAGAAGACAGTATCGCCAATATGGCGCAAAAAAATCGTACGACTAGTTCACAATAAACAACAACTTGTCATAGTAAAAAAAATCTTAACCTTGTTTTTTTTGAATATTTTTTACAGATCATGTAAATTTAAGTAATATACATTGCGTTAAGAATAAATTGGTTATAATCATATCAATTAAAAAAAATAACTCATTTTCCCATTTCCCGTGGAATGCTCCTTATACGTGTTACTTTGCATTCGGCACTTCTATATTTATTTATTAATATTTATTTATGCATTTAATATTTTTTTATTTATTTATTGCCTTAAATTACATGTACATTTTACAGTTGATAATGTAAAAGTAATGTTTCAATGTAATTTTACCCTAAGGTGTAGCAAGTAGTAGCAACAATAAGTACTTAACTACATTATTAAAATAAATCTAAAATTTAAAAATTACATACAAGGATGCTTAAATGAAAATAAAATTAAAATAAACAATTATATACACAAATTCATAACAACACCATAGAATTTACTTAAAACTATGACAAAATTACTTTTTAACTCTTTTAAACTATACTACTCAAAAGAAAATAAGGGCCACTTACATATTTCTGTTTTTGAGTAAATTTTTAGATGTAAACTAATTAATAAGTGACTAATTAATGATGTCCGGCCTCCTTCAGTATCCAACCTCTTTAATGCTGGTGTTAAAGTCTTACAGCTGGCCAGAAATTGAAGCAAATAAAAAAAAACGAGTTTCAGGTCAAATTCCTTTCAGATGGAATCACAATTTTATTCTGTTAAAAAACTATTTCTGTCCATCTTTTGCGTCTTTTAACATCTTTTGTTAATAATGCCACGTCAACGAAGGCATATGGATACCATTACTGCCACCAGAGCCGTTACATTGATTGCTGAAGGTCATTCACAGCGGTCTGTAGCTTTTTCGTTGGGTTACTCTCGCCGAGCCATCCAAAATGTGTGGGATCGGTTCCAAGAGACTGGCAGTGTTGCAAGAAGGCCTGGATCGGGCAGGGTGCGAGTGACTACGGCACAAGAGGATCGCTACATCCGATTGAGTGCTTCCGTGCTTCGGAAGGCACGTTAAGCCGTTGGTCCCGGTTGTTGTCGTAAGATGGCAGTCGTTAAAACCCACCAACCCGCATTGGGCCAGCGTGGTGGGTTATGGCCGAACATCCCCACGTGCTACTGATCATGTGGGATGCCTGTGCCCAGCAGTGGGACGCTTATAGGCTGATGATGATTGAGTGCCCGTCGAGAGCGCTCTGTGACGGCACGTAAGTTACAAAATCGCCTACGGTTGACAACGGGGACTCGTGTTAGTGACCAAACGATACGTAATCGACTGCACGAAGACCAGCAAAGGTCCAGACGCCGAGTAGTACGAATTCCTTTATCTAGGGTTCAACGTGGAAATCGTTTAAGTTTTTGCCGCGAACATTCAGATTGGAGCATGAATCAATGGGGTATGATGCTCTTCACAGATGAGTGTAAAGTGAAACTTTGTAGTGATGATCGGCGGATTAGAGTATGGAGACGACAGGGTGAGAGATTTTCCGATGTCTGCATCAAGGAAATTGACCGCTTTGGAGGTCCTAGTGTGATGGTTTGGGCTGGGATTAGCTTACAAGGCAAAACTGAGCTGGTTTTCTTAAATCAAGGCACAGTAACTGCACAACGGTACATCGATGAAGTCATCAGGCCTCATGTGATTCCATTCTCACAGAGAGTGGGGCCAGGGTTCTGGTTAATGCATGACAATGCTCGCCCACACACAGCTCGGGCCACTCAGACTGTACTGGATGACTCCCATATTCGTGTCCTACCATGGCCAGCGTATAGTCCGGATTTAAATCCAATAGAGCATATGTGGGACCAATTAAAACGAAGGGTTAGGGAGCATGAGCAAGAGGTTCACAACCAGCAACAGCTTATGGATGCTCTGACACGTGCGTGGGAAGAGATACCTGATGAAAACATCAGAAACTTAATCGAGAGAATGCATTCAAGGCTCCAGGAGTGTGAAAACAGGAGAGGAGGACACACCCGTTACTAAACCATTAAAAAAAACAGCTTGTGTCAGTTTTTGTTTTGTTTTGCAAAGAGTTTCTGTTTAGTTTTTGCTGTTGACAATGGACTAATTTCATGTTAATTGAAATAAGTGAAACAATTGACTACACAATTAAATGGTTATTAGCATAAGTTAAATCAAAAGCTTTGTTACATGTTATTTTAATAAATATACATTACTGTTTACTATATTTTTCACGTAGCAATCAAAATACTTAGTGGCCCCTATTTTCTTTTGAGTAGTATACATATATGGACACTTTTCAATTAGCAGTAGCTTTGGGGCAGTTTATTATAAACCTAAACAGCATTATATTTCGCTGTTCGTTTGTATGATATCGTTCTGGAGTTCGGTACCTGTAATTGACATGTTTGTTTTAATTTAAGTATGCTTTTAATTCCTTTTTTTTGGCATTAAATCAAAATAGTATGGTATAGTCCCTTTCTTTAGAGTATGCGCTGAGTTTTTATTTTAGGTGAATTAAGATTTTTAAGACTGTTTTGGGCGCTCCTTTGTGAGAGTATACTCCCAATATATTTTATATAAGTATTTTCATATTTTAAAGAATCAATTGCCATGTTAATTTTAAAGCTTATTAAATTCAAAAGAGATGTCCTACAGGAGGTAAAGGTTGAATAATTTTCCAATAATAGTTAATTCTGTGTTTAGTATTTTCACATTCAGATGCTGATTCGATTGTACATTTAAAAAAATACCTTAGAGTCTTTAAATTTACACAAAGCATTACATATGACGGCGCAGCGCGGGGCGCCATCTGATTAAAATTGCAACTCTAAGGCTGTATGACAAGAATTCATTCGGAATAGAGGGGCAACACTAGCCCTCTAGCGAAGCGTTGGATCGATGGCAGCGGGGCGGCCATATTGAAAGGGGACTTTTCAATATGACGGCCGTCTGTGCACCACGTTTGCAACGAATCGCTAAATTCCGATGCAATCCTTATTGATTATTATCTAATTATTATAGCAATAGTTACATAAAATGGTTATCTAATAATTTGAGAAGATATTTTAAGTTACTTCTTATTTAAATCCGTTTAAAGGCTTCCCTGTGCCTACATCAGAAGTGGGATGTAACCTTTGCTCTAAGGATGTAATCGACGCGAACAACTAAAAGAAAACGATGCCAAGTTTTATCGTAAATGACAACGGATGTTGGAACAGCAAAATCAGAATTGGATGGCGTTACTTGAAGTTCAGAAAGCACATGAGGAGATTCATTACCGGAGTTTATACGCGTGCGTAGCTACAGTCGACGTATGGATTGCTACATTCTCCATGTGAGTGTATAGCCGAGAAAAATGTACAAAGTGCACTGCATTAGTGATTGCTCGGTGAAGCCTTGCTTGATGAAGCCTTGCTTAGTGAAACCTTGCTTAAAAGCTTTTTAAAGAACAAAAACAAAACGGCTACTTGTGTGGGAAACTGGGACATAGCAGCACCGATTGCCTCTCCAAGGATAACAAAAGGTCATGTAATCGTTCCATTATTTTTAGTGCTAATTATTTTGTCAAACATCGACCAAACGCGCCTGGTGTTATGTTTCAGATTTAGAGGCACGGATCCTTTTGCAAATATGTGCCCACGCGCTCATACCATCACTGCGGGGCGCGGGGAAGGGCGCTACTAGCAACTGCGGTGCAACCGGCAGCAGCGACACCGACACCGGCAGCATGGCGAGCAACGTGAACCAGCGTCATCGGTTAACTAGACCTGTGCTGCATCGGCAACCCTGCTGGACGCTGAATGTTTCTGGTGATGTTTTCATGATTCATTATGATTATTTTATAATGCTTAGAAATTTCTATGATAAAAAAAAAGTCAAATAGCCAAAAGAAAACGTTTACTTACTGAAGTGAGAATAAGAGTTACTGGACAATCTAATGTTATTAGTACTGTACTGTTGGTTATTACAGCTGGACAAGTTTATTACAGGTGATTTTGTCTTGGTTAAAAATAGTGAACAAAACAAAACCAAGTTAGATAATAAATTCAGAGATTTGTTTTTTATAACTGCGGCATTAGAAGTAGACTCACTAGAACTTACGTTTAGTACCCCATAGACATGAGGGTTTATTAGAGAGCCAGTAGTTTATTAAATGATGAGCTGTGTGCGGGTACCTGATGGAGGTAGCTCATGATTATGATACGTTGAAAGCATTAAATTCTAAGCGAACTTACAAATACACACACTATAGATTAACAGGGATGCCAGAAGGTCATGTACCAGTCGAAGTTGAGGTGGAGGTACACGGAGGAGGAGGAGGTGTGACCCGATTGATAATGAGTAAAGTTGTTGTGTGAACTCGAGTTAGTGCTCTAATGGCCGTAACGAGTGTCGACCATACCAGTAGCTTACATAGTCGTAGCCCGGTAGAAATCGGTGTCTATTGAGAAAACTCAAGTAGTCCGTGGGTGCGCGGTGCGTGTTTAGCTCTGGCGGAGGTCGTGGTCTATCAGGACAGTAGTGTGTAGTCAGAGGGTGATGCAGACGTGCGCAGGGTTCCACTGAGATGGACACGCGTAAGCGACTGGGATCGCTGTTCGGCTGTGAGAGCCGTGGCATTGGAGGGGTAACTCGAGGTGATTTTAAAGCTTACATAGCTTGTAAATAGTGACTTTTGATTTGTGCAACGAATGGTTAATGGCCCTGGTTACCTGGTTATCTAGTTTGGATTTGGATTGTCTAGTTACTTTTCTTTTGTTATGTTACATTTGATTTATCTTTCTAAATCGAAAAGGTTTAGTTTTCAATTTTAAATAAGTTAGAGTCTTATGTAGAGTCTTATGTAGAGTCTTATGTAAAGTCTTATGTAGAGTCTTATGTAGAGTCTTATGTAGAGTCTTATGTAGAGTCTTATGTAGAGACTTATGTAGAGACTTATGTAGAGACTTATGTAGAGACTTATGTAGAGACTTATGTAGAGACTTATGTAGAGACTTATGTAGAGACTTATGTAGAGACTTATGTAGAGACTTATGTAGAGACTTATGTAGATACTTATGTAGAGACTTATGTAGAGCTTTATGTAGGGCCTACTGTGAGGCTTACTGCAGAGTCTACTGTAGAGCCTATTATAGTGCCTACTGTGGAGCTAAATGTAAGAGTCAATTGTTGTTTGGTCAGGATAGACCGAACGGGAAATACTGTACTTGGTTATCTTTTGTTACAGAGAAAAACACGAGGACCTGTTCCATGGCATACGATCCATATTGATTTTACTGGAAAACTCAGTGGAAAGAGCGATAGGAAAGAATATTGTTCGGTTATTATTGATGCGTTTACGAAATACGTTTTATTGGAACATACATCATCCGTAGACGCAGCTAGCGCCGTCGGAGCTTTAAAAAAGGCAGTTTGTCTTTTTGGGGCGCCAAAGCGTATCATCGCTGACCAGGGCCGATGCTATATCAGTACCGATTTTAAAAACTTTTGTGCTGAATATAAAATCGATCTACATTTTATAGCAACAGGTTCAAGTAGAGCGTGTCATGCGTACTTTGAAAAGTTTGCTCACAATTGTCGAAAATGATCCTAATAAAACGTGGCGTGACGAGTTAAGCAACATTCAGTTAGCTCTTAACAGCACTAAATCTTCAGTCACTAAGTACTCACCGACAGAACTCATGTTTGGAATTCATGCACAATCTTTAGGTATGTCAAAAATTTCCCCACCGAGTTCTGCAGCAGAAGAAATAGGTTAGACCTTGTATCAATATGAGAAAACGCATCATCCAATATTGAGAAGGCGTCTGCAGCCGATGCAGAACGTTTTAATCAAGGTCGCACTACTATTTTTACGCACACTTTCGGTTGGTGATTTCGTATTTATCAAAAACAGTGAACGCAATCAAACTAAGTTAGAAAGAAAGTTTAGAGGTCCATTTGTTATAACTTGTGTGTTAGAAAATGACCGCTATGAGTTAGCGAGTGTTAGTGGTTCACATCGCACTTATAAATACGCACATGAGAACTTGCGCTTAGTACCACAGGGGTATAGTGGGTTACTTGAAATAGCGGATAGTTTAATGAATGACGAGGAGACCGTGACGGCGCCGGAAGGTTCTGAGAGTACACGATCGAATACAGATCCCTATGACTGGGTGTCCCAAATTAGTCTAGACAATGTGATCGCAGAGTCAGATACCCTAAGTGTATACTCTGATCCTGATACGTTGGAGGTACAGCACGAAGTAGAGATTTACGCTGAGCCGGATAGTTCATAACTAGAGGATACGTGTTATTCTATACCTCTGATTTCCATGGTATTGAGACTGTCTTCTGGGTAAAGTCGGTATGTATGATCGTGGAAAGCATATTTATGTGATTTTAAAATATTATGATTATGATGTGCTGTGTCTGGCTGAGGAGACAGTGTCGTCCGGTCCAAACGTGGTCGAAAGGATGCACTTGTCTGGTCCCAATATATACGCGTCGTTGTGTGACTCGCTGTTGAGACATTGTCGTCCGGTTCATGCCTGCTTGGCTGATCGTATGGACACATGTCTGTTCCGAGTCTAGGTTACCGAAAAGTACCGTCCGGGCCAATGGAGTCGAATGGACGTATGTTTTTGCAGAAAATTATGTTCCCGAAAGATGTCGTCCGGTTCATACAATTGTACGATCGAATGGACACATGCTTTCGCTGGTCTGCTTAAATAATGATAGCGGACGTCAGGCTGGACGAGCTGTACGATTGAAGAATGTTCTCTGTTTCAGAACAACAATAATATGCGCCCGAGGACGGGCGATTGTCAGTCCGGCCGTGACGGCGCAGCGCGGGGCGCCATCTGATTAAAATTGCAACTCTAAGGCTGTATGACAAGAATTCATTCGGAATAGAGGGGCAACACTAGCCCTCTAGCGAAGCGTTGGATCGATGGCAGCGGGGCGGCCATATTGAAAGGGGACTTTTCAATATGACGGCCGTCTGTGCACCACGTTTGCAACGAATCGCTAAATTCCGATGCAATCCTTATTGATTATTATCTAATTATTATAGCAATAGTTACATAAAATGGTTATCTAATAATTTGAGAAGATATTTTAAGTTACTTCTTATTTAAATCCGTTTAAAGGCTTCCCTGTGCCTACACATATATTGGCAAACAAAATATAAGGATTCTTGTCATTAGATCCTACTGAAAACACAACAATATCATTTGAAGTTAGTGTTTTTAGCAATACTGTCAGAGCTGTTTAGAATATGACTACTTGTAGCATTGGGCATAACTGTACCAGAGTCATAAATGTGATTCCATTTTCCAGATATGGTTTTCAGCAAAAGCCCCTTCAAATAATCATGACCAATAATATAGTATATTTTCGGTTTCTTTTCAAAGTTTGATCTCACGTAGCAGACGTGAACGATGAACCAGCAGATTGTTGCTCAGTTTTTTGAGCTAGAACAGCAGATTTGTCATGTACCTTTCCGGATGCGCTTCTGTATGTGGGATCTGCAGCATCTGTATCAATGTGATCATAATAATAATAATTAGAGTTACAAACGATATGATTTTTTCTAGATGGAATCATATTCGTTTCTTCTTAGCGTGTGCTATCGATTGCATTACATTCTTCGCGAAAGAAATTTAATTAAGTATTATTAAAATTTAACCTTTTTCTTGTTTTCATTGTTATATTTTTTGTGCTGGATTTACTAACATCTGTGAGTTGGTAAATCATTGTCTTGTATTCTGAAATCACCTCTTTTGATTTAAAATTTCTGTTTGCATAGTGTTGATTTCATTTTCTGCTATTTGTAATTTTCTTTCAAGATTTGAATTTCTTTTTTTTTTTCAGTTCCTCCATTTTATCACAGAGGCTTCCCAAATCCGGATAACTGCTGTTCAATCTATTAACTTTTTTTGGCAACATATTATTGTCATATCTCGTTTCTTCGTTGTCATTTATTTATGTACGTCGATAATGACTAGAAAGAATTTTCAACAAATATTAGCTCCATAACTTATTTCCTTTTCATTATTTTTTCTGGTATATGATGAGTTGATGACGGAAGTGTATATTGAAGTTGTGATACTTTGTTAGTTGAAGATAACTTGCAACTCTAGCACTGCCATTAATGTTTTCTATTAGGTGACATCAGGTAAAATAGTTTTACTGCGACATTGGCACAGTGTTAATCATATTTCTATCCGCATATTTTACAGACATTGTCTAGTAGTAATTTGTTAATAACAGCGAGTGCAATTTTTGAAATTGCCCGAACGTTCCATATTGTAACTAATTTCAATCCCTTTTTTATATTTGGTTCACAGTGTACATTCTTTTCTTATTTATTTCCTTTATAGAAATAATTTCTTAGTTTTACAACAAAACAGACACAATAAAATATTTTTCATAACAAAAAGGCAACCTTTGTACCCAGGTTTGATCTCCTGACCCGTAAAGACGTGAACTTTTATTTTCACAACCAGCTAGCGCTTATATTAAACCATGTGAGCAAAACTGTCATCATATAACTCACAATATTTTAAATTTGTTGACAGCCGTTAGAAATGAGTTACACATAATTATAATTTTAATAACTGTAGGAAAGTAGCCTAAATTAGCACTTCTATATGTATCATTTCACGCAATGATAGTTCACTGTTATTATTTACTTTGTAAACTGTTTTAATGACACTTTTTAATACACTGTTGACACAATATTTAATTCTGCTGTTGGTTGATTTAGACATTTACTGTACAAGAAACAGTATTACTTGTTTATCATATTATTCAGTATACTATTATACTTTTTTAATAATGAATTCAATATAATATAACTCTTTTAATCAAACTTTATACGTAGAGCCGAAGTAAGCGTGACGGCAGCGCCATAGAGTTTCTTTTGTTTCCTAGTAATATATTTTTTTAAATCTATTTAAACATGTTTCTTAACGTACCTTTCCGTTATTATAGTTGTTAGACGACTGTTTAAGGTTCCAATTGCTTTAAAAGTCTTTTGCGGTAAGATTATGGCATCGAGTTAAGCGACGGACTGTCGGAAGATTTGAGAAGTTGACTTACTTCTCGGAATTGATAGCTGTTTTAGTGACACGGGTCGCTCCCGTAGGGACGCCCGGTTTAAGGATTTAGTGGACGACGACGTAGCTCGATAGTAAAAGTTTTTGTCAAATATCTTGAGTAAAAAAGATTTTTCTGAACGTAAAAAATATACAGACTTTTTATAAAACTCTTCCTTTTTCTACATGTGCCATGCTATCAGAGGTCGGCAATCATTATGGCGTCTTGGGCCCGTGATGTAGCGGCTCGGAAAAGTAAATACTATTGAAGCCTAATGGCCATAAAAACTCAGGAAATTCACAGGTAAATACTTAATCGGGTAAATTTTAAAACTAAGGAGCAAAACCTAAAAGGAGAAAAACAATAAATCAGTATCAAAAAGTGTAAGCCAAAATGTTACTAACAAATATTTTTAAAAGGATTCAAATTACCTGTTTATAGATACAAGTCTTTCAAAATTAACATTTTAAACAATAATAACTGAACAATCGATGATACTATTAAAACAATGTTGTTATATTGAAGAATTTTAAAAGAATGATCATATCAAAACCGAAATAAAATTCCATGACAATGACATGACATTCAAAGTATTCTTTTTCAGAACTGTTCATATAAATTTGACAGATAGTTTTTAAAACTACCAAGGAGGCTATAAACTACATAACATATAAAATATAATGTTGAGTAAATTGCAACGACAACGTTACACTATGCTATTAAAATCACTCTCAGTCTCTCCAGAGCGGTGCCTAATTGACTGCGTCGGTATGAAAACGCCTCTTTGTCCATCCGTCAAAGTCAGAGCTCAAAACCTATTTAGTTGCGGCGAGTACTGAGACAGGAGACGTAAAAAATCCGAAAATGTTCACTTCTGCACTGGTGTTACTGGTCTTACTGCGTCTTTAAGTTTCTGGACTGGAATGGAATCGGCATCAACTTCAACGGCGTGTACATCACTCACCTTTAATTTGCAGACTAAAAAGTGGTCATAGCTATATACCTTGCTAGATCTGCAAAATAAAAACAGAAATATAATAAAATATAAATAAAATAAAAACTTATTCGTTCAGAGAATATCAACATATTCTTCTTCTTAGTCGGGCTCTCTTGGCAGAGTAACCCTCCAGTAATGGAAGGGTCCTGGTGAATGAAGGCTCTTGTAATGGGCCAATTCGACTCTATTGGAAGCATTGTGGAAACAGTTGGTCATGGTGTATTGAGTGAGGGAGCTAATAAAATAATAAGTTATACTATCTGCCCGTCTGGTTTGTGAGCGACCACGGGATCTCATGCCCTCCATTCTGCCTTAAACTATCAACATATATTATGTAACAAAGCAATTACATAAAAGGCGAATGTTTCAGTGTAACTCCGCCGCCGCTAGCGTGTCTGGCAGTGTGCCACACGCTTTTTATGATTTGGGACAATCACATCCAGATTTGATGGCCTTTTAATTACATAGTAGAATGCAACGTTTAATTAAGCCCATCCACCCTTTAAAAACAAGTCATGTGTAGTAAGAAAACCTTTATAAATAATCATAATAATAATCTTTATAATCATCCTTGATCATAATCGAATTGTTATTTTATTGAATTGATTTTATTTAAATTTAGTTTGATTTTAATTTAATTTTATTGAAATTGTAATAGGAATTGTATTATGTACCAACGTAGCTCTTAAGTCCCATTGTTATGAGTCTTCGTTACTTGTATCAATTAAATTATTAATAATAATAAAGTCATCTATCTAGACGAATTACGTTGCCTTTTTTCTTTATTACCTTTAACTTTTATTTTCGGAACATGCTTTTAAAAGTTGTAAATAATTTATTATGAATTATTTATGTATATGAATATATTTAAACTTTCGTCCAGAGTTTCAGCACTATAAACAGGCTCCCAGTCAATTTGTTCAAGCCTCTCGTTATAATATCTGAGGTTTGCATAACTCAAGTTCCTTCTCATTCATAAAAAAACAACATTTTGCTTAATTTGTAAAGGAAAGTCTGCACACTGTAAAGTGTGATCAAAAAGTGACAGTTCAAGAACTTTTATATTTAGCATTTTAACATTACCAAATATTGTCTATACAAGTAGGCACGACTATGGCTTGTGATACGAGAAGGAACCGTTACAAATCTTTCTAGACCATAGGATATAAGTAGGTAAGTAAAGTTTCTAAATTCATGAACAGTTAACAGGGTTAGTGGCACCGGTGTTCGACAGAGTTCCTTTAATCATCACTCAGTCAATCAGCAAATGATTTTTGACTTTAGCAACAGTTGATTCTTAAAGCGTAGATACGATTCGTTTTGTTCATATAAAAAATGGCGAAGGCTTTTAGAGAAAGATGAAAAACGGATATATCTTACGGGACGAAAGTTAAGAGCCATATTTGCAATTTGTGTTTTGTTTCTAACATTAATGTTTACTTGAATATTGATAAAATAATGGAGGATATATAACCGTTGAGTAATCGTGAACGAGCTCGAGTGTCAGAGAGACAACTGACACAAAACCTCAGAATATAACAAAACACAAAACAGTGCAACGTCACTCATCTTGTTAAAATTACACGTTTTTATTGAAAATTTATTTTGCAGGAGGGTATAAGGTCATTTATCATTTCTATCATTACACATTATCATCTATGTAATTGTTAACAAAATTGTAATTAGTACACGTAAGAGCATAAGTGCCTATGAGATAACAGGTTATAGTCCTAGTTTAGGTACTTAATTGTCAAGTTAGTTTAAGCTTTGTAAATGTTTATTCAACAATAAAGATTTTTATTATTATTATTAATTTTAAACAAAGTAAATATAACTATTACTAACTATAAAAAAAAAATTGTCCCAGATTAACCCCATCAGGCAGAGACCCCAGTAAGCTAGCAGCATTGCATTTTACATTTTCTTTGTCTAACTTTGAAAATATAGCCTTCCTGCACCTACAACTCATTAAAACTGGCTTCTTTGGCTCTGGTAATGATGACATAGTTTCTACAATATGTCAGACATAATTAGCTGTCCAACGCTGAAAGCGTGTATAACAGCTAATTAGTATGTTTACCGTGAACGAGTATAACATAATTCAGAAAGCTGACGGCAGACCTCTACCATGAGAGGAAGAAGAAGAAGAGTATAACATGAGCCTGTTATTTAAGTAAGGTTTGTAAAAAAGTTTTTTTCCAAATTTCATAATTATAACTTTGATAACAATTTACAGGAGAGAATAACTAAAACGTTAGTGTACATTTAATTACGAAGTTATATCTATATATTAATACGTGAAGCAAAAACTTTGTACACGTTTTTACGAAAATTGCGCGGACGGAGGAGTATGAAATTTCGCACACAGTTTATATAGAGAAGGTTATTCGAATGTTGATATTTTTTTTAAATTATACATAAAATATACATTAAATCAACAAAAACAACATTACACTCACTACCATGTATTTGATACACACGCATATGTATATGACACACACGTATTGTTTGTCTTTAAATGCGGCCGACATCTGTCATGTCAATGCCAATCCAAACTCACATTCTAACTTTTTTAATTTTTCATTGCTTAGTATACAATCCGTGCAGCCTTAATAAAATAACGGTCGAATTTCGACCACTGGGCGACCACTAGTAATGATAGTTGGCTGAAGGGCCATGTCCCACTTATGGGCAAAGAACTCCATTCTTCTGCATTATATGTGATCAAAGGAACTTCAAAAGTGAAGTTCGATCATTATTATATAAGTCGCTTCATTCGAAGATATTATTCACCACGTAGTTCCTCTAACCTACAGGGTAACGATACGCAAGTTCAGAGATTTCCTTTGCTTTTTTTTACTTTTTCCACCGTCTCGCCACAGTTCATAATTTAGCGGCGTTGAGCCCTCATTCTGTTTAGAGATCATTGTTCTTGTAATAAAGGTAAAGGGTTGGGTGGGTAGGGTTGTAATATCTTCGAATGAAGCGACACATATAATAATGATCGAACTTCACTTTTGAAGTTCCTTTGATCACATATTATATTTCGTCGCTTCATTCTTCAGATATTATTCACCACGTAGATCTTTAGAGAGAAATGCCTTTTTTGCAAGAACTCTGCTGTTTTTTAGGATGCTAATTATGTAAGGAGCCTTATGGTAAGTCACAGACGTGGTCTGTGAGGTATGTCTTATTTTGTTATTTTTATTATTACAAAAAAAAAAACATTATTCAAAATTTTGTTTTATTTATCACTCTTTAATCTTATGTTTATCTTTTATTTTTGTAATTATCTTATAAACGTAAACAAACTGATTGAGCAAAATCATTATTAGTAATTAAATTAAGTTTATAGAATCGAGCAAATGTATTAAGTACTGTTGCTCCATCCAGCCGTGTTTCTTATTGTATCTATGCATACACCTGCAAGACTAGCTGTGGAAGTGGACGCATGTCGCGTACAATGCGCTGAAAACACTGATGTGTCTACACCGCTGTCCGCCATTACAGACTTCATCCATTTGCTGATTGTTTGAGATGAAACATATTGATGGGGTTTTTTGATAGTTCATAAAAAACGTGTATTATTGCCTTTGCTGCTGTTTTGAGTGTAATGAATATAATCTAATAATACTGTAGCAGCACAAATAGGTTTATTTTCTATAAAAAGGGTAAAAAATAGAAGTGGCTGTTCCCTTCCCGGAGCTGACGTTTTTATAATATCATTAATAGAAATTATAATTCCATTCGCAAGTACTTAGATATTATTTAATTTTATTAGGGATAAAATCTGTACTCGTTGTGCTGTACAAAGCGCTAATAATATTACAATTTTTTTTGGATAATTTATCAAAATCAATTTCTCTGTTTGGGTACCAATTAGAAATAAGATTGAGGACTAACTCCGGATCCCATGTGTGATGGCATTTGGGTCTTAGGGGTTTTAGTTTATACACCCCCTTGAGAAGTCTTTTTATAGACTCATCAGAACCTATATTATTTCCGAATAGCAATGACAAAGCTCTAATATAAAGATCTATAAAGATCTATGAGAGTTGAGAGTACCGTAGCCAGCTCCCTTTTCAAACTCGCATGTTGTGAAGGATATCACTTGGGCCACAGTGCCTTGATAAAAGTTTTATTGGTTTTCCCTACAAAAGAGCCACCATAATTTGTAGGAAACGTTATATTGTTTTTTCATACGTCAGCAAAAAAGGCGGCAAGCATAACCATACAAGATGGCGGGCTAGATTGGTATTTTGCCTTTGTATTGACATCGCGGTCAATCTTTTGGCTTATTAAACCTTCGTGTTACCATCACGGGCAACCTGCAGGTTATGCAAAGAAAACTTTCAAGCACGTAAACTTTAGGAGATAATAAGTAAGTTACGGTTATTGGTGTCTGCATCCAACGACGAGCTGCTGAGTCTCACTCGCTTCTTTTGAAGCTTTATTATTTCTCTTTTATAGTGCTCTATTTTTTCGTCTGCGCTTCGTTTCGACATGATAGAAAATAAATAATTAACTATTTTTTAAAGGACGTGTCCGTTTGTTACCGCGCACGAAAAAGGAATGATGGCTCAACGCCGCTAAATTATGAATTGTGACGAGACGGTGGAGAGGGAAAAGAGTAAAAAAAAAAGCAAAAGAAATCTCCGAACGTGCGTATTGTTACCCTGTAGGTTAGAGAAACTACGTGGTGAATAGTATCTGAAGAATGAAGCGACGAAATATAATTGGTATTGGCTAAATAGGGTGGAACACAATTTTTCTTCTTTTTAGCGAGACTTTCTGGTACAGGCATCAGTGAGATGCTTACTCTCAATTTAATGCTCAAGATGCAATCTCATTTTATTGTGGGTAAAATATATACAACGTGTAACAAAAAGGTGTGGTCAAAATGAATAGATCCAAAGTGTATCCCACGTAGAGCTTGTATGTGTTGTTATTAAGACATAATTATGTATGAACTTTAATTTGTCATGCAACGGTTAATGAAATATTTATATTTGTGAAGTGATGCGCGTCAGGCGCGCTTAAGCAAGCAGCAGTGATCATAAATGTAAGTACACTGAAGTTACTAAACCACTAGGGCTGAGACTTGATTATTTTGATGTGACGTCACAATAGAAATATTTAATTAAAAATTGCATAACAAATTAAAGTTAATACTTAATCATGTTTTAGTAACTCTGCATACAAGATCTGGATTAGATACGCTTTGGATCTTTTCATTTTGACCACACCTTTTTGTTACACGTTGTATATGTAACTACTTATAAAGAAAAAAAAAACAATTAAAAAAATATATTATTGTTTTAATTACAAACAAAGACAATAACAAGTAAATTAAATTACTTACAATTAAACTTATAAAAACTGTATTACTATTAAATATACAACCCTTACCTATCTACTACTATAAATATCAAGTACCTGGATGACCGAGCTTTGCTCGGTATTTTTTTTACGGATAAAACAACGTTTTCTAAAAATTAAACTTAGGTAGATCGATTTATCGCCCCCGAAACCCCCTTCATACTAAATTTCATGAAAATCGTTGGCGCCGTTTCCGAGATTCAGATTATATATACATATATACAAGAATTGCTCGTTTAAAGGTATTAGATATTCTAGCACTGTTATGCAAGCAGATGTAGTGAAGACGGTGTATAATCAGCTTGCAGAACTCTCTGGGAGAACTCCTCAGTATTCAATTACCTACACTGGTCTTGATATTGAAATTGATAACGTTTCTGACGTGAGTGAATCGTTTGAAACGTTTATTTGTCTACGTCTTGTCTACTCGATTGAGTTATCAAAGGAAATTGAAAAATTTGTTTGCATTAGGAAAATGACGTAACGTATATTTTCTTAGTTCTGTAAGTTATTGTTCGACATGCAACGGTGAAGCATTTAAAGAGGACATCTTGGTTGGCTATGTTGGCCATTGTTGGGCGCACGAATGGTGAAATAACTCTATCTAATTATTTATTTTCTCGAAGTACCTTCTACTTCTTCTTCTTTTCGAGTCAGTGGGTTCGAAGTACCTAAAATAAATACATAAATAGTAGTGGTTGCCTTAGCCTCCAAAATCAATCCGTTAGGATTATGACGCATCAGAAACTTATACGTAGCAGTGGCGAGGAATCGAAATACGGCGAAGGTAAGCCGGCCAAAAATTTACAAATCAGACAATAATAAACATGGAAATAAATAATTTTGTTCACTATGCAATTGCCTGGCACACACGTATATTTAACTAATTGTTGACAATAATTACTGACATAATTATTAAGATCTGCATGGTGGATCATTGGAGATTAGAAATCCTAATAGGGAAGCCGATGGGAATCGGTATGCATTGATCCTTCGCCACTGATACGTAGGTATTTTTTTTGTTTACTGGTACGCACTTGACCTTATCTCACTTGATGTTAAGTGATGATTAAGCCGAAAGTGGCAGCGCACTGTTCCCGGAATACTCAACTTACTCAGGCACTGACTATCTTATCTCTAGCTGCCAAAACACACCAATGATGTTATGGCGACATATTTAGATGAGATGGTAGTTGCTAGCCAGGCGGACCAACAAGGCCTACCATCAACCAAACCGAGTACACAAACAAGTACCAACTTCTGGAAGTCGAACCTGAGACCTCTGGATCTGAACAGGTGGTCTTAACGACTAGACCACAGAGTCAGTTAAGGTATGTAATAAAAGATTGTCAGGAGATAGATATTTCAACTTCAGATAGGTAGGTTTATGAGCATCAAAATTTATTCGTAGATTGTTAGATAGAATAGAATAGAAATATTTTTATTGACACTCACACGAAAAAATTTTGAATAAACAATGAAAAAAATACAAAAACAACAACATATACAACATAGGTACAAATAAAGACAAATAAAGTAGAGAAAAAACATATTTACAGATAGAGCTAAAGTTTGTTGGTTTGAGGAGGAGGGTGTAATCTCAGAAACTACTAGTACTAGTCCAATCCCAAAAACTTTTTCACTGATAGAATGAGTATTTACGGCTATATTTTATTTTGATAAAAAAAATAATTTGAAAAAAAAAAGACAAAGTGTTGAAAAAATTTCACTAGCGGGATTCGAACTCGCACCCTATGACATGCCGGGTCAGGTGCACTACCAACTATGCTATCGTGGTTCAATCCAACTCACCTAAATTAATCAACACTTTGTCTTTTTTCAAATTGTAATTTGTTCGCAAGAATTTGCGTAAAATTATATGTAATAAACAAAACTGTTTAATGATTTTTTTAGGAATCAAAGTATTAAATTTTTACGGAATAATACGAAATCCACGTGGACGAAGTAACGGTAAAATAACTTTGATAGAAGATAGAAACATTGAGTCTTCAACGAGACGTTGAGCAATTCTTCATTAGTACAGTGTTTTGAGCCATTAAGTCAGGGCAAGTTTTCGGGCGCACTATTAATTTGCATGATAGCTAAAAACACGAACCAAAGTTCACGACAGCTGGGTGGAGTCACTCCTGAACTTATGCTGGAGCTGAGAGTTGCAGCTGGTTAATTACACTGAAAATTCTTATTAAGTACCTACCGTACCGAAGAATTATCTAAAGTTAAAGTGAAAGATCGGTAGCCTATTCACGGAATGACTAGTTTATCCTGAATTTAACGAACGCCTTAAGGCAAATCCCAAAATAAAATCCGATATTCGTCTTTGACTGATGTATTTTTTGGAACTTTTGAGCTAAACGTCAAACCAACATATAACCTTACAACTTATCTTATCTCATCTTATCTTAATCAAAATTGTATCTCACATAACCTAAAAGCTAAGAAAAAGAATTCAGTGTCTGACAAAAACAAAATTTCACGAGTTCCAATAAACTACTAGACATCCCATCAAGGGTTACAACCTTGTAGTAGCAAGTGTATGCGCCGCTTTCAAAGCAATTTAGCGCTGTTTACCCGCCGGAGCCTTTGATAAGCATTCCGAGTTGATAGAACAACTAGCAGCAACAGTTCGCTTAGCAACTATCCACCGCTTCCTGATGAGGCTTAGCGCTAAAGTGGTGTGAAACTAATTACTTTGGTTAAACGTATTTTAATCGAAACGTTTACGGTATTCGCTTTTTGAATATACATGATAAGTACGTTAATCGACTTTATAGTAATACACCTGGACGCGTTGTGTATTCAATGGTTTAGTAGGCGAGTGGTAAAGCTCCATTCGTCATCTGAGGTTCTGGGTTCAATTCCCAGGTCGAACAAAGTGTGTTTCAGATTTTTTGATGCAGCCCGGGTTTGTGATTACCAACCCGCAATTGGCGTTGTGATTAAGCCAATACCCAACATTGTAGCGATGATTTATCTCAATCATGTAGGCCTTTGCACATAGTAATACGAGTAAAAAGCAATGTAAACTGTCAAATAATTTAATTTATTTTAATTTAAGACAGGAACAGGTGACCGACATATTATTCCTTTAATCATAAAATATAGGGGTCAGCCACTGATTTTAGTCTTTAAAAGAAAAATATATAATCCGTATGCTATATGTAAAACATAGTATCCAATATAGTAGCAAGAGCTAGAAAATATATCTATTGAAAGCCATTTAAAATTATTACTGTCAGGAAGTTAATTAACGCCTACCTACTTAAAAAATCCCAATATTGTTCATTCATCATCATCATCATCATCAGCTCATTTTTATGTCCCCACTGCTGGGGACGAGCCTTCCCTATGGATGGTTAGGGAGAACGGGCCATAAACTACCACGCGGGCCCAGTGCGTATCGGTAGTTGTTAACGACTACTAATGCAGCCGGCACCAACGGCTTTACGTGCCTTCCGAAGCACGGAGGAGCTCGAGATGATACACTTTTTTGGTCACCCATCCGATGACCGGCCTTCGCGAAAGTTGCTTAACCTCAGCAATCGCAGACTGGGCGCGTTAATCACTGCGCCATCGAGCTCCTCGTTTTTTCATTCGTTTTTCAATAATTAATCAAACCTTTTTATGAATTATTGCCATTTAAGTCACATTCAGACAGTGTGTGCCCAAGGAATTCGGGGAAATAACTATTATTAGAGTATCGCAGTGACGTCCATTATTCCATTGTACCCACTACTCATTATTATCTGCGAACAATAAGTTAAAATCAAACGGAATTATCGCCTCGCAAGAACAGGCTAACTTAAACCAAACAAACTTAGTCTCTGTCAAAAATGAGTGTACCGCAAGAAGGCTAATAACTATGAGTATTTCCTCTGACAGTAATCAAAGTTTCTCCGGTATTCCAAGTTCTCTTAACCGGCTTACTAGTGTCTCGGGCAGAAGTGAGAAATTGTTTGTTGTGTGCAGTATTCCGTGTTTTGTCTCTTTTACTCTAATTTGAAATGAAGTTTACATGACGGGAACAAAACATAGAATAATTATTAGGAGCTTATTCTTTGTTCATTTGTAAGGCACTTAGAAAAAGAAATCAAATATAATGATTATTGTACAGGATTAACATAAGTCTACGATACATAAATGACGTTTATGTCAACCGGCAACCCCATACAATAATCATTCTATTTGATTTCTATTCTATTTCTATTTCGTTTTGCCACTTGTCTATGGGGCAGGTAGTCTATATTCAACTGTTGCTAAAGTGAAAAAATCACTTTCTGATGGTTCTTGACCCCTATTTTTAATGATTAAAGGAAAAAAAGTAACATTTGACATCTCACCTTTTGAAATCAATATTACGATTGAAAATAGAATATTAAATTAACAATGACGTATATATTTTTTTCCTTTTTTTAGGTTTATTCCTCTTTTTTTCTCTTTTTTATTTTTTTTATTTCGCTAGTAAACTCGCAAACGAACTACTGACTGAGATATAGTATATACATATTTCATGCACTGGCTTACTTCAAAAATAAGGAGACTGCTGAACGTAAGGTTCATTCTCACTGTTACTGTTAGTTTTCTACGAAATAACTCCCACTAATTGTAATGGAGACTGCAGAAGGTAAGCTTCATACAAATGCATCATATCATATATATCATATGATGATATATATGAGCGAATCACACTGTTACGCTACTTCCGTCACATTTCTAGGTGTTACGGTACTTCCGTCGCATTTCTACGAAATAACTCCCACAAATCGTATATTATACATATATAGAAGGAGAGCGGAAAGATGTTACACATCAAAAATACGATTAGTCGTGCCTGTTGAACACTAGATCCACTACCCTTCGGTTCTACGATTAATATCTAAAGGAAGTTGACAACAACAATGATTAATTCATTAAGGGTTTTACAAATAAACAAAGAATAAGCCCTGAATAGTTATTCCGTGTTTGGCTCTTTTACTCTAATTTGATGGCTTTACATGACAGGAACAAATACGGATTAACTATTTGGACCTCATTCTTTGTTTATTTGTAAGGCACTTAACGTCATCACGTAACAGACCTGTAAAACATTAACCTATTTTTGATGTGTAACATCTTTGCGCTCGCTTTCTATATAAGCAATTTGTGGGAGTGATGTGTAACAGTGTAACAGGAAGTCGGGAAAGCGCGCGCCATTTTGTAAATTTAAAATCGACTATAAGAACATGACATATTAATAAGAATAACAATATGTATATGTGACATATTGTGTCATTTAACTATCAAAGGTCATTTTGATAAGTCAAATGTTTTCTTATGAGTAAGTATTTACTGCATTTTTTTATAGTTATAAAATGATGTACTACCTAATACATACCTGATCCATTTTTTTCAGAATATAATGGTATAAAACCTTATTACTAAGGTGAGATGTCAAAACTACTGTAAGGCTCGCCCGTTTTTTTTATATTTGACTTAAGCATAAATTTCGTTAACCTGAAGAAGGTTTTAATAAAAACTCAATTAACGACACAATGGTAAAAAGATTTACTTAAACAATACAAACTTATTCTCTGTCAAAAATGAGTGTACCACAAGAAGGCTAATGACAACAATGGGTATTTCCTCCGACAGTAATCAAAGTTTTTTTCGGCATTCCAAGTTCTCGTAAGCAGCTTACTTGTGTCTCGGGTAGAATTGAGAAATTGTTGTCTTTACTATCGCAGCGTTGAAATGTTACATCGTCTAAATAAATTGTCGGCCATTACGTAATTATCGCTGCAAAGAGTAGCACTAAGTTGACTCATATTCGGAGTTATTAAATTCTGCATACGTCCCACATGCCTACGGCCCATCTGGGACGAGTTGCAGAATTTCGATAAATCGTCACATCGCGTATTTAAAGCTTCGTAGTATTAAGGCGTCGTTCAATGGAGCAAACGAGCAATGGTGTTCGTTTGGAAGTGAAAGTTTCGAATTCACATAGGCGACCTCTTAAAATTAGTGTTTTTGAAGCTCTTTCTACTCTCTGTCTCTTTTTGGGAAAAGGACGTGAAAGTACGAATTACGGGTACATATAATACAATTCATTATAGTTAAAATAACAATATATCTATTATTAAAGATAGCTATTGAGATAAATGCAAGTGTGAACATAGTATAAAATACAGGCAAATTTTCTGTTCGTGCTTACGGAAACTTCAGCTTCACTGCGCTTGTGACATACCTACCATAATCCTGTCTAGGAACTCAGGAATTTGAACCTAATATGTATAGTATCAGTAGGTACATATCGCTGAACACTAGTGGTGTTTCAACTTAAATACATATATCATCTTACGCCATATAACTGCAATATTCGTGGCACATTTATAATAACCAACTACCTACTGAATTATAAAGTATTTACATCAAAATAACTTAGCCCACAAGTAATAAAGTTAAACAATTACTGTTCACATTTTAATTAGATTTTCGAGGCAACATATTTATCCTTTATTAAAACGCCGCTGAAGGATCTAAGCAAACGCTCCTTTGTGCCCGTCGTTTATTCAACGCAAAATAAAATCCTTTGCCGACAACCCTTAGCAGAAGTAGTTAATCTTTATACAGAGGCGATGAAAAACTACAAAGAACAAACAAGAGTAGCGGTGATATATCACCCAGGGATGGCGCACGCGAGCACCGTAACATTTAAACTTTTCAAAGTCAGAACTTTATGGAGTAAACACAAATACTAATGGAACGACTTTTATTTTAAAACAAAAACACATCACTTTTTCCATCCTTATCTACTCGTAAGTTGGGTAGTGGCCCCGGTGTCCGACAAGAACAAGTGATCGACATTTTTTTCTTTAAAAATTAAAAATGGGGGTCACCGACTGATTTTAGGTTTAGCAACAATTGAATACCACCTGCTTCCTAGCTGTCTGTGTTATTTACTGGTGAAGAAAAATAAATAATATTAAAAAAAAATATTTAAGTATTTTTTTTTGTACCTTTTAGTGATAAGTTTTATTTTAATAAATTATGTCATGCTAGGTAATTTAATTTGTCAACATCATCATACAAGAAGAAATAAAAAGTTATCATGCTAAACATCAAGTTCTAGTCTCTGACTCCAATAATGACGAATTTTCATCATACAAAATTTCATCCCCTATTTTACCCACATAGGGGTTGAATTTTCAAATTTTTACTAGACTATGTTAGTCGGAACGATGCAAGGATTGTAACGACACCTCACATATCTAAATCGGTTCAGGCTTTTAGAAGTTATGGTGGAAAAAAGGAACATTACATACATAGATACATGAACCCTGAAAACAGTACACTCCTTTTTTTGGTCGGTAGTCGTGTAAACATGTATCGAACACTGGTGCAACTACCCTATCTTAAAAACGGAAAGCTGTTTGTTGGTAGGGTATTACTTCAGAGCAGTTGAATGAATTCGAATGAAGTTTTCAACATAGGCAGACCATGACTCGGACATGGACATAGGATACTTTTTATCCCGGTAACAGGTCGTACAGGTAACCTGTGCGACAGTGTAGTCCTCGCCAACGAAGTCGCGGCCAACAGCTAGTTTAGCAAAATAAACTTTACAATATCTGTAGGTAGGTAGTTAAATGGCGACAAGGCTGGCAGAGCACCTCACTCGGAATCCTCAATTAAATTAAATTAAAACAAACGTACAAACTTTTGCCCCATGATACCCACCAAAAGTACCGGCGGTGATTCCTTGTAGCTGGACTAATTCACTTAGCCAGAAAAAACAAACGGAATTTCTTTTTTAATTTGAACACTAAAATGTTCTCTAATTTGTAATCTAAGCGATTTAGAATAAACAAACAATTTGACACCAAACTTGGTCTCAACAAAATTACGAGAGAAGAGGTTTGACAAATTATGTTAATGCGCTCAAGTATCAATCATACAATTATTACAAAGGTATTGTGTATTATGCAACAAGTTATATACTTACACATAAAAACGCATACCCTAAAAGTAGTTTAAAATGGGCTACTGAATTGATTTCAGCCATTTTTATATTGGTTTTTTTGGCCAATAAAACATAATTAACTATAGTTTACAGACACTCCTTAGTTGGACCGTGTTGAACAACAATGAAACGTAATCAGGTAATGACTCTTCAATATATAACTCGAACTAAAAATCTGTCGGCGACTTTTGGTTTCCACTTTTCAACAAATGAGTGAATTAATTCCAATTTTACAGGAAAACATACATTTATTATAACTAGCATAAATCGATTCAGTAGCAATAAAAAACTACTTTCTAGGTGTACGTTAATAAGTTTCAAGTTGTATAGTTACACCTTCTCTCAACCATTACCCGCAAGGAATACTCAACGTGAAAATGTAAGGAAAGCAAATCCTAAACAAATGAGGTGTTGGCTTTCTACGTTTCCTGCAAGCAGGGTTTGCAACCGGTACCGAAAATACAGGTATCATATCGGTAAATACCTGTATTTTCCATTTCGGTTCCGGGATTTTACTTTGGCTGTGTCCATATCTTTTGCTTTTTTTCATAAATTAATTACTAAAAATTATATGATTCTTTGAAAACCTTAAAAATTGGCCAGATTTTCGCTGTGTTCAGACATCCAGCAAACAAATTTGACGATATTTTATAAAAAAAAGCAAAACATAGGGACACAGCCAAAGCCTTTCTTTATTTTTTAACGAAAAAGTAATTAAATCGGTTCAGTTTTGGAGGAGGAATCAGGGGACTACGAAACGTTGATTTTGTCTACTTTTCATATAATCAGTCGACCTTATTATTTCCTCTTAAAGAGGTTACAGTAAAGTAAAACATTTTTATTTAAAGTATAGTTCATATAGTTTAAATGTTCAAAGTAAGGGAGAAAAGAAAGGCCTTTTCTGAGTTTCTTGCCGGTTCTTCTCAGTACAAGGTCTCCCGCCTAGAATAGACTTATGAACCGATGGCATAGTGACATTCATAATAGTTATTAAGGCTACACCTTAACTGAATAATGGATTTGGATTTTTGATTTTCTTTGAATAGCAGTGATTCTACCACCGAAGCTGGAAATGAACAATCTTTATTCAGTTAAGGCACAATAGTGCACTTATGATCGTCGAATACATGTTTAAAGATAGCAAATAAATAATAAAAGATTATGAGTAACTATTGCTCGTGGCTTTGCTCACGTGGAATAGTGATAGTTTGTAATAAAAGTCAGAACCCGTCAAAATCTATAGGGATCCTGAAACTTTATAATTTCTTTAAAAATAACATTTTTCCGTACAAATGTTCCACCCCTATTTCACCTCTTTAGAGGGAGGTTTTTCGAAAAATGCTAAAACACGTCATTCTTTATTTTTATTGAAAAATCTATAGATCGATTAAATTATTTATTTTTATACTTATTACTTCAAAAATAACGATTTCCCCAAAAAAACTTCTTCCCTTTTTTAAACAAAATTCCTGAGACAAGTCATTCTTTATTTCTTTACAAAAAGCCAAATACCAATTTTCATGTATTTTACTTAAAAACTGACGGACTTTCATAGTAACTTTCACCCGCCAATTTGAACCCTTTAGGGTATGATTTCCGTAAAATCCTTTCTTAGTGGCAGGTTACGTCACTCAATTAACCTACAGTCTAAATTTCATCTAATTAGCTTCAGCGGTTAAGGATCGGCGATGATGAATCAGTCAGGACAAATCACTACATGTATATAGATAGTAATGTACACAAAAATGTAGTTCTAGTGGAAATTCGGAAAGCAGTCATTTACGAATAAGAGACCGGAAATTGAAACGACAGTTACTCCTATACAAATAAATACAAATTGACATCAAGTAAATGTGTGATAGTGTATGTTTTATTCTCTGTTCATTCACGATAACCAAAACGTTTGTACCGCAAAGATTGTAACTCTTTATTGTTTGTGGATAGGACACTCACCACCAGAAAGCACTACTTCAACAGAATCTTCTCATCCAATTTAGGTAAAGTTTGCGAATTTGTTTGTTTGAGGGGATCTCTGGAATTACCTGGCTAGTGGTAAGTAAATGTTTAGTGCAGAGCCAAAGGACGCAGAGCACATTTAGTATCCACTCAAACTTGTAGTTCACACACCAGAAGTTTCCACGTTTCATATAATTTACGGATACCCGCGGGTTGGAGTTTAGAATTATTCCTTGAAGCAAACATAAATTATATTATGTAACTAGCTGTTCCCCGTCCCACCGCGTCGTATTACGTCGCCCGGATGCACTAGTACTTCGTATTCGCTTAGCGTTTCTTCTGAATTTTTAAAAGTCATAGTGTGATGTTAAATAGCCTTCTACAAAAATGTGGCTATCAAATCTAAAACAAATTTTCAAATCGGACTGGTAGTTCTAGAAATTAGCGCGATCAAAAAAAAAAACGAACGAGCCTTACAGAAGTCGCATATGATGTGTAACATTTGACATCTCACCTTTTGAAATCAATATTACAATAGAAATAGAAACAGATTATAGAATTAACAATTACGTATATTTTTTACAAATCATAAAGAGAATGTAGTAAATACATCCATCCATACATGGTTAATACTCATTAGAAGACATTTGACATATCAAAATGATGACACAATATGTCACTAATATGTCTTGTTTTTATTATCGATTGCAAATGCGCGCTTCCGACTCCGTATTTTTTTTTCAAATCATAAAGAGAATGCAGTAAATACTCATTAGAAGACATGTCACACTGACAAATCCTATCTGCCGCGCAATTTATGAACTCAGTGAAGAACATGGTGAACTGTTTCGAGAAAATGGATCGTAATGTCAGCACCTCAAATATCATAATCACAAAAACAATAAGTTGTACTTAATGCGTTCATAAATTGTGCGGCAGTATCACACTGTTACGATTACATTTCTACGAAATCACTCGCACAAATATTACTACCTACAACGGACATTGGGCTTAAAGTGTCGATCACTGGTGGCTCTTACGGATCACACTGTTACGTACTTCCGTCCCTTTTCTACGAAATCACTCCCACAAATTGTATATATAGAAGGCGAGCGAAAATATGTTACACATCAAAAACAAACTCTTCAGCTTTTTTAAAATTAGTATAGATAACGTATACTAGTTCACTAAAAAGTATAAAATCTGAATAGAGTTATTACAACTAACTATGTACCTAATTAATAAAATAAATGTACCAGTTTTTGTAGTTGTTCGTTTTTACGTAAATTCCTGTTTGTGATGTATTATTGCCGGTTCAATGGATGTCAGGATAACGGTTATAGAAATACATGTATAGCACAATTTACAAAAAAATCGGAATTAAAATTATATGCATTTGCAGAAAGATCAATGGCTGCAAACAAACATTCACACCAAAACCTATAACGCAAACCAGCTTTTTTATAACACCCAACTCGGCAAATGACTCCACTCCACCTGATGTTGATTGGAGACGGAGTCCATACACGAGGACAACTGGTGCAGCGTGAAAACAACGCAGCATCAGTCACCCTCACCCTGCCGACCCACAAGGTGCCTCTTCACGCCACGTTTGAAGGACCCCATGTCGGATGAAAGATAACGTTCGCATGCATAGTTGCCCTTCCATTGATTGCTATTGACCCTTTTACATTGCATGTGCATATTATTGTGGGTGCGAGGGAGACGCAGGTAGTTATGTGGGATTCTCCCATGGAAAAACAGTGCATACTCACTAAAACTCCTGTACTTCCCCTTGCGAACCGCCCGGGTGATCCGGAACTGCCGCCGTAACTCAGATGGGGGTTTGTATAATTTTTTAAGGCAGCTGTCTTTTTTCTGCTGTTCTCATTTTCGTAATTATTATGCACGAGTACTGGCCGGTCCGATCCGAACCCGTCAGTGAATCTAGTAGGGAACGGGAACACAACTAATGCGTGATGTCATTCCCTTTACTAAACCTCTGAAGGTGTTTCGTCAGTTAAAGTTTTTTGCCGTCCCCAAAAAGTTTGGTGACACTGAAAATGAGGCAATCAATTAGCATAAAATAATTTTCATAAAATAATTTCAATCATATCAAAAAAACACACTTTCTACACACATGCATTGGTAGAACACTAACGTTCCATTATAATAAGGTAACACTGTTATTATGAGGGCAGGCGACTCCGGTCTCCATCACCTAAAATAGTTTAGGTGTTACCTAAAACTAAGTTGTCTTTACATTACTCTCTATTAGGTACTGCAAACCAGTACCTTGTTACCGAATCACCACGGCTCGCCGAAACGAAACTAGTTTCGCCGGAATAACGAAAATTAATCACTCCTCGTCGTTACCTAGCTGATGGGCGACCACAGTAGAACGTAAACAGTAATATTGAGACAAGTAAATTCTAAGCAAAACAATGTTTAGTCATTAAGTCAGTATTCTTTATTTATCCTTTTAACTAACCAATGATATTATAAGCATTTATATAGGTACTTGTAAACGAAGAATGAGACTTAAGTTGGAAGTTCGTACCTACGATCTCCACTTTGACCTTCAACAGATTATAAAAAGGCCGTTGATCTGGTGAAGGTCACGGGTAGCCGCTGGATGCGAGCAGCACAAAGCTGGTCGTTGTGGAGATCCTTGGGGGAGGCCTTTGTTCAGCAGTGGGCGTCTTTTGACGACACGGCTGAAATGATCTTTCAACACACGCAACGTGTGTGGCCAAGAGAAATGTTGTACAATTTTAAACAAGATAGGTATTTTTTTTTAAATATTCTATCCTCTAGAAGATAGGTACAGAAATGAACTTGCTGATTTTCTTACCGGTTCTTCTCATTATAAGGTCGCTTGCCCTGTTGATTTACGAACCAGCGTAGTGATGTTTTTTTTAATTCTTTACAGGCAAGTATTTGACCGCGATTTCGCCTGATTGATGGTAAGCGATGATGCGGCCCAAGCTGCAGCATACTTGCCTAGATAATGCCTATTCACCCTTGCCTTGAAAATGTTCAGGTTGTACGTTTTAGAAAACAGATCCGCAGGAAGTGAGTTCCACTCCTTAGCTGTGACAAAATGATGACGCAAAGCGCTTTGTGCGTATAGGCAGTATGTTGAAAGCATAAGGGTGTGATCTCAGTCCGCGTCTAGTTCCCCGAAGATGAAAAGGAGAAGGTGGTATCAGTTCGTGTAATTCCATCGCACACTCCCCGAAGTGTATCCGATAAAATGCCGAAAGGTTGGCAAAAAAATTTAAGTAACTTGTCTGAATTAAATATTTTGGATTTGAATTTATTATTGCATTTATGTTCGTGCCTGTACCTTCAATTGGCTCTACTGCGCTTATTCGCGTTGTGCCATTGTAACAAGCAACAATTAATCTTCCCGATCGAAGTGTCTGTCACGGCCCTTATTTGAGCAATGCTTAGTTTCCGTTATTTATGATCGGACAGGCTGAAACGGCCTTATTTATGACTTACGTAGTTCACAGATCTGACCAAGTACAAACTTTAGAGGGGTCAATGTCACCAATATTCCATGATAATGTACGAGTGTCTGAGACGGATACCCTAAGGTATTAATCATCATCATCATCACCATCTCAGCCAAAAGACTTCTACTGCTAGTCAAAGGCCTCTGCTAAGGATATAGGTTATAGAATCTCCACAACGACCGGTTTTGTGCTGCTCGCATCCAGCGAGGACCTTCGCCAGATAATCGGTCCACCTTATTGAAGGCCTGCCTACACTGCGTCTTAAAGTGTTGCAATTGTAACATCAGAAAGACATTTTATTGAGAACAATCATTAAAGTGGGTGCGCCAATGTTCACCTAAATTTTCAACTCCGATAATTGGAACTCTGAAAATGTTCTTCCTTACATTTTTTATCCTAGCAATCACAATTCCTAACTAATCTGTTTCTAATGTTCATAATTCCGAATGATTAAACTTTATAATGTCAATAACAATAAACATCTATTATACTATTATTTGTTTTCTTATATTTTCTCAACATAATCGTCTTTTACACTATTACTTACACTACTACTTATTACTTACACTATTACTTATTACTTTTATTACTTATTGACTTAAAAATAAATTCGTTAGGTTAGCGAGGAGCGGGTTAGGTTTACATAAACCAGCGCCAGAAGCGACTTTAGGACGTTTCTCACATTAATATACATCACTTTACAATGAAAATTATGTTTCGGGATAAAAGCGTTATGAAAAATAACAGTAGGAGTTTGAATATATTTACATTAGTGATATTTTTAATTACAATTTTCGGAAACATGAGTGTTATGAACATCGTCTGTAGTACTACAAACTGTATACATGAATAAAAACTACTGTATGAATAAAAACTTTAGGAAGAAATTTTTTAGGAAGAGTTATCATTCGGATTACAAATCGGTAGGAATAACAATTTCGGATAAAAAACTTTAGGTGAGCCAATACGGACCCCATTAAAATAATACTTAGTTTAATAGTTTTTCAAACTATTTGTCTTTCAAGAACATGTCTTGCCATTGTTTAAAAGAGAGAACGGTAAAATGAACCTCGTTCTGTTAGTGAACACAATATGAATACCCTATACATTATGATAAAACTTATTTAATCTAACAAGTAATATCAAGGAGTTATAATTAAATAAGTTATTGAAAGCCTTAGCATCATAATAGTGAAGCCTTCATTATCTCATGAAACAATATATCAAAGTAGTTTAATACAGCTTATTGTTTTCTTATGAAGTATTCCGACTACACTCAGCCGAAGTTAATAAAATGAATAGATTGAAAAGATAGTCTGGCTTTTTTGAACCTGTTAACTAAAGGTTATGAGCATCAAAGCTGACGGCTATGTAGATAAAGGAAGCCTAGACTTTATAGTCTTTCCATCTTTTCCTCGGTCTACCTTCACATGATAATGAGAAGGCAAAGAAAAGATTATATTTTGAGATGATAGTAAATGTTAAGAAGAATATGCGAATAGATATTGCGACGACCCATAGGAAACATACCAATTTTAGGAGCAGCATGCGTAAAAACAGAGACCATCATCATCATCAGCTTATTATATGTCTCCACTGCTGGGGCACGAGCCTTCCCTTTGGATGGATATGGAGAACAAGTCATAAACCACCACGCGGGTTAAAAACGTCAGTTACATAAAATTATGACACAAATATGGAACTGCCCTTACCGATTCATGAAATTATGCATCCTTTTTCTATGGCAAAGATATTTACGCTTAAGCTTAAATATCTTACTACGTTTTAATATCTTTTTAAAATTCTGACTGCAAAAGTTTAGTGTTATTTAGCTGCAGATTTTATTTTTACAATAACATTTAAAAAATCAAGTTTGTTCTTGCTTTTTTTGCCAATTAGGTGATAACCTTAACGTAAGCTAATTTTCCCCAATATATTAAAATTGCATTTTTTCTTAATTTTATAAGATAAAATGTAAGGGATAAAATTGATTACTAAAACATAAAAAATAGAGCAAGAAGCCAGTCAGGAAAACCAGATTATGTAAATATTATTAGATTTTTTTAATAGCTAAAAATGTACTTAATCCCTAGACATTTTTGATGTGTATATATCAGGAAACGAGAGACTTCCTAGTAAGACATTCAACAAAAGTTCATGAACAACAACAAAGCTGAGGAGTACAAAAACAAAAAGTTTGCGGTCCTCCTAAGCCGTCAGCCGCGCAAACTTGATCGAAACCCATGAATATGCAATTTAAAAATAGAACAAGTAGTCTCGTACATTTGGGGGCATCGGGAGCCACCCTCGCCCACAGGTGGGGTAGAATGGGCGACCCTTTTACTGAAACTTTTTAAGCATATCCTGAAACGAATCCTCGGAATGAATTAAAGGACGGATTGAACTCCATTAGGGGTTTTGCACGACTCTTTGTCGAGTCAATTTTTTTATCGTTATACGTGTACTAAGGTAGTGGCACCAGTGTTCGACACCTTAAGACCAGTATTCGACACATATATACAGTTTCTGACCCCTGTTTTATATGATTAAAGGAAAAAAAATGTCGGTCACTTGTTGCTATCGAATACTGCCTCCCAATTTATTTTGATCTGAAACGGATCTAAAACGCTGTAGTTTCAACATTTTCGCTATTCTGCTAACTACGAAATAAAGTCTATAGTTTCGTAGTTAGCAGAATAATAAACGTTGAAACTATAGCGTTCCAGATTCGTTTCAGATCAAAATAAATAGCAGAATCGGGTGGCTGGTTACTTGGGTTTGTATAATTATCCTTAATGATGTGTAACATCTTTCTATATAAGCAATTTGTGGAAGTGATTTCGTGAAATGGGACGGAAATATGTGTAACAATGTAACAGGAAGTCGGGGAAGCGCTCAAGCGCGCTCCATTTTGTAAATGTAAAATCGATATTATGAACATGACATATTTCACTATCAAAGGTCCTTTTGGTATGTCAAATGTCTTCTAATGAGTATTTACTGCATTTATTTCATAGTTATAAAATGACGTAATACCTGACCCATTTTTTCAGAATATAATGTTAAAATTGCTTATTACTAAGGTGAGATGTCAAATGTTACACGTCATATGCGACTACTGTAAGGCTCGCTCGTTTTTTTTATAAGCATACGACCCGCCTACAGCTAACGCAGTCCATTAATACTTTTTTAAAGTGAGAGAGTTTGCTGATTGCGTCAGACGGCATTTTCAGCTTACCGGGCTTTTTTGGGGGCGGCGAGAAACTTAAAGGGTTCCTCGAGCCGTGTGAAACGAATCACCTTCGGAGGTTTTCTAGAGGGGACGGCATCACGCATGCGTGTCCCAGTGCCCTACTAGATTCTTCGAAGGGTTCGAATCGGATCGGGAACCATGAATACTTGCAGCACCAAGGGTATTACAGGACTTCTTGGCGGGAAAGTGAAAAGCCATGTCTGCGGTTTTGTTTTATTTTCTAAAATTTGTGTTATATGTCGAATATTAATGTGAAACAATGGTGGATTAATAACCGTTAAGTGTTCGTGAGTGTGCATGAGTATTGGCAAATGAAACAAAACAATGCAACGTCACTTTTCAAATCCTCTCAAGAAGTCCGCCCGAGGACTTAGTAAAGCCCATCACATCTTTAGATGTGATGGGCTTTACTAAGATGAGAGATGAGATACTCGAGGGGGTGGGGGGTATATCATTTCTCACTTCTCATTTCTATTATCATTCATCATCATCATACAAAAAAGAAATATTGTTTATGAGTTAAGTTTTCGACTGAAGGACTTAGTATCCATGGTCATGAATAAATTATTAAAAAAAAATCATATTACAGACCCTCAAACTTCAGTTCTTACGCCTCTTCGATCTTTATTTTACTGGATCTAGTACTTTTCTTATCGGAAAATAACACTACAAAATAATGCTGCTAGCTGCGGAATAAGATATCTGCCGCCGAACAGTAGAAGTCCTATCTTTATTAAGTGTAACGTTCTCTTCAGCTGTTGCGAGATTCCTTGTCTGAGTAGTTGTCTACGAGTATGTGTGGGTTGCTCCATTTTGTGGTCTAGGTTTCAATACGGAATCTCGATAATATTATGCTTATGCTTACGATCTCAATATACTTACGTTTGCTTACGTGCTAGGTAGAGATGACTTCAGTGCCACTAGAGTTATTCAATCTATACTAATATTATAAAGAGGAAACCTTTGTATTTTTGTATGTATGTATGTATGTATGTATGTATGTATGTATGTATGTATGTATGTATGTATGTATGTATGTATGTATGTATGTATGTATGTATGTATGTATGTATGTATGTATGTATGTATGTATGTATGTTTGCAACGAATAATCTCAAAAACTACTGGACCGATTTAAAATTATTTGTGTTAAAATTTTTGTTATCTGGGTTAAAAAGCGATATTAAAAAAATAAAATAAATAAAATACGAAAAACGACAATTTCATTTTCTAATACAGAATGATTTGTTTGTTTTGTTGTCATGGAAACCAAGATGGAAACTGTCAAAGAGGTACGAAGTCCGCCGTGTAAGCTAGTTTAAAATAACTTTGTAGTTCCATTTTCTCTGCTTCGTGGAGCTATGAAAATATGAAGCTTTTCGTTCGTTGTCAGTATTCATAAAGTGTATTTTTATAAAGCACCGCCTGCGGCTTTCTCGGGAACACTCGTATCCCGTGCAAAAGGATTTAAAAGCAAACCCAAGTTACCCGTCTACATCCTAAACAATTTACATATAAAATAATTCATAATATTTGCAGCAACGTGAGCGTGGAACAAGTTCTAGGAAGAAAGAGCGCCAGTCCGAAGTTTGAATCAGTTTAAAAACAGACTCGACAAATCTTTACTATAAAGCATTGTTATATAGTGATTTAAATAAAATGACTTTTACGGATTTACTCGCGTTTATTTTACACATTGATTTAGATTGTTTTATCTTGACGTTTCGAACCCTTTGCAAGGTCCGTGGTCACAGGGAGACTGAGGTATTGGTCGTTTTATAATTTATTAGAAAACGCGAGTAGATTCGTAAAAGTTGTTTTATTTAAATATGTGGTGTTTGCGTTAACTTTAAAAAACACTATAACTAGTGATGTTAGGATAAGATAGATAGGTAGATTTTTTCATTTCAGGCAACAAAACAGTGTAGAAGATGGTAAAATACAAAGAGGCCCATAGAATAGATACCTTACAATACTAACATATATACAAATAATATATATAAATTAAAAACTAAGATAAAAAAATTAAAATTAAAATTAAGGACTTACCAGTTATTTCTACAGCCTGTGTTATAATAAAAACAATAAGGCTCATCATTAAATCATTAAATCTCAGAAACTACATTTCGTGATTGGTCAGTATGTATATGACATTATTAGGTTAACACAATTTTGCGGAAAGGAACTCGTTGCTTTTTTTCGTTGTGCCGAGCCATCCCCGTGGCAGAGCAGGGATGGTACTAAGATTTATAGTGGCTGGACCTCCCATCCACCAAGCTTTCGTGGCTCGGTGAGGGAAAGGGAGGGGAGTCCCACATAGCCCGGGACCGCAGCCTGTCTCCAGTGTATGCCTAGTATAAAAAAAGGTTCACACATTTATGACCCAACCCTCATTTCCGTAGGCCCAACCACGCTTTATCCGATCCCCCAAATCGGTTATCACGTTACCTGGACTGCCTACTTGCGGCACAGGGCACTTAGTCACTTAGTTAAGTCAGCCGACATAGGCAGCATCACTGCAGATTAAGCGTGCCCCTCTAGTGGCGCGCCGACTTCACCATGGCATGCACTCTGATTGAGTAACGCTAACGTCGCCTCCCGGGAGACGACCGTTCCGTCAGCCTATGTAGCCCTTCCAAGGCTGTATCCTGGTGTACCAGGGGGTGTTAGTCAGTAGGAGTCTGACACAGGCTAATCCATGTAGTATTTACCTCCTCCCACCGCCGGGTCGCTAGTTTTAGCACCATCGGCGGAGCTAAAAAAACCCTTTTTTTTATTTATGCTATTCATGTAATTACAAGATAAAATTTACCAAGATAATACCGCTGGCTTGCAGCTTAAATCACAAAGTACTAGAAAAACTCAACGAGTCTTCTGAGGTGTCAGTAGTTCAGCTGTCAGAGCATTGGACCGTGAAGGGTCGTGAGTTCGATTCCCACTCGATCTTCCTGAGATTGGTTGATTTTTTTTAGTACAATATCTTGTAAGGGCAACACAATTTACAGTCATAGTTTTCCGGTTGAAAACTTAACAAAACTAAACTAATCATTAATGTAAAGCATTGTAAAGTACAATAGATTTTGTGTTGTCCAATAACTCTCTTTCAGTAGATTCGCGGGAAACCCTTTACGCAGTGTGGTGGTCTGATTTTCATTTCACATCCCGCTTCGAGGATGTCGCCCGCTGGCACAATATATTGGGTATCATTTAAGCTATCACCAATTTAATTAGTTTTGTGTTTCTTAAATAATAGGGTTTGTCCTCAAAATAGTAGATCTGTCACCAAAATGTAGTCACCAAACAATGCAAAATCAGTTCCACAATAAATCACCTAAAATCCTGAGATATAAGGTCTAGTACCAAATAAATGTTGCAAACTTCCCAATTTGAAAGATTGGCTTTGGCATTTTGGCATTTTTACGTAAATTCCTGTTTGTGATGTATTATTGCCGGTTCAATGGATGTCAGGATAACGGTTATAGAAATACATGTATAGCACAATTTACAAAAAAATCGGAATTAAAATTATATGCATTTGCAGAAAGATCAATGGCTGCAAACAAACATTCACACCAAAACCTATAACGCAAACCAGCTTTTTTATAACACCCAACTCGGCAAATGACTCCACTCCACCTGATGTTGATTGGAGACGGAGTCCATACACGAGGACAACTGGTGCAGCGTGAAAACAACGCAGCATCAGTCACCCTCACCCTGCCGACCCACAAGGTGCCTCTTCACGCCACGTTTGAAGGACCCCATGTCGGATGAAAGATAACGTTCGCATGCATAGTTGCCCTTCCATTGATTGCTATTGACCCTTTTACATTGCATGTGCATATTATTGTGGGTGCGAGGGAGACGCAGGTAGTTATGTGGGATTCTCCCATGGAAAAACAGTGCATACTCACTAAAACTCCTGTACTTCCCCTTGCGAACCGCCCGGGTGATCCGGAACTGCCGCCGTAACTCAGATGGGGGTTTGTATAATTTTTTAAGGCAGCTGTCTTTTTTCTGCTGTTCTCATTTTCGTAATTATTATGCACGAGTACTGGCCGGTCCGATCCGAACCCGTCAGTGAATCTAGTAGGGAACGGGAACACAACTAATGCGTGATGTCATTCCCTTTACTAAACCTCTGAAGGTGTTTCGTCAGTTAAAGTTTTTTGCCGTCCCCAAAAAGTTTGGTGACACTGAAAATGAGGCAATCAATTAGCATAAAATAATTTTCATAAAATAATTTCAATCATATCAAAAAAACACACTTTCTACACACATGCATTGGTAGAACACTAACGTTCCATTATAATAAGGTAACACTGTTATTATGAGGGCAGGCGACTCCGGTCTCCATCACCTAAAATAGTTTAGGTGTTACCTAAAACTAAGTTGTCTTTACATTACTCTCTATTAGGTACTGCAAACCAGTACCTTGTTACCGAATCACCACGGCTCGCCGAAACGAAACTAGTTTCGCCGGAATAACGAAAATTAATCACTCCTCGTCGTTACCTAGCTGATGGGCGACCACAGTAGAACGTAAACAGTAATATTGAGACAAGTAAATTCTAAGCAAAACAATGTTTAGTCATTAAGTCAGTATTCTTTATTTATCCTTTTAACTAACCAATGATATTATAAGCATTTATATAGGTACTTGTAAACGAAGAATGAGACTTAAGTTGGAAGTTCGTACCTACGATCTCCACTTTGACCTTCAACAGATTATAAAAAGGCCGTTGATCTGGTGAAGGTCACGGGTAGCCGCTGGATGCGAGCAGCACAAAGCTGGTCGTTGTGGAGATCCTTGGGGGAGGCCTTTGTTCAGCAGTGGGCGTCTTTTGACGACACGGCTGAAATGATCTTTCAACACACGCAACGTGTGTGGCCAAGAGAAATGTTGTACAATTTTAAACAAGATAGGTATTTTTTTTTAAATATTCTATCCTCTAGAAGATAGGTACAGAAATGAACTTGCTGATTTTCTTACCGGTTCTTCTCATTATAAGGTCGCTTGCCCTGTTGATTTACGAACCAGCGTAGTGATGTTTTTTTTAATTCTTTACAGGCAAGTATTTGACCGCGATTTCGCCTGATTGATGGTAAGCGATGATGCGGCCCAAGCTGCAGCATACTTGCCTAGATAATGCCTATTCACCCTTGCCTTGAAAATGTTCAGGTTGTACGTTTTAGAAAACAGATCCGCAGGAAGTGAGTTCCACTCCTTAGCTGTGACAAAATGATGACGCAAAGCGCTTTGTGCGTATAGGCAGTATGTTGAAAGCATAAGGGTGTGATCTCAGTCCGCGTCTAGTTCCCCGAAGATGAAAAGGAGAAGGTGGTATCAGTTCGTGTAATTCCATCGCACACTCCCCGAAGTGTATCCGATAAAATGCCGAAAGGTTGGCAAAAAAATTTAAGTAACTTGTCTGAATTAAATATTTTGGATTTGAATTTATTATTGCATTTATGTTCGTGCCTGTACCTTCAATTGGCTCTACTGCGCTTATTCGCGTTGTGCCATTGTAACAAGCAACAATTAATCTTCCCGATCGAAGTGTCTGTCACGGCCCTTATTTGAGCAATGCTTAGTTTCCGTTATTTATGATCGGACAGGCTGAAACGGCCTTATTTATGACTTACGTAGTTCACAGATCTGACCAAGTACAAACTTTAGAGGGGTCAATGTCACCAATATTCCATGATAATGTACGAGTGTCTGAGACGGATACCCTAAGGTATTAATCATCATCATCATCACCATCTCAGCCAAAAGACTTCTACTGCTAGTCAAAGGCCTCTGCTAAGGATATAGGTTATAGAATCTCCACAACGACCGGTTTTGTGCTGCTCGCATCCAGCGAGGACCTTCGCCAGATAATCGGTCCACCTTATTGAAGGCCTGCCTACACTGCGTCTTAAAGTGTTGCAATTGTAACATCAGAAAGACATTTTATTGAGAACAATCATTAAAGTGGGTGCGCCAATGTTCACCTAAATTTTCAACTCCGATAATTGGAACTCTGAAAATGTTCTTCCTTACATTTTTTATCCTAGCAATCACAATTCCTAACTAATCTGTTTCTAATGTTCATAATTCCGAATGATTAAACTTTATAATGTCAATAACAATAAACATCTATTATACTATTATTTGTTTTCTTATATTTTCTCAACATAATCGTCTTTTACACTATTACTTACACTACTACTTATTACTTACACTATTACTTATTACTTTTATTACTTATTGACTTAAAAATAAATTCGTTAGGTTAGCGAGGAGCGGGTTAGGTTTACATAAACCAGCGCCAGAAGCGACTTTAGGACGTTTCTCACATTAATATACATCACTTTACAATGAAAATTATGTTTCGGGATAAAAGCGTTATGAAAAATAACAGTAGGAGTTTGAATATATTTACATTAGTGATATTTTTAATTACAATTTTCGGAAACATGAGTGTTATGAACATCGTCTGTAGTACTACAAACTGTATACATGAATAAAAACTACTGTATGAATAAAAACTTTAGGAAGAAATTTTTTAGGAAGAGTTATCATTCGGATTACAAATCGGTAGGAATAACAATTTCGGATAAAAAACTTTAGGTGAGCCAATACGGACCCCATTAAAATAATACTTAGTTTAATAGTTTTTCAAACTATTTGTCTTTCAAGAACATGTCTTGCCATTGTTTAAAAGAGAGAACGGTAAAATGAACCTCGTTCTGTTAGTGAACACAATATGAATACCCTATACATTATGATAAAACTTATTTAATCTAACAAGTAATATCAAGGAGTTATAATTAAATAAGTTATTGAAAGCCTTAGCATCATAATAGTGAAGCCTTCATTATCTCATGAAACAATATATCAAAGTAGTTTAATACAGCTTATTGTTTTCTTATGAAGTATTCCGACTACACTCAGCCGAAGTTAATAAAATGAATAGATTGAAAAGATAGTCTGGCTTTTTTGAACCTGTTAACTAAAGGTTATGAGCATCAAAGCTGACGGCTATGTAGATAAAGGAAGCCTAGACTTTATAGTCTTTCCATCTTTTCCTCGGTCTACCTTCACATGATAATGAGAAGGCAAAGAAAAGATTATATTTTGAGATGATAGTAAATGTTAAGAAGAATATGCGAATAGATATTGCGACGACCCATAGGAAACATACCAATTTTAGGAGCAGCATGCGTAAAAACAGAGACCATCATCATCATCAGCTTATTATATGTCTCCACTGCTGGGGCACGAGCCTTCCCTTTGGATGGATATGGAGAACAAGTCATAAACCACCACGCGGGTTAAAAACGTCAGTTACATAAAATTATGACACAAATATGGAACTGCCCTTACCGATTCATGAAATTATGCATCCTTTTTCTATGGCAAAGATATTTACGCTTAAGCTTAAATATCTTACTACGTTTTAATATCTTTTTAAAATTCTGACTGCAAAAGTTTAGTGTTATTTAGCTGCAGATTTTATTTTTACAATAACATTTAAAAAATCAAGTTTGTTCTTGCTTTTTTTGCCAATTAGGTGATAACCTTAACGTAAGCTAATTTTCCCCAATATATTAAAATTGCATTTTTTCTTAATTTTATAAGATAAAATGTAAGGGATAAAATTGATTACTAAAACATAAAAAATAGAGCAAGAAGCCAGTCAGGAAAACCAGATTATGTAAATATTATTAGATTTTTTTAATAGCTAAAAATGTACTTAATCCCTAGACATTTTTGATGTGTATATATCAGGAAACGAGAGACTTCCTAGTAAGACATTCAACAAAAGTTCATGAACAACAACAAAGCTGAGGAGTACAAAAACAAAAAGTTTGCGGTCCTCCTAAGCCGTCAGCCGCGCAAACTTGATCGAAACCCATGAATATGCAATTTAAAAATAGAACAAGTAGTCTCGTACATTTGGGGGCATCGGGAGCCACCCTCGCCCACAGGTGGGGTAGAATGGGCGACCCTTTTACTGAAACTTTTTAAGCATATCCTGAAACGAATCCTCGGAATGAATTAAAGGACGGATTGAACTCCATTAGGGGTTTTGCACGACTCTTTGTCGAGTCAATTTTTTTATCGTTATACGTGTACTAAGGTAGTGGCACCAGTGTTCGACACCTTAAGACCAGTATTCGACACATATATACAGTTTCTGACCCCTGTTTTATATGATTAAAGGAAAAAAAATGTCGGTCACTTGTTGCTATCGAATACTGCCTCCCAATTTATTTTGATCTGAAACGGATCTAAAACGCTGTAGTTTCAACATTTTCGCTATTCTGCTAACTACGAAATAAAGTCTATAGTTTCGTAGTTAGCAGAATAATAAACGTTGAAACTATAGCGTTCCAGATTCGTTTCAGATCAAAATAAATAGCAGAATCGGGTGGCTGGTTACTTGGGTTTGTATAATTATCCTTAATGATGTGTAACATCTTTCTATATAAGCAATTTGTGGAAGTGATTTCGTGAAATGGGACGGAAATATGTGTAACAATGTAACAGGAAGTCGGGGAAGCGCTCAAGCGCGCTCCATTTTGTAAATGTAAAATCGATATTATGAACATGACATATTTCACTATCAAAGGTCCTTTTGGTATGTCAAATGTCTTCTAATGAGTATTTACTGCATTTATTTCATAGTTATAAAATGACGTAATACCTGACCCATTTTTTCAGAATATAATGTTAAAATTGCTTATTACTAAGGTGAGATGTCAAATGTTACACGTCATATGCGACTACTGTAAGGCTCGCTCGTTTTTTTTATAAGCATACGACCCGCCTACAGCTAACGCAGTCCATTAATACTTTTTTAAAGTGAGAGAGTTTGCTGATTGCGTCAGACGGCATTTTCAGCTTACCGGGCTTTTTTGGGGGCGGCGAGAAACTTAAAGGGTTCCTCGAGCCGTGTGAAACGAATCACCTTCGGAGGTTTTCTAGAGGGGACGGCATCACGCATGCGTGTCCCAGTGCCCTACTAGATTCTTCGAAGGGTTCGAATCGGATCGGGAACCATGAATACTTGCAGCACCAAGGGTATTACAGGACTTCTTGGCGGGAAAGTGAAAAGCCATGTCTGCGGTTTTGTTTTATTTTCTAAAATTTGTGTTATATGTCGAATATTAATGTGAAACAATGGTGGATTAATAACCGTTAAGTGTTCGTGAGTGTGCATGAGTATTGGCAAATGAAACAAAACAATGCAACGTCACTTTTCAAATCCTCTCAAGAAGTCCGCCCGAGGACTTAGTAAAGCCCATCACATCTTTAGATGTGATGGGCTTTACTAAGATGAGAGATGAGATACTCGAGGGGGTGGGGGGTATATCATTTCTCACTTCTCATTTCTATTATCATTCATCATCATCATACAAAAAAGAAATATTGTTTATGAGTTAAGTTTTCGACTGAAGGACTTAGTATCCATGGTCATGAATAAATTATTAAAAAAAAATCATATTACAGACCCTCAAACTTCAGTTCTTACGCCTCTTCGATCTTTATTTTACTGGATCTAGTACTTTTCTTATCGGAAAATAACACTACAAAATAATGCTGCTAGCTGCGGAATAAGATATCTGCCGCCGAACAGTAGAAGTCCTATCTTTATTAAGTGTAACGTTCTCTTCAGCTGTTGCGAGATTCCTTGTCTATGAGTAGTTGTCTACGAGTATGTGTGGGTTGCTCCATTTTGTGGTCTAGGTTTCAATACGGAATCTCGATAATATTATGCTTATGCTTACGATCTCAATATACTTACGTTTGCTTACGTGCTAGGTAGAGATGACTTCAGTGCCACTAGAGTTATTCAATCTATACTAATATTATAAAGAGGAAACCTTTGTATTTTTGTATGTATGTATGTATGTATGTATGTATGTATGTATGTATGTATGTATGTATGTATGTATGTATGTATGTATGTATGTATGTATGTATGTATGTATGTATGTATGTATGTTTGCAACGAATAATCTCAAAAACTACTGGACCGATTTAAAATTATTTGTGTTAAAATTTTTGTTATCTGGGTTAAAAAGCGATATTAAAAAAATAAAATAAATAAAATACGAAAAACGACAATTTCATTTTCTAATACAGAATGATTTGTTTGTTTTGTTGTCATGGAAACCAAGATGGAAACTGTCAAAGAGGTACGAAGTCCGCCGTGTAAGCTAGTTTAAAATAACTTTGTAGTTCCATTTTCTCTGCTTCGTGGAGCTATGAAAATATGAAGCTTTTCGTTCGTTGTCAGTATTCATAAAGTGTATTTTTATAAAGCACCGCCTGCGGCTTTCTCGGGAACACTCGTATCCCGTGCAAAAGGATTTAAAAGCAAACCCAAGTTACCCGTCTACATCCTAAACAATTTACATATAAAATAATTCATAATATTTGCAGCAACGTGAGCGTGGAACAAGTTCTAGGAAGAAAGAGCGCCAGTCCGAAGTTTGAATCAGTTTAAAAACAGACTCGACAAATCTTTACTATAAAGCATTGTTATATAGTGATTTAAATAAAATGACTTTTACGGATTTACTCGCGTTTATTTTACACATTGATTTAGATTGTTTTATCTTGACGTTTCGAACCCTTTGCAAGGTCCGTGGTCACAGGGAGACTGAGGTATTGGTCGTTTTATAATTTATTAGAAAACGCGAGTAGATTCGTAAAAGTTGTTTTATTTAAATATGTGGTGTTTGCGTTAACTTTAAAAAACACTATAACTAGTGATGTTAGGATAAGATAGATAGGTAGATTTTTTCATTTCAGGCAACAAAACAGTGTAGAAGATGGTAAAATACAAAGAGGCCCATAGAATAGATACCTTACAATACTAACATATATACAAATAATATATATAAATTAAAAACTAAGATAAAAAAATTAAAATTAAAATTAAGGACTTACCAGTTATTTCTACAGCCTGTGTTATAATAAAAACAATAAGGCTCATCATTAAATCATTAAATCTCAGAAACTACATTTCGTGATTGGTCAGTATGTATATGACATTATTAGGTTAACACAATTTTGCGGAAAGGAACTCGTTGCTTTTTTTCGTTGTGCCGAGCCATCCCCGTGGCAGAGCAGGGATGGTACTAAGATTTATAGTGGCTGGACCTCCCATCCACCAAGCTTTCGTGGCTCGGTGAGGGAAAGGGAGGGGAGTCCCACATAGCCCGGGACCGCAGCCTGTCTCCAGTGTATGCCTAGTATAAAAAAAGGTTCACACATTTATGACCCAACCCTCATTTCCGTAGGCCCAACCACGCTTTATCCGATCCCCCAAATCGGTTATCACGTTACCTGGACTGCCTACTTGCGGCACAGGGCACTTAGTCACTTAGTTAAGTCAGCCGACATAGGCAGCATCACTGCAGATTAAGCGTGCCCCTCTAGTGGCGCGCCGACTTCACCATGGCATGCACTCTGATTGAGTAACGCTAACGTCGCCTCCCGGGAGACGACCGTTCCGTCAGCCTATGTAGCCCTTCCAAGGCTGTATCCTGGTGTACCAGGGGGTGTTAGTCAGTAGGAGTCTGACACAGGCTAATCCATGTAGTATTTACCTCCTCCCACCGCCGGGTCGCTAGTTTTAGCACCATCGGCGGAGCTAAAAAAACCCTTTTTTTTATTTATGCTATTCATGTAATTACAAGATAAAATTTACCAAGATAATACCGCTGGCTTGCAGCTTAAATCACAAAGTACTAGAAAAACTCAACGAGTCTTCTGAGGTGTCAGTAGTTCAGCTGTCAGAGCATTGGACCGTGAAGGGTCGTGAGTTCGATTCCCACTCGATCTTCCTGAGATTGGTTGATTTTTTTTAGTACAATATCTTGTAAGGGCAACACAATTTACAGTCATAGTTTTCCGGTTGAAAACTTAACAAAACTAAACTAATCATTAATGTAAAGCATTGTAAAGTACAATAGATTTTGTGTTGTCCAATAACTCTCTTTCAGTAGATTCGCGGGAAACCCTTTACGCAGTGTGGTGGTCTGATTTTCATTTCACATCCCGCTTCGAGGATGTCGCCCGCTGGCACAATATATTGGGTATCATTTAAGCTATCACCAATTTAATTAGTTTTGTGTTTCTTAAATAATAGGGTTTGTCCTCAAAATAGTAGATCTGTCACCAAAATGTAGTCACCAAACAATGCAAAATCAGTTCCACAATAAATCACCTAAAATCCTGAGATATAAGGTCTAGTACCAAATAAATGTTGCAAACTTCCCAATTTGAAAGATTGGCTTTCTGGCACTTCGCCGGCCGCTGCCGCGGCACGCTCGCTTCGCTCACTCGGCTCGTGCGTCGTGTCTTTCATAATCTAACCTAACCTAAACCTAACCAAACCTAAACCTAACCAAACATAAACCTATTAATTAACAAAACTGTTATTATAAGAACGAAGTTTATATTCATGTAATGCAATATAATTTTATTGGTTATCGATCTCTTATTTTACACATATATTAACATTAATTTGATAATTCATACCTGGGAACAATTTTTGTTTATCTGAGAACGAAAATATTTCGTGGCGATAGATCTATTTATTAGGTGTTACAACTTGATGACAAATATAAATTTTGGTGATAGAAAATATAGTTCCCCAATATATTGTCCCGACTGCCAACTATATACTCTTAAACAATATAATCACTTTTCAGTTCTACTGAAAAATTATTTGGTAGGGACTTCGGTGCAATCTCTAAAAAAGTTTGTTACAACCAGTGTATTTTTATTTCTTTTGTATCCTGAAAAATAGTAAATAAATAATGGGGTTGATTTTTTTTTGTTTGAGGCTATTTGAGGGGGGCGAGAAACTTAAAGGGTTCCTCAAGCTGTGTGTAACGAAGCACTGTCAGAGATTTTAGAGGGAACGGCATCACGCACTAGTGCGTGTCCCCGTACCCTACTAGATTCTTCGAGGGGTTCGGATCGGATCAAGAATGGGGTTAATGTGTCATAGTACCTACTATAAAAATATGAATGTACGAGTACATACGGGCAGGAAAGCAATGTTTGCATGTTGCAACGAATATAAATTTATACTACATACTTTATTTTCATTTTTTGTTTGCTATTGATTTACTCTAAACTACGCCTGATTTATTGGTAGAACGTTACATTAACATACAAGTTTTCTTTAAAAAAATATATATTTTATAGTTAGCGAATCGCGGTCAATTTATTCGTAATAATATTCACAGAAACCGTGCCGTGTGCACGAATGCAGTATGTAAACATTTAGCAGCTTCAACTGATAAGCCGGCTTTAGTAGGGTGACCATAAGATTTGTTTTAAAGTAAATCAGTCAATTAGTCATTCGTCATTCATCGTCAATTTTCACACTTTAAATAAAATAGAAAAATAAAAAATACGTGTTTACTAAAATATGTTCTTGTTTATAATTATGACAATTTTGGTTTTAAAGTTATTCTGGATAAGCTTTGGACGAATATTAAATTAAATGCCAATCGAATATTACTTGGTTTATACACGCAATAACAAAAAACTGCTTAAAGCTAAGAAATAAAACGTCATAATAATATCTAATTAATCAAAAAGTATTCCTATGATATGAGTGAAAAATGTAATACAAAAAAATAAGTAAAAGCTAAACTTTACGCAAATATGCATTTATGATGTTATTTTACAATATCCCAGACATAAGATACCAGCTTTATTATTTTAGCATACAAGAGCAATATTCTTTCTTAACTACCTATCAACGACGCAGGAGCACATTCAAAGAAGCAAATCTCAGCTTTATGTAAATGTAGTATCTGTCTTCTGTATCTCGGAAGGCAGGTAAAGCCGTTGGTCCTGGTTTCATTAGCTGTTGTTAACCACCACCAATCCGCACTGGACTCGAGTGGTGCTTTATGGTTTGTTTTACCTACCCATCCATAGGAAAGGCTCGTGCCCTAGCAGTAGATAAAATGAACTGACGACAGTATCTGTATGTCTGGTCACACCTTGGTAAAAGCCTCTATTATTGAAATAATCAATGAAAATGCTGGTCATCCTCATTTGGCAAGCGTGGTGATTCTCCACCCTTGCCAAATGCGGTTTGTAGATCAGTTGAATTATTTGCCAGCCCTAGCGATTGAACCTTGGAGTACTGATATCAGGCCAAGTTAATTGACAGTCAGCCACCTAGGCTTTAGATCTGAGTATTTACGTGTGTGGGTCGAGTAAGTTTTAGTTTGGAAGCCAAAAGTAAGTCATTTAATTTATTACCAGGAAAGTCATCATCATCATCATCATCATCATTATCAGCCCCTCTCGACCCCTTGCTGGGCATAGGCCGCCAGGAAAGTAAGTAACAAAAATATACCTTCTGAACGAACAACCTAGAACATACCATATACGGGTGTCTGGCGGCAGATTTAAGTTTTAAAATGTCATTATTTAAAAAAGTAATAAACGGTGAGAGGAGTCTGTGGGTGGCGTCATTCAAATAAGTGATTGTGCGGAATAGTTAGTAACGATGTCGCAGTCTCTTTAAATATATTTTCATTAAAAAGATAAATGTAATTTTTTTTTTAAATTTAATTTTGAAAACATAAGTCTGCCACCATACACCCTGTACTTGCCCTTGGGTCAATGTATTCCTTCGTAAAGTTGTATTTAAACACGTCTACTATGTATACTACATGTCTCTACGGAAAAACGGGACTACATAGAATCAAGTTAAACATTAAAATCAGCCCCTATTCGTTTATTTATTTAAGTATCAAACAAAGTAAAAAAATCAAGCACAGGAAATTACAAAAAGAAAAATAGTACATCAATCAGTGAAGTTTCCACATAAAAACCTTTACAAACGTTTTCAGCTGTTATTATTGTCTTTTACATGTAAACCTTATGTACATATGATTTTGGAATAAGTCACTAGAGACGGTTAGAATGCAAAAAAGTGTTTTAGCAGCTGATTAATTCGTTATCAGCTTATGTCCCACTGTTGGGGCACGAACTATCACGCGAGCCCAGTGCGGATTGGTGGTTGTTAAAGACGCTTAATGCAGCCGGGATCTATGATTTTGCGTGCCTTCCGAAGCACGGAGGTGATCGCGATAAAACATTTTTGTTCACCTATCCGATGACCGGCCTTTGTGAAATTTGCTTAAACTTAGTAATCGGACTGCGCCATCGAGCTCTCAAAGCAACAATTAATGATCTCGTACTAAGGTATATCTAAATAGTAGACTCAATTCTCAAATGTCTGCCGTGACTTTAAGAACGTTTACACAAATATTACTTAAACTTCCAGAAAATTTTCTGAGCAGCTTAAAGCTGCTTTTCGTTCAACGAAGTGACATTTTCGCATAGTTTCTGGGCTGTCTCGGCCGTGAGCATTCGCTACTAAATAAATAATTTTATCGCCCCCTCTCGGATACTTCGGGCATCCCTCTCCGCGGATTTTTATCAGCTTTGGCCTTATCAACCTTTCAGCTTTTCGATGTTGAAAGTAGTTTATGTACTTAAAGAGTTTTTGGTGAGAGAGAAAAACATAATATGACTTATAGGAAAAAATATGCACAGTGTTTTTGTGTTACTGGGCCGTAAAACGTTTAGGTGCTTACATAGCCCGCCTAATGGAGAACAATGGCAACACTAACAATAATCATCATCATCAGCTCATTTTATGTCCCCTCTGCTGGGGCGCGAGCCTTCCCTATGGACATATAGGGAGAACGGGCCATAAACCACCACTCGGGCCCAGTGCGGATCGGTGGTTGTTAATGATTGCTAATGCAGCCGTGACCAACGTCTTTACGTGCCTTCCGAAGCATGGAGGAGCTCGAGATGATACATTGTGGGTCACCCATCCAATGACCGTATATACTATCTAAACATATAAAAATATATAAACACTTTGCACCAGGGATGTTGCGAATATTCACATCCGCATCCGCAAATGCGGAGCTTTCGCATAGATTGGGACATTTCTGGATCCGCATCCGCAATAGTCAATACGGATATTGCGGATGTTCATGCGGATGCGAATGTAATACAAGTTGCTACAAGAAAGAAAAAAAGAGTCAATGTGGATGAAAACCCTCTTAAGTGATGGAGTTAAATAGAACATTAAGTTTTTATTTAAAGTATCTTGAGTGTGTCATGCTCTCTTTATTGTCTCTGCGGTGGTGGCGTGTGCGTCGGGTCGTTACGTTCCCTAAAATATGGTTGAGCGAAGCGATGGCTGATTCATATGTCATACTCGTGAACGGGTGCCGTCTGTGCAGGCTGGTCTGCTCTTGCATACTTATCTTATTTTTAGTATTATTCTCTATAGTTTGACTTTGTTTTTCTTAAACAATTTTTGACTTTTACTAGAGTACTGTAGTGGTACTGTATGACATTGTGGAAATTGAAACTTTTGCCTGATGTAAATTTGTTAACCTAGATTTTATATTTTTTGTTTTTTTTACATGTTGTGGCTGTCTTCTATAAGTATGTTTTGTGTTTATTTGTAATGGAAAGTATCCTGCTATGATAGGGCATTTTCAAATATTACTCTTACTGTGTTTCTTGCCGGTTATTCTCAGTACAAGATCCCAGAGTAGACTTACGAACCGATGGCATAGTTACATTCACAAGAGCTACTTGTAGCCTAAACTGAATAAATGATTTTGAATTTAAATTGAATTTGAATATGAGTGTTCGTCGAAGGAATTTAAGATATTATCACCGACGAAGATTTTTATCCACTCCACCAGGCAGTGTTCCTAGCGAACAATTATTTAGTAGCGCGGGTTTAATTTACGAACCTCTGCGTAACCGCCTAGAATCAGAAAAGGCGGCAATATTACTCTTTGTTAAGTATAATACTCCTTTTTTAACTTCACTTATTAATATGAAAATTAGTAAGTGAAGTTAAAGAAAATAGGAGCATTATACTTAATACTAATTTTCATTTATAAAAATGTTAATAATTACTTTTCATTGTTCTAATTCTTCATTCATATACTATATTCATACTAAGTTTTGTAGTTTTAGTTTTACTCATCTTCTTTAAAGAATCTTAACATAGAAAGTCATAACTAAATCTAGCAGATACTCTTTCAATTTTACTAAAGACAAACTTAAATAGAGTCTTAATCGACTACTCGAGAAGTAAACGTCGATTAAATTGGTCTCATGAAGTGTTGCTAGATAAACTCAAAGCGTTCGTTGCCATTACATTTAATTGGTGTTTGAGACAGACTGAGCTGGGCCCATTTATAGCTTCTGTTAAGTTCCGTTTGAATTGGCTTTTATTCAATTTCATTTGGAGAACAGGTCCATTTAATTATTGAATGTTTAATAAGTCGAAGGATATAAATTAATTATCATCATCATTATCATCATTTAATTTTTTATATGTAAAGCAGCTTGTAATAATGAGGTTTTAAGCAGTTTTTTATACAAAAAAATTAAGTACTACAAAGTTAATGTAAAGCTGTAAAAATATAACGTTTTATCACAAAACAGGTGTTACCATGTTGTATGGTCATGATTATTAATATCAGTTACTCTTAATACATTGAAATAAGAGTCAAAAGTGTATTATATTAATGCTCGTGAATGTACTACATTTTGTAAACAAATTACTACTTCTTTCGGCCTCCTCAAAACTCAGATCCGAGCTTACATAATGTTATGTTATATTATATAACGTGTCAGAAAGTTTTTACTAGTAGTAGGAGTTAAATTACATCTGACAAATTGTAACAAAATGTAACAGGTCCCTTCTCGTGCTTTATAACGACGACCTCCATAGCCGAGTGGCTTGCACGCCGGACTTTGGGCGTCTAGAAAAAATAAACTAGAAAAAAACAATCTCCAGTCAAGTCTCAAGAAACTCGAGTGAAAAATTTTATCTTTTTTTATATAGAATGCTAAATTCAAAATAATAAAAATGTTACACATAATACCATAAATTGCGTTAGAGAGTTAGATAATTTACGTGATAATAGCTTTATACGACTGCTGCGTCGGCGCACCGTTTACGTAAATAACTTATCGGAGTGCAAAAGTCGGATATTAAAAGATTTTCACGAAAAGTAAATTATAAAACAGATTGTTCAGACCAAGTAGATCACAGTTTGCGCTTTTATCATCCAAGATTTTTAGAACATTATTCAGAAAATGCAGCGAAGCCTCCTTTCAAAGCTTTAAGCCGTTATTGAAAAACCTACTCTTGCGATATAAATTCCTTTGCATCGTGGAATCTTTTCTGAGACAGATACTGTTGGTAAATAAATAATTTTTACTTGGGAATTTAAGCATATTCCGCTAGAGAAAATTTCGAAGTATTGTACGTATATTAATTGTTGCATGTCTTTATGATGAAATCTATAGTAACGAGATACTACGCAAACTGCAGTGATCTTCACTTTTTTTGTATCCTTCAGAATTTTTATATTTTATTTTACTGTTGGCTACCAAGAAATTCTTAATGTTTCGTAGTAAACATTAGTAGTACTAGTATAATTATAGTCTATGTACTGTACCACTTACAAAGACCTTCATTTAAAATCAAAACATCGCTACAATTGATGGGTATTGGCTTTAATCACCACGCTTGCCAAATGCGGCTTAGTGATCACAAACCCGAGCTATGCATAGAATATGGGAAATTAACTCGGAACCTTAGGTTATATTTGTGCTTTGACTACTAAGTGTCTTAGTAGTACTAACTAACTACTAACTAACATAATATTAATAAATTAAGGCCGTAATTGTTGATGATAACTAAATTTAAATATGCTGGGTTGTCAACTTTAATATTCTCCAGCTCCTCCAAACCACGTAAATTTCCTCTAGCTGCAGTCGTAAAATCTGCGTTATTGTTTCCAGCATGGAATTAGAAAGGTGTAAAAGCCTGAGTGGCTGCTGCAATTACGTATGTTATATCCTCAAAACAAAAACGTTTCTTTTTCTTCTTTTATTTATGGCATGTTTTGTGGCTACTGCTTCGATGTACTAGATTCTCGATAAGCGTATAGCTACCTGCGTGGTCATACAAATTTCATATCCTGCGCACGACCGCGCGCGCCGCGCTCCCAACAAGACTGGCGCGAGCAACGACGTGCCGCAGTATTTACGGTCTCGCATTCGGCTGAGAGCGAAAACGACGTAGTGGCAGCCTGCGCACGCTGTTACCACTGGCGAGGAACTAGGCATCGCGAATATTTAAGCTTCTGCCGTCCCGCTCTCGCACGTCGGTCTCTTTTGTGAACAATCAGCTGACCCGCAATGTTGCGAGTTTTGTTTCCTCGATTTATATATAAGTGGATAACAATTTTAATAAAATTCATTACGACTGTGGTACTCGCCTTTAAATCATCTCCCTAAAAACCGCAACATTGGTGACCCCGAGAAGAAAAATGAACACTAAAGAAAAAGGCAGCACTTTCACCGCGGGCGACGAAGAAATGGCGCAAATCTCGCTGAAGGCTCGCATACCACCGTTTTGGCGCCAAAAACCAAGATTATGGTTTGCACAGTTGGAATCAATCATCGCTAACCAGAAGATGGGAGACGAAGCAAAATATCATTTCGTCGTCGCTCAGTTGGAACTCGCCGACATCGAACAAGTTGGAGATATCATACTTTCACCGCCGGAAACCAACAAGTACGGAACTCTGAAAACGCGTCTGCTGTCCGTGTACGAAGAATCCGAATCAAGACAACTTCAAAAGTTGCTTGGAGAGATGGAGCTAGGCAGCCAGAAGCCCTCCCAACTGCTGCGAAAAATGCGCGACCTAGCGCTAGATAAAATTCCAGACAATACACTGAAATTCATGTGGACTGGACACCTACCTGCTTCCGTACGCGCTGTACTCGCCATCAGCACAGAAACGAAGCTCGACATACTCGCAAACATGGCAGACAAGATGACAGAACAATCACAAGAAGTAAACTCAATTTGTTCCTGTTCTACATCAAAGCCTACGACAAGCGACGAGTTAATCAACAAAATAGACGCTTTATCAAGAGAGATCGCATCTTTGAAGATGAATCAAGCACGACAGGGCAGGCCATATAAAAGAAACCGTTTCAACCGAAATCGTTCCCGATCAAGATCATCAAGTCAGATACGAAAAGACCCGATTTGTTATTTTCATCGAAAATTCGGCAAAGACGCCTACCGCTGCCGGGAGCCATGCGATTTCAAGAAAAATCAAAATAATGAAGATTCGTTAAACTAACTTCGACTCAAGCAACGACGGGGGCTGGAGTCGCTGAAATATCAAACCACCGTCTTTTTGTTCAAGATAAAATATCAGCACTAAACTTTCTCATTGACACCGGCGCAAACGTTTCTGTACTACCTGCAAGCCCGAAAGAAAAAATCAAGATTACACCGAGTAATTACCTATACGCAGCAAACGGTTCCTCAATAGCTGTTTATGGCGAGAAGACATGGATACTCAATCTGGGACTGCGCCGGCCTTACAAATGGAGATTTGTGGTTGCGAACGTATCGAGACCAATACTAGGCGCCGATTTCCTACAATACTACAACATCGTAGTCGACCTGCACGGAAGAAGATTGGTAGATAAACAAACCAATTTATTTACCAGTGGCTATATGATACCTACAACACAAAGCAGCGTGAAAACATTAGATGACAGCCAGCCGTATCACGACCTGCTAAAGAAGTACCCCGAGATTACCAGGCCAAGATTAAATAGCACCTGCAATAGCAAAGTCGAACATCACATAGAAACAAACGGCCCGCCAGTATTCTGCAGAGCAAGACCACTACCGCCACACAAATACAATTTGGCTAAAGAAGAATTCCGCCAGATGATGGACCAAGGAATTTGTCGGCCCTCCAGCAGCGCATGGGCAAGCCCGCTCCACCTAGTAACAAAAAAAAACGGCCAATGTCGCCCCTGTGGAGACTACCGGAAGCTGAATGCAATCACCGTTCCGGATCGGTACCCAATACCGAGACTTCACGATTTTACCTTTAACCTAAGGGGTAAGAAGGTATTTTCAAAAATAGATCTCCAAAAATCGTACTTTCAAATTAAGACCCGAGAAGAAGATATTAAGAAGACCGCCATCATAACACCATTTGGCCTATACGAATTCACTAGAATGTGTTTTGGTTTGCGCAACAGCGGCCAAACATTTCAACGGCACATCGATGACGTCATGCGGGGACTACCTATATTTTCATTTGTGGACGATTTGCTTTGCGCGTCGGAAGACGAAACCTCTCACAAAAAACTATTAGAAGAAGTTTTCAAGCGACTAAATAAAAATGGACTTCAGATTAATGCCGCCAAGTGCATTTTCGGCAAAGAAAACATAGATTTTTTGGGATACCACGTTTCCGCAGAAGGAATTAAACCGATGGAAGACAAAATAAAGGCCATCACCAACTACCCACTTCCAAAAACAGTGCAAGAGCTCAGGCGATATTTAGGAATGATTAACTTTTATCGTGAAAACATTCCCAACGCAGCGAAACATCAACATACACTCAACGAATACTTACATAACTCGAGAAAAAACGATAAGACTCCGATCGCCTGGAGCGAAAAATCAATAGAAGCGTTCGAGCAATGCAAGCGAGACATAAGTAACACCGTCCTGCTCAGTCACCCATCAGCTGACGCGCCCTTCGCACTAATGACCGATGCCTCCGACATATGCGCGGGCGCGGTCTTACAACAAAGGATAGACGGTATATGGAAGCCGCTCGGATTTTATTCGAAGAAATTTAGCGACGCGCAACAAAAATACAGCACCTACGACCGCGAGCTACTGTCAATATATATGGCAGTACGTCATTTTCGAAGAATGTTTGAAGGAGGCGATCTAATAATTTTTACGGATCACAAACCGCTTACTTACGCACTGAGAGCAAACAGTAAAAATGAAACACCTCGTCGAACACGATATTTGGAATATATCGGACAATTCACGTCCGATATTCGTCACATCGCTGGGAAACATAATGAAGTCGCCGATGCCCTGTCCCGCTTGGAAGAAATCACGTGTCCCTCGCCGATTGATTACTTTTCATTATCAAGACGCCAAAATGAAGACGAAGAACTACAAATATTAATTAATAACAAGAAACACGATTTTAAAAAAATAATCCTACCCGGCACTGCAACACCTATCATATGTGAGACGTCGACAGGCACAGCTCGCCCCTACCTACCGCCAGAATTTCGAAAAGCAGCCTACCAAGCACTTCACGGTCTGAGCCACCCCGGGATACGAGCCTCAAGAAAAATGATAACCAAGCGTTATTTTTGGCCGTCCATGAATAAGGACATACCAACTTGGACTCGAACATGTATACCATGCCAGCGATCGAAGACACAGCGACATACATATGCGCCGATAGCAAAGTTCGAAAAAGTTGATAGACTACACCACGTTCACATAGACATTATCGGACCCCTACCTACATCCGATAATAATAGATATTGTCTTACGATGATCGACAGAGCGACTAAGTGGCCCGAAGCATACCCGCTGGAAGAAATAACCGCAGAAAAGGTCGCTGACGCTTTCTATCAAGCCTGGATATCAAGATTCGGCTGCCCTGCTATCGTTACTACAGATCAAGGCAGACAATTTGAGTCCGAAATATTCAAAGTACTAATGCACCGACTAGGGATTCAACGCACTCGTACAACTGCATACCACCCGCAGTCAAACGGAATTATCGAGCGCTGGCACAGAACGCTGAAAGCGGCGCTCACAGCACGCCTGCAAGATAACAACAAATGGACGCGCGAGCTACCTACAGTACTATTGGGGCTACGCGCAACTATAAAAGAAGACATAGGCTACAGCGCGGCCGAGCTACTGTATAATCAAGCCCTACGACTACCCGGCGAACTTCACGGCGAACGCACGAGTACTTTCACATCATCACAGTTCCATAACGACCTAACAGACGCAATGCACAGATCGCAAGAACAAAGAAAATCGTCTAAGCCTACGTATATTCAGAAGGACATAAATACATGCACACATGTATTTATAAGGAACGACGCCGTGCATAAGCCGCTCACTCCAAATTACACGGGCCCGTTCCAAGTGATAAAGCGGAACGGCAAAGTCTTCACACTGCAATTGCCACTGAGACGAGCGAACGTGAACATCGAACGACTCAAGCCTGCATTTATCAACACTGAAACACGCAACACTTCCGACGACGCTGGGGACTCCAAACCTTCTTTCGTGACCAGATGCGGCAGAATATCCAAGGCACCTGTACGCTTCGCTGGGGGCGGAGTGATATAGCTACCTGCGTGGTCATACAAATTTCATATCCTGCGCACGACCGCGCGCGCCGCGCTCCCAACAAGACTGGCGCGAGCAACGACGTGCCGCAGTATTTACGGTCTCGCATTCGGCTGAGAGCGAAAACGACGTAGTGGCAGCCTGCGCACGCTGTTACCACTGGCGAGGAACTAGGCATCGCGAATATTTAAGCTTCTGCCGTCCCGCTCTCGCACGTCGGTCTCTTTTGTGAACAATCAGCTGACCCGCAATGTTGCGAGTTTTGTTTCCTCGATTTATATATAAGTGGATAACAATTTTAATAAAATTCATTACGACTGTGGTACTCGCCTTTAAATCATCTCCCTAAAAACCGCAACAAGCGTTTGAAAAACGGTTGGCGACTTTAGTGTTACGGAGCCACAATGACAAAGAATATATACACTACCGCGAAAAGAAGCGGCACTTAAGCATGTGTGCTCGTAAAATCGCTCGCGGCTATGTGTGGGTGTCTGGATCGGCGCGGGGGCCTTGCGCAGCGCGCGGGGCGTGGAGTGGCGGTCTGGAGATCGCCTCCGCCGAGGGCTGGCTGAGTCGAGCGAGCGAGCGTCTGTGCGTGACTCTGTAGTCTGTATTGCGCACCGCACGCACGGACTGACTATATCAAACCTAGCGTTTACACGTTTGCATTTCTCTCAAGGTCACCGGCGCTCGAGCTCTCACGTACTCGGAGTATCACCGTTGTGACAAGGACGTTTGTGGCGATGACAGTAAATATTAAGTACTGGGCTAACCCAGTATAAGTAACCCAGTATAACCTAAGTATAAGGTTGCAAAACCTTAATTTAATCTTTATATTTAATATTTAAGGTTCACAGTAATTTGAAGTTGTTGATGCTATCCAATGTTTTTTCAGATTTTGTTATTCGAAATTTAAATGTATAGGTATGAGCAAAGAGGACCACTTTCGAGATGCATTTTGTTCCGGATCCTTTATTTAGTACATAATTGTTCGAAGGTCTACTGCCTAACACAGTTCCGCCAATAAAACTCTTCTTTTGTGGTTATATTGCTCAGCTTTATGTACTGCTAGCTACATGTAAAGTTTAGGCAAAGGATCTAAGCATTTAGCCTAGGAAGTAACTATTCAGTTAACAAGATTTCTGGGCTGAAGAGTGAAGTGACACGTTGTCAGTTTTGTGTTATTTCTAATCAGGGGCTTTGAATACCTTTAATGAATTGGTATCGTTATTTCTGTCAAACGACAATACCGATACCGGTATATCGTAACGTTACTTACCGGGGCTTAAAGTGGGAATTTGATAACGGTATCAAGCGCTATATTTCTATAGGTTTGCAGTATTGTTGAATATCAATTTCGTCGAATTATTTTAACATCGTTAGGTTTGCCAATTTTCAAATGGCCGAGCACGCTACGTGCGATCGAATATCATCAATTTGGCAAACCAATTAAAATCTGCGCTTCGATTGATTGAGCACTTCACCCGGCACACCGCCTAACATACACGTCAATCAGTAGGAAACAGGAAAAATCCATTTATCACTGTTAGTAAACGTAGGTCGAACAAAAATTAAAAACTAAAAAGAACATTTGTATCTGTTAAATGCTCACTCTTTTTTTAAATAGTCGTGATGGAAATGAAAAATGTTTTTTACCAAACATGTCTAGCACATGAATGTATGCGTACAATGACTCCCACTAGGCTAGGCCTGGCTCGTGGGGGTCAATTCTCTAGGGTTAGCAAAGTAACTACGGCTATTCGTCACGAACAACTACTTATGTATGGTTCTGATTATAACAAATAATAAATTAATCATTGGACGGTGCAATGCGCGAATGTGGAGTACATGTATGTAAGTATGAGTTATGTGCGTGCGTGCATGCGTGATTCTACCCTCTTATACATAGTTAAATGCTTAGTTAAATACTAAACTTATAAATTATGTAATTAAACATTTTTGAAACAACTTTAATAAAACAATGTTACTACAAGGTGTCGGTGAAATAAGGTTCCTGAGATTTTAAATATTTGTCTATGACAAAGTTTTCTGCTGAAAGTTTTATAGGTAATTGTGGTTTTATCTGTTGTTTTTTGTATAGTTAAAACCATGAAGCTGTAGATATAATTCAAAATGAGGACTTTGAAGTGAGGTAAAGATGAAAGAGAAAGAAAGTAAACGAATATAAAAAATCCATTTCAAATCATCTATTAAAGAAAATAAGTAGAATTAAATATAATACAATGAGCTTGAGAAAAATAAAAAAGAGTAAATTTTTACCCTGAAACATGTACTGTAATATTTATAATAACAAACTAACAGGCCTCTCCAGTTATATCTACAGCTTCTTGGTTAAAACTTATTATATCTATCTCTTTTTAAATATCACAACGCAACGGTGAACCGTTTTGTTTTCGTCTCGCTTTATAGTAAGTGAAGGTAAGATATTTAAGGTAGAAAAAAACCTAGAGTTCTTAGAATCGTATAATATATCATGTATTATATTTCTACAGTTTTGCGAAGTAAGACATTCACTACCCATTTCTCTTGTACGTCATAAAAAATGAGAACTTCCTCACCCGCTTCCGTTTTTCTTCCTCCTACAATATGGGGGGGGGGGATGGGAAAGCGTAGAGAGGTGTAAAGATGTTAGGTGGGAGTTATGAAATTGTAATGTAATGTAATGTAAATGAGAAGGTTATCCGAATGTTAATTTTTTTTTTAAATTATGCATAAAAAATACATTACATCAACAAAAACAACATTACACACTACCATGTATTTGACACACACGTATTGTTTGTCTTTAATGCGGCCGACATCTGTCGCCATCTGTCTGATGCCAATCCAAACTCACATTCTATCTTTTTTAAATTTTTCATTGCTTAGGATACAATCCGTGCAGCCTTAATAAAATTACGGTTGAATTTCGATCACTGGGCGACCACTATTAACATTTAAAACTTGAAACGTCATATAAATTTGTTACTTTGCTCAATATTTTTTAAAATAGTTTAAAAAGTTGCTTTTTATTAATAATAATCTGTGAGTATACAGCTTAGAGACAGACAAATAGACGAACGAGATTTACAACTGAACCCTAAAAACCAATGTGTTGTACATCAATCAATATTTAACCTCAGAAGACAGTCGTAGCGATTGAATGAAACAAATAAAAACATCTTTATTCATTTACAATAATTAAATATAGAAGAGCACGACGGCGCACCGGCTTGTGTGTTTCGTTTGCTCTCTTACAAGCTTCTTACAAGATAATTTAAAAGTGCAATGTAAACGTCACTTTTGACTTTCCCGCCAATATCTGTGGATCAGTCACTGTCAAACATATGCCACTATTTTATTTGACGTTTTAACTTGCGCGTCTTATTTGCGATCTCGCTCACTTTAACACCCGTATTTATAAACGAGTAAAAGCTCATATTGAAGCAAAAGTAATTGCCCACTTGTTACGAGCGGTACTTTAACGATCCACAGCAGAAAAAAAAAATTATGTGGGTAGTATTTTTCTTTATCCAGTTATTGTAGCCAATACTTGTCGTAAATCATTTCTAGACTATTTTGTGATCTTGTGTACATTTCTATTACTGTGCGACGCTGGAAAAGTTACATATTTTTCACCATAGATAAACAGAGGTAAGTGACAACTGGATTTACAAGATAGGAATATATTTACGACTTATAAACTGAGTATAATACTCATAACTGTCTAATGATAGCAAATTTGTTGTAAAAAAAATTGTTTAGAGGTTATATTTTGTCATTTAGTTTTGCGGGTCTTTAAATGCCCGCTAGTAATATCTACTACTATTATGGTAACGATGTAGATTTAACGATTATTGTTTTTGTTTTGTCTTCAGACCCCAAAAAAGAAACTTGAATTTGAATGGAATTATGGAAGAGTTAGAATTTAACGAGGACGCGTCATTGCCAGCTTCATTACTGTTTTGCCACCAGAAAACTTCAACGCCGACGTCACAGATGAGGATTCTGGGGATGAAAATCAAGTCTGTTTACAAAACATGCCTGGATCGCAACTAAGGGTGCAAACGGTTGTTCATCACAGTGAGGGTGTGTTCAGACGAAGAGGAATATTGCTTGTCGTTAGCTCAACTAGCGAAGACGGGTGGCTGAAGATGAGGATATTATATGCATTCCTAAATCATAACATCGTTGCAAAAAGCACAAAATAAAGTACGAGTAAGTATATCAAACCCTTACTAAATATAAACAAAATGCCATATAAAAAAACTAAGCCACCACAATCTCAAGCGGCTTTCAAATTCATTATTATATAATCCACCTGTGGTCTTTACCGCCGGAAACAATACCGACCATTATATACAATTACGCTGTGGTTGTGGACTCACGGTTTTGGGGGTTAACTCCAATTAAACTCCGTTTTTCAGTAAACAGGTGTAATAAACATAACTGCACAATAACTTAACAAGCAATAAAGCAAAGCGATAAGCGATTCACAAAGCAAAAATTGATTTAGCATCAGCTGTCGTCGGTAGTGTGTTAACTCAACTAAAGAACTCATTGCAAATAATGAAAGAAATAAACAAATCACTTTATTTCAGTAAAGCTATAACAAAAGTGAATATCATGGTTAATAACTCAACTCTACTTAACGAAATTATAAAAATCTGCGATCACATTAACACATTTAAGGCGAAGGGTAAGGTACACTAGCGCCGCTAATGGATTTAATTTGATAACTGCTAAACTGGATTTTTTTTCAAACATTGCGGACCTTCCGACACTAGGCAAACATCTATTATTTAATAATTGTGCACTACTTTTAGGTTTGTTTTTGTATTCATTCACTAACACCAAAAGTGGCCATTGTTTGTGAATAAATGCGATAGCCCGTTTTGTGAAAAACTAGTGCAAAATTATTAAATAAATACCTACTATGGATACTTTCCTGTTATCGGACGGTACGCATGTTTAAAAAAAGATCCGGTCCGTTAGTAATTTATTGTCAAATTATCAATTGGTGGCGCTAGTGTGCCTTACCCTTCGCCTCTTAGCTAAAGAAACACGTGTACATTAAAACTAAACAATAACATTGTTCTTACCTGGTACTGCGAACTGCGGAGCAAGAGGCAAAACACGTTACTTTTAATTAAAGCACATTATTATCTCATTGTAAAGAAACTTTCCGTACGTTCGTATAATAATAAATGTAAAATCATAATAACTTTAACATTTCTACCAGTGTTGGTTAGAAAGTAATTAAGGATTTGAGAGCGTTTTAAAAATAATTTGCACAGGCTCACCATTTGTAACTTCCTACCTGCTTATTTATGTCCCCACTGCTGGGACACGAGATTATCGATGGATAGGGAGAACGGGTCATAAACCACCACTCGGGCTTAGTGGGGATTGGTGGTTGTTTACGACTGCTAATGCAGCCGGGACCAACTTCTTTACGTGCCTTCCGAAGCTCGGTGGAGCTCAAGATGATACATTTTTGGTTACCCATCCGATGATCGACCTTTGCAAAAGCTGCTTAACCTTAGTAATCGCATACCACTGCGCTGTAACTACTGTGTCGTCGACTTCCTCTATTTGTAACGCTGGGTCGATTTGAGGTACTTTTCGGGGATGTTTTACGGGGATGCTAGTTAAAGTTTTGGGAGTTATTCTTATGATAGGTACTTAGGCTTATAGATCATTTAAGATTCTCGTCGTATGTATCTGGTAAATTGTGAAGACCAACCGCAGCCAAAGACCTTTTAAATGTAAAAGATTTAGGCGGAGCTTTGGAGCAACATGGACTAATGTTGTATTTTTCAGAGCTAAAGGGTGAGTGGTATAAGGGTTTAGCGTTTTATTTTAGTACGATGTTTAGGTACCTACTATTAAAGCATGTTACACAAACATACCAAAATGTTAAGCAAAACGCACAAAAACTAAATATATCATTTATAAAATTCATATTATACTCGTTTATAAAACTTCATAATGTTTTTGAGTTTTTTCTTTGTTCGTTTGGGTAGCTACCACTATTATAATGTTATAATGTAGGTAAGTCCTTTGCCATAAGAACAATTTTGGTAGTATTGTTGTTTCTTGTCAGTATATTTCAGTCCATGCCGACAGTACAATAAGGGAGCCACTTTTTCTCATTACGAGAGTGCAATGAGAGAAAATGGCTACTCATACCTGAAAAAATACATTATTTTTATGAAATAGAATACGAAATTGCAACGTTTAATCTAGACATCCCTTTTAGCCAAGGCGGTCGACGCGTCGACCTCCTTGGCTAAAAGGGATGTCAAGATTAAACGTTGCAATTGAACCTGGTTTCTATAACTTACTAATGTTATTACCCAATATTGAAACCAACCTCCAAAACACAAAACACCAAAGCCGCCATATAAACACAATTTTCAAAACTTAATAACAGCCAAAGAGCACAGACTGATACCGGTCTATGAAAGTAACTCTGCCTTGCACAACCAACAATGAAATCTATCAGAAGGAATTATAGAAAGGCTCGGAAATTAAGTAGTTATCTGATTTCACTTCCAGTTCAAAGCGAATAAGTACTCAAAGCACAAATTAGAAGACCCAGAAGGTAATCTTAGTACATACTGCGCTCGAATAACGTACTTAAGGGGAAACACTAAGGACGACTGATTATATGAAAAGTAGACAAAATTAACGTTTCGTAGTCCCCTGATTCCTCCTCCAAAACTAGACCGATTTAATTAATTTTTTCATTAAAAATTAAAGAAAAGCTTTGGCTGTGTCCCTATGTTATGCTTTTTTTTATATAATCTCGTCAAATTTGTTTGCTGGATGTCTGAACACAGCAAAAATCTGGTCAATTTTTAAGGTTTTTAAAGGTTCAATTTTTTTTAAATAATTAATTTATGAAAAAAAGCAAAACATAGGGACACAGCCAAAGCCTTCCTTTAATTTTTATTTTTAAAAGTAATTAAATCGGTTCAGTTTTGGAAAAGGAAACAGGGGAGTACGAAACGTTGATTTTTTCATCAGTCGACCTTAGTGTTTCCTCTTAAAGACACAGATCTTGGATGAGCTCGGAACAGGTCGAGCGCAGCTTTTTGATGTGTAACATTTTTCCGCTCGCTTTCTATATGTATAAGCAATTTGAGGGAGTGATTTCGTGAAATGGGACGGAAATATGTGTAACAGTTTAACAGGAAGTTGGGAAAGCGCGCAAGCGCGATATTTTGTAAATTTAAAGTCGATATTATGAACGTGACATATTATTATTATATGTGGCATATTGTGTTATTTGACTATCAAAGGCTTAGTAATGCTCTAAGATCAAAGGTCATTTTGATATGTCAAATGTCTTCTAATGAGTATTTACTGCATTTATTTTATAGTTATAAAATGATGTAAGGCTCACTCGTTTATTTTTTTTAGAGTTTCCTGATTGCCACATAGACATTTTCAGCTTCACATGACTTTTTTGAAAGTGGCAAAAAATACAAAAAATGTAGCCGTGTGAAACGAATCACCGCGTCATAGGTTTTCTAGAGGGAACAGCATCACGCACTAGTGCGTGTCCCCGTGCCCTACTAGATTCTCCGAGAGGTTCGGATCGGATCGGGTAGCGGAACAACCCGAAGGCGCCTCTAAAGGGCCTCGGCTCGGGTTGACCGAGTCTTGGGGGGGGGGGGAATGAAGCGCCCAGGTACATGTCTGTACCTGGTATAGAGCGCGTGTGAACCGGCTCGTCGTATCCTTGTTCTACGAGTACCTACGGTATCTTGGGCTTCACAGTGTGCATGTTAAGTGTATTCTGTAAATGTGTAGTGGCATTTAGAGGATCGGGTGGGGTCGAGTGCAGCTGTTGCGAGATCCCGTGTCCGCGTGCGTTGCTCGAGCGTCTTTGTACGAAGCTTACCTTTTACAATCTTTTTATTTTGTGCACGTAGTAACGAGTTAGAGTGTTACAGCTCAGCTGTGAAACATCACGGTGAATGGTTATTTTTAAGGGTGTCTTGTATTACAATGGTGTTCTATAAAAGTGCTTTAAGGGGGTGCAGCGCGGACGCAAAACTGCGAGTTTCAAGTTTCTTTATGATAGCGAGCGAGCGGCGCGTGGTAGTGGTGTGACAACGGCGCACGACTACGAATACGCACGCACATTAATATCTGTACAGAGTAGGCTAGTGATTTAATTAGAGCAATGTTTACTTTCGTAAAATCATAGGCGTTTGGGTAAAAAATAATAAAAGTCTTAATATTTTCATATTCATATTTTTTAATTGAAAAATAAGACAATAGTGGTCTGCGGAATATCAATATAAACATTTTGATGTCGGATCATTGTTTCATTTGTGCTATATTTACAAAGTTTCTGAAGAAATAGGTTTTTAGATATCATTACTTTTACGTATTGTTTATGCAGTTTCTTGCGGCTTCTTCTCGGTACAAGGTCTCCACCGTAGGGTTTACGAAGTCTTGACTTTAAATTGACGTTCAAAAAACACTTGTAAAATTTTGAATAAAAAAAATGTATATATGAACGACAAAAATATGATAATTATTTAATTATTTACTCTAAATGCTAGCATTGCACATAGCACTGACTAGTCAGTAAGGTCCGAATTCCAGCGGTTACAATGTTTTTAGTAGTCATGAGACTTGTCTGCACTCCTGCCTAACTATGCGGGCCTCTATCTTATGAACTGGTTAATTATTACTTAGATATTATTAGGCATACTGTTTTTTACAGGTCAGGTCTGCTTACAAATTATTTTAATATTTTATTTAATACGGAACGTGAAAATTTAAAACTGTATGTCCTCAAACATGTTCTACTGACATGTTTCGAAATGGTGAGTACTTTTAGCATTGCAAAAACCCGGCAGCTGTCCCACGATTGGATTGGTGAAGCTTTATTTTTTTCATGTTGAATGGATTGTGAAATGGTTAAAACAGGAAGAGATCGCTGCATCGTTTTTATTGGAGCCATGCCCGCGTTAAAACTGATCTGTCACAAGAGTCGTCACCGGGAAAGTGACCGGGATAAAATGTATAGTGCCGACAATTCGTTGCTCTATTTTTTAGGAGAAGGCAGGACTAACTGTAAATATATTATTTAATCCACATTCAACTTTCAACCCCTTATTGAAATACCTACTTATTAGTCCGTATGTTTTCCATATTCAATATTCAAGTCATAAGATTTATTACATACTTATACCACTAAATTGACAATCATGGTAAGCGGTTACTGTAGTCTACGTGGGCTTACAGGCATACTGGCCACTTACAATAAAAGAATGAAAAAACAATTATGGAATTCGAATATGGAACCTGGGACAAACGGTCCAGCTAGGTAGGTCCAATTTCAGCAAAGAGGTCAATCGTCGAATCCAATTAGGCTGGGCAGCGTTCGGTAAGCTACGAAATATCTTTTCGTCCGATATATGTACCGCAGTGTCTCAAGACGAAAGTCGTTGACCAGTGTGTCTTGCCAGTGATGACATACGGGACTGAGACGTGGTCGCTCACTATGGGCCTTATCAGAAGGCTCAAGGTCACTCAAAGAGCAATGGAGAGGGCTATGCTCGGGGTTTCTCTGCGAGATCGAATCATAAATGAAGAGATCCGCAGAAGAACAAAGGTAACCGACATAGCCCGAAGAGCTGCTAAGCTCAAGTGGCAGTGGGCAGGGCACATTCCTCGCAGGACTGATGGCCGCTGGGGCGGAACAGTCCTTGAGTGGCGACCGCGTACCGGAAAGCGCAGTGTGGGCAGGCCTCCAACAAAGTGGACCGACTATCTGGTGAAGGTCGCGGGAAGCCGCTGGATGCGAGCAGCACAAAACCGGTCGTTGTGGAGATCCTTGGGGGAGGTCTTAATCCAGCAGTGGACGTCTTTTGGCTGAGATGATGATGATGATGATAAATATTACTACCAAACTTGATATTAGAGCGACAGACTTAAGGCAAAGGGTATAAGGCACACTAGCGCCACCAATTGATAAATTGACAATTACTAACGGACCGGATCTTTTTTAAACATTGCGTACCATCCAATAACAAGAAAGCATCCATAGTATTTATTTAATAATTGTGCACTACTTTTTGTTGCGTGGTTTATTCACAAAACGGGCTGTCGCATTTATTCACAAACAATGGCCACTTTTGGTGTTAGCGAATGAATACAAAAACAAACAAAAGTAGTGCACAATTATTAAATAATAGATGTTTGCCTAGTGTCGGAAGGTCCGCAATGTTTGAAAAAAAATCCAGTTTAGCAGCCATCAAATAAAATTCATTAGCGGCGCTAGTGTGCCTTCAGATTTATAACAATCTCTGAGCAAAACATAAGCACAGTCTAAAGAAGCGGTTGTTTAAAGTTGATGGAGACAAATAGTTGAGAAAATGGTGTTCCATGCAGGATTAAGCACAATCTAGATTAATGGCTTTAAAGCCAGCCGCTCCATTAAGTAATAAAATTTAGAAAATAAAATAATATTACTTTATAAATGCTATTTCCATATATATACCTACTCCAGACTAGTGTTCATATTTTATATGTCACATTTGAACCTATATATCTTGTGTAACGTGTGTTTTATATGTATATACATTACAATCATTAACTCATATCAATCTTGACGACCGTAGTCGAGTGGCTCTCACGCCCGTTTCTAGTGTTGCCATCTCTGAGGTCCCACGTTTCACCCAGTCGGGTCAATGTAGAAAAAATATTTTTTTTCTTTATTTCTACGGTCTGAGTGGTCGTGGTACGGTTACCGTCGTTGTTCCTGGTTTAATAACACAAGTAGTTAAGCTACTTCCGTTGGAGTAAGAGCAATTTAGGTGATGTGGTCTAATGTTAATCTATACTAATATTATAAAGCTGAAGAGTTTGTTTGTTTGTTTGTTTGAACGCGCTAATCGCAGGAACTACTGGTTCGAATTGAAAAATAATCTTTGTGTTGAAGAGTCCATTTATAGAGGAAAGCAACGCGGGTGAAACCACGCGGCACAGCTAGTTTATTATATAATCCATATAATATATATATATAATCCAAAACATTGGTGGTCGAGTGGCAAAGCGCTCTGCCGGAAGGTCCTGGGTTCAATTCCCAGGTCGTGCAAAGTGTGTTTCGGATTTCTCTGATGCATAGCTCGGGTTTGTGATCATCATCAGCTCATTTTATGTCCCCACTGCTGGGGCACGAGCCTTCCTTACGGATGGATAGGGAGAATGGGCCATAAACCACCACGCGATCCCAGTGTGGATTGGTGGTTGTTAACGACTGCTAATGCAGCCGGGACCGACGGCTTTACGTGCCTTCCGAAGCACGGAGGAGCACGAGATGATACATTTTTGGTCACCCATCCGATGACCGGCCTTTGCGAAAGTTGCTTAACCTCAGCACTCGCAGACCGGGCGCGTTAACCACTGCGCCATCGAGCTCCTTTGTGATCACCAACCCGCATTTAGCAAGCGTGGTGATGAAGCCAATACCCAGCAATTGTAGTGATGACTTGATTTGCCTTTACCAAACAGTGGGACAGATATAAACTTATACTTACTAGTACCTAATCCAAATGCACTATGAAGAACTAATTATTTTGGGTCATTGACCCAGCAGTGCGTGTACGTTAGAAAAAGAACAAAAAAAAAAGATATTTTATGTGAAAACTCCGATTGCCAGTACGCGAGTGGCGTTTTCGGTAAAGTTTTGGTTGCTAAAGGCAAACTTCCAATTTCCGTGGCCTAAACCAACACTGGGCGTAATGTTTACCGCACCCGTGCCATTTCGTGGCTATATGCGTAAGTACCTATACATATAAGCAAACCTTATGTTTTTAAGCATCTACGTCGGCAATCTCATCAATCTTATGGTAACATAGAAAAGGTTTCACGATGATGACGGTATGTAAGTACCTACGATAAAAGTACAGTACAGTTACTAGCTCAAATAAGATGATATAAGATAAATTTATTGCTGTATTTAAACTTAGCCTAGATACAAAAAAACTTAAGCTATATCATTAATTTTAGGGTATACTTACAATACAAAACAAATAATAATACAAAAATATGTTACCATACAAGGACAATTTGTCTTTTTTATGTTTTCGTTTCAACTTGTTACATATGTAGGTATTTAAAGAGCTGACTATGACTTGTTATATCAATATAACTAGCGGCCCGCTCGCTGCTTCGTCCGCTTTAGTAGGTACCGCGGTACTGGACTGGAAATGGACCCGTCCAATTCTATGCATTTATAATACATATAAACCTTCCTCTTGAATCACTTTATCAATTTAAAAAAACCGGCCAAGTGCGAGTCGGACTCGCGCACGAAGGGTTCCGTACTTTATGACGTATTAAAAAAAACTACTTACTAGATCTCGTTCAAACCAATTTTCGGTGGAAGTTTGCATGGTAATGTACATCATATATTTTTTTTTAGTTTTATCATTCTCTTATTTTAGAAGTTACAGGGGGGGACACACATTTTACCACTTTGGAAGTGTCCCTCGCGTAAACTATGCAGTTTAGAAAAAAATGATAATCGAAACCTTAATATCATTTTTGAAGACATATACAACAAGTATGGGTTTGATGAAAAAAAAATGTAGAGTTTCAGTTTTAAGTAGGTGTTCCCTCCAAAATTTATTGTTTTTTTTTCTATTTTTATGTGATAACTCTATGCGGTTCACAGAATACATCTACTTACCAAGTTTCAACAGTATAGTCCTTATAGTTTCGGAAAAAAGTGGCTGTGACATACGGACGGACAGACAGACAGACAGACATGAAATCCATAAGGGTTCCGTTTTTTGCCATTTGGCTACGGAACCCTAAAAACCGCATGAAAATCCGTTGCGTAGTTTTAAAGATCTAAGCATACATACATACATACATAGGGACAGACAGACAGCGGGAAGCGACTTTGTTATACTTGCAGCCAAATCACTATCACGATTACAGTCGTGTGAAAAACATGCTGCGACACTTTTGTCTAAATCGAACTATAATTTGCATGAAATATTTACCGTATGTATTTTATTGTTTATAAAATGTTATTTTGCATATTTTGCCTAAAACGTAAAGACAATGAAAAGCTGTATATTTTTCGTATATACGCTAATTAACCCGCGGTGTTTTATCAATTTAAAGATTAATTTACCTACATCTTAAAAATCTTAAAGGAATATTTTAATAAAAAATGTTTGATAAAAGAGCTATTTGATCCTGAGAGTGCTATTTGAAACTGAACAAATATTTTGATTAGATTTGATTTGATTTATATAACATAACATAACATTAGGTAACATAACATAATATTAATTAACATAACTTTAAGTAACATGTTATAAAATTTGTTACATAACTATATGTATAAGTTGTTTTAGGGACACTTAGCGTCCACACTAATGAAACATGCTTAATAACTATGTTTCATAACTTGTTTTGTTACATAATTTGGACTCACCTTTAGATACAAAGATTAATTTCGATTTTACGACCACATCCAAAAGCTACAATTAACACTCGATAGATTTTAAAATCAAATGAGACAAATATACTTTATTGTACACCTTAAGGCACAAATGCCAAAGACTTTGACTCACAAATAGTGGTCTTATCACTTAATTCCAGACAACCTTTAGCTGCTTTTAGTTTTCTGACACAAACAATAAATGATGCAGAAATTTGCATTACTTAATAGACAGACTTTTCTCTTTAACTTTCCAAAGTAAATCTTGTACGAGATCCGATCGCCCCTCTTTAAACGCGCGCTGAACAGAAAAATAAACCAATGAACGCCCGATAATTTATTGTTATACTCAGCTAAGTGGTGTAATGAACGGAACGAGACATCCTTGACACAAAATAAGGAGAACCACAGAAGAAGAGAGTAAGAGTTAACCCTTTATAAGGCAGTGGCATGTATATTGCCACCATATTTTGAATTTTATTGAGATAACGTCGAAAACCAATGAAAAATTTGAACATGCTATGCCCGTTAAAGGGTTAAGAGTCATATAAACGCGCTTTTGCAACGCACTCATATGGGTATATGGCAGCTGTTGCGAGATTCCGTGTCCGTGAAAGGGTTTTCACGGACACGGAATCTCGCAACAGCTGCCACAAAGTAAGTTTGTTTCATTTTTGTACACTCCATACATTAAAAGTAAATTTGTCATATGCATTAAAATATGCGTGAGTTCGTCCCAGGTCCAAATAAAAATATTGACAAATTTACTTCATAAAATAGAAATGACGGAAAATTTACACATACTTTTTTCTGTGACGAATCCACGTTGTGGCAAATGTATAATTTATAAATAACCCGTTCCGAGAGACGGTCTATGTGTGCGATGCTCGAGCGCGGTATGTAATTTTTTCGCCCAGTGGTCGAAATTCGACCGTAATTTTATTAACGCTGCACGGATTGTATCCTAAGCAATGAAAAATTAAAATAGACAGAATGTGAGTTCGGATTGGCATTACTTGATAATACATGATAGTGTGTGTAATGTTTGTTTTATTGATTTAATCTATTTTTTATGCATAATTTAAAAAATATTAACATTCTGCAATCCTTCTCTATTCAACTATGAGTGTGCAAAATTTCATACTCCTCCGTCCGCGCAATTTTCGTAAAAAGGGCTACAAAGTTTTTGCTTCACGTTTTAATATATAGATTATTATTGTTCAAAAAGGCTGATCCTTACTGGTGCTGTTATAAGGTCAAAAATACGTAGCGCTTGCGACAATTGAGACCGCAAATTGAAAAAAATCAAAAAATCTTTAAAAAAAATATTGTTTTTAGTTATTAAAATATGCATCAACTAAATTACAAATATTGATGTTATTAATATATTTAACTGGTTTTCAAGCATATCAATTAAGTAACTCTGTTGTAATTTGAACAACAGTGTTTTTTTTGTGGTGTTTTCGAAAATAATTATTATCGAGTCAAAATTATACAATTGTGTATTTAAGCTAGCAAATTCAAGATAAAAACATGAATTTACCTATATCAACATTTCAGATTCGCGAGTCAATGTGTCGCCTTAAGCTTACTTTCTGTGATTCTCCTTAGTTTGTGTTCTTGAGACTATCCGGCTCCTTTTTATCAAAATTCCGAAAGGATGTGGCGATACATTGGCGGCATGCCAAATTACACATATAAATCGGCGTAACGCAAAAAGTTATGCATAAAATAATCGTAATAAGATCTCTCGTCGGAGGAGCTCGATGGAGCAGTGGTTAACGCGCTCGGTCTGCAAGTGCTAAGGTTAAGCAACTTTCGCAAAGGCCGGTTATCGGATGGGTAACCAAAAATGTATCATCTTGAGCTCCTCCGAGCTTCGGAAGGCACGTAAAGCCGTTGGTTCCAGCTGCATTAGCAGTCGTTAACAGCCACCAATCCGCACTGGGCCCGCGTGGTGGTTTATGGCCAGTTCTCCCTATCCATCCATAGGGAAGGCTCGTGCCCCAGCAGTGGGGACATAAAATAAGCTGATGATGAAAATCTCTCGTCTACCTTACATTGAAATAAAAGGAACTGACGCTATGAACGTTGACAAAGGGCTTTTAATAAATCAAACTTTTGAAATCATTTGTTTTAAAATATTTTTGATAATCTGAAATTCAAAATTCTATATTATTTTTAGACTACAGCAAAAGTTTTTGTAGTCTCTAAGCCTTCGCTTCGTAAGTCGATGGTGGACAGGAAAACCTTACACTGAGAAGAACCGGCAAGAAATTCAGCAAGGGCGTTATTTTGAAAATACCCTTTATAAATAAGTATGTATATTAAAATAAAACGACTCCACACCAATATCTACTTACTTACCTACCTACTGATGAAAAACAAATCCATTTACGTAAAACAAAGTATAATGGGAATTGTTTGTGAAAACGCCTGAGGGTGCGGTAAGACATGGTTAGGGTGGTGGTACACTCTAATTAGATATGTTTCGAGTCTAATTCAAAATATTTGTTTCTTGAATATGAGAGTTCTTTGTGAAAAGCTTAATGTACCGTCACGATGATAACACAGCGTAAAAACTTAAAAAGGTTAGATATACTGTGATATAATATAAATATATGAGACAAATCGATAAAAATATCTTGCGTCTTCAAGATGCAGTTAAATTATGATTATAATAATATACATATGGCTTGTAATTCTAGCGGCAATCATAGATTATGTGACTCAAGTGGAAACGAATGAGGGCTATCAACCCGTTTATGGCCCGTTCTCCCTATCCATCCGTAGGAAAGGCTCGTGCCACAGCAGTGGGGACATAAAATGAGCTGATGATGATGATGATGATGAGAAAAATAATTAATTAAAAAATACCGGAAATTCGGAGGAATATCTATATTAATATAGGTACACGTCACACATGACTGACTCCAAATCGTCCTACTGGTCTTAAGTGGCTAAGGTACAACACACAAATATTTCTTTAACGTATATATATATACATAAAAAAAAAACAAAAAACTAACGTTAAACGTTAGTACATATTCTTTGTATTATTATTAAAATCTAATATAACTCGTAAATTTAAAGACTTTCTTGCATTTTAACAAGTTCAAGCACTTTCGATATAAATAAGGATTACGTGGCTCCCTCTCAATATGTACGCGCCACCTCTCTTCATGTGGGGACTGCCGCATTGCTGAAAATCGCAAACGGCACAAATACGCAAACCTGGGTCCAAATTATTTATTTGTCCCGTTTGCGGTGGAGACATTGGGTCCATGGGGGCCGGAGGCCAAGCAGCTTGTTAAAGAGTTCAGTGCACGCCTTGTTGAAGCCTTCGGTGACAAAAAGACTGGCAGCTACCTCTGTCATTGGCAATCCAAAGAATTACCTCTTTTGCCAGCATTCTTGGGACCGTTCCCATGAGCCCACAGCTGCAGCACATATTGTATTTACTTATAAGTAGGTTTTATTTCGTCTTTGGATAAGTTATTTTAATTTTTTTGGCTTTATTTTTTCTTTAATGTAGTTAGTTATGTTATGTTTCATTACTGTGAATTAAATATTAAAAAGAAAAAAGGATAAAAAAATAAACATGAATATAGTGATTGTGAAAATATATTTTAATTATACGTCAGCAAGAGTATTTCTTTAATAGACATCGTATATCGAGCTACGAGAATTTCTATATCGTGAAGTAATGAATTTATTTCCAATATGAGAATTCCAACGCTTTCCTCCTAGGTGGGGCATACCAATTCAGATATCATGAAAGATTTATTAAGTATAGTAGGAATTTCAATAACTATAATCATCTATTAATAGTTATTTTATAAAAAAAAATATGTTAAGAAGTAAGGCCTCCAAATTTGTAAGTAAGTAAATAGCCTATAACTGTCCCACCGCTGGGCAAAGGTCTCCACCATTGAATTCTTATAGCTACAATATAGCCAATTGCTTGATAAATCATCAAGATCATAAACCCAAATCATCCGAAACACAATTTGTCTGTCAAGGAAATCGAACCCAGGACTTTTGGCTATTGGGTCGAGTGCTACACCACTAGACTAAGGAGGCGTTTAATATTAAATTGTACGGAAAAAATAGACGGCCATTTTAAATGGACTTCACAATGAAAAACAAACTGGTCGAATGAGTAAAAAGCCTCACCACAATTCAACTTTAACTGCGGTTTACATAATACTAATAGCGTCTACCGAGTTGTGGTGTGTCTTGTGTAAACGGAAATTAAGTATACAATAGGGCTGTCGGCTTTAAAAACATTTTGAATAATTAGAAAAAAAAATTAAAAAAAATCACGGGTGGTATTTGAATCCGCACCTTCTGATAATCTAATTCCGATGCGCTTCTAATAACGCTGTTGTGGCTAAAATAAAATAAAATGATAAGAATAAGAATTATATTGTTTATTTATTCAAAAACGTCATGATACTACACAATTATTTATGTACTGACTCATAGTAAACAAAAATATTTCTGAACTGGTTCTACACACTTGTCCTGGCGAAGAACTCGATGGCGTAGAGCTATCATGAAAGTAAAGCAACTTTCGCAATACTATTTCATTGGATGGGTGACCAAATTATAATGTATCTTTTGTAAACTCCGTGCTTCAGAAGGCACGAACAATAAATTATCAATTCTTTGTTTGGTCTCAACATTATTTTAATTTACAGAATGTACAGTTTCACGGCGGTAATGATAAAAGTAGGGATGCAGTTCAGTAATAGCTGTATTATTTTGTTTACTTCACTTATGAAAACCGACCAAGTGCGAGTCAGACTCGCGCACGAAGGGTTCCGTACTTTATGACGTATTCAAAAAAAAACTACTTACTAGATCTCGTTCAAACCAATTTTCGGTGGAAGTTTGCATGGTAATGTACATCATATATTTTTTTTATTTTTATCATTCTGTTATTTTAGAAGTTACAGGGGTGGGGGGGGACACATTTTACCACTTTGGAAGTGAAAACCTCAATATCATTTTTGAAGACCTATCCATAGATACACCACACGTATGGGTTTGATGAAAAAAATTTTTTAAGTATTAGTTCTAAGTATGGGGAACCCCCAAAATTTATTGTTTTTTTCTATTTTTGTGTGAAAATCTTAATGCGGTTCACAGAATACATCTACTTATCAAGTTTCAACAGTATAGTTCTATAGTTTCGGAAAAAAGTGGCTGTGACATACGGACGGACAGACAGACAGACATACATGACGAATCCATAAGGGTTCCGTTTTTTGCCATTTGGCTACGGAACCCTAAAAATGAAGCTTACTACCGTGCCCTTAAGAGCGTTTACGCTGCACACTAGCACCGCCAATGAAAAAAACATATCTAGTAATTAGAGATAGAAAATAAAATTTTGCTCAACAAACTATTTGAATGAAGTAATTTTGCATTTTTTCTGACATGTTATGGTTTAACTAAATACGGCGTTATAGTTAAAAGTGGCCGATTTTAAGCTCCTACACTATACTGTTCGAAAACCGTCTGATCTATCATAATGCACTGCCTGTGGAGTTAAGAGATAATTAATCACTTAGAGTCGGTATCTGCATTCAGTCTAAAGAGCTTTATGGTTAAAATGCGGAGTTTCGCTGCGATGAATATCTATTCAACGCGATTCAACGCGAGCAAGTGGAACATACCTCGTGCATAATTTAATTGGTGTGCTGTTACGAAATATGCTTGAGATCAGGACGGCTCTGTAGGTAATACTTAAAACTCTACTTTACCTACTCTCAAATATACTGACGTGAATGCTGAAAACATGTCTTTATTTAAGTTAATGAACATCATCATCATCATCAGCTCATTATATGTCCCCACTCTTGGGGCACGAGCCTTCCCTATGAATGGCTAGGGAGGACGAGCCATAGACCACCACGCGGGCCCAGTGCGGGTTGGAGGTTGTTAACGATTGCTAATGCAGCCGGGACCATCGAGTTTACGGGACTTCCGAAGCACGGAGGAGCTCGAGATGATACATTTTTGGTCACCCATCGATGACTGGCCTTTGCGAAAGTTGCTTAACCTCAGCAGTCGCAGACCGGGCGCGTTAATCACTGCGCCATCGAGGTCCTCAGTTAATGAACATATACGTTATAACTCCAACAGACACTTCCGTAAAACGGTTTTAATAACGGCAACTCCAGATTCTTAAGTAGGTATGTAGCTGTATGTATTATTTAATTTTAAGTTACAAGTATGCGCCCAAACCATTTTATTATTATTATCTACCACGAGTAATGGCAGTGCTCCTGACCCTGCTTGTTGAAAGAATGGTCCAAAGCACGCTATTTGCAATTCTGATATCAACTTTTTTTCAACATAGGCAACCCTAACCAAGAGGCGTTGTGAGGACGTATCCAGTGTCATAAAAAGGGAATTCACTTTGTGTTGGAAGTCCGCATTCACTGTAAAACGCTTAAAACTAAAAAAGCTGTGTTAACCCAAGCTTTATAACGATGAGGCTCCATTTTCATGTATTATGGAATAGGTGAACCTCCAATTTACGCATGTTAAGCTCAACTGAATTGCGGTGATGTTAGATTACGACAGATTACTATTCCTATTATAGAAGACAATTATATACAACGTTAGTCGGAACGGGGCGGAGGGGGGGTACTAAGCCGAAAGGAGGGTTAATTTAAAGGAATAACTTTTGACAAAGAACTTTTCCTTAAAATTGATAATTTTAGATTAACAGCTTTTTTAAGATTTCAAAAGAATGACGCTGTGGTAGCACTGGCGTTTACAAAAAAAAAGCAAATTAAAAGTTATTATTATTGGATACATTAGTCCAATTATGGAGAGAAAACTCGACTCTGTACAGTACCCGTACGTATATTAGAGGTAAACCTATTTGCTGAGAACCTACGTCAAAACCGTAGCCTACTAGATTTTTGTAGATCAATCGTATGTAAATAAATAAAAAAACAAAAAAAAAATTAAAAAAATTAAAAATAAATATTAAAAAGTTATTCTATATATGATGGTGAATAACTTTTTAAATTTTATTTTTAATTTTTAAAATTTTTTTTTAACGGAGAGCCGTTCCGATTAACGTTGTATACGGATACCTACTGATAATGCTTTTATAATACCAATAGCAATAGGTAGGTATATTATACCAATCTTCTTGATTACGATACATACACTGTAAGAACATATAAAAATAAAGTAAATAGCCTATAAATGTATGTCTCACTGCAAGCTAAAGACTTCCATCATTGAAATCAAGTCAGGGGTGCGGCTTTAATAAACACGCTTGCAAAACGGAGTAGATGATTACAAACCCAGGCTATGCATCGAGTAATCAGTAACACGTTTAGCTCGACCTCGAAAAAACATTATAATATTTCTGCATTGTCATATATCTAGAACTTTGATCACCAAACGCTTATTTAGCTTTCTGGATTGGTTTACTGGATTATTATAATGTTTATTTATTTTATTTATTTATTTATTTATTTTTATTTAAATAACACGGCAATAAGCCAATTACATTATTTAAAACACACTTAAAAGACATCATAAAATAATAAAATTAGAAACACATTAAAATATATCAAATAGAATTAAAAATATAAAATTACATTAAAAATATTATTAAAAATATTGGCATTAACGTCATTGACATCCATTCAAATATCACTCTCACAAAACTCTAAGCATTTAAACAATAATTTCATTCATGTTCACAAACAAGTCGCAGTCTGGGTTGGAGTCCAGTAGAGCGTTGAGTGTGGTGAGGGTACGAGGTATCGGGGATTAAGGAATGTTAACACTACAATAATTATTTATGATCTCACATTTGACCTACGTGGTTCGTCGTGCCCTAATCTTCTAATATGCTTTTGTTCGTGTAGCCAGACGAGAGCTACAGTACTTCTTGAAATTGAATTTGCTTAATACAGAACTTTCAACACACAATACAATACAAAATATTATTAAATACAATTCATGTTTATTTGTTTTAAATATAATTTATCATATTCGATGATTCCAATTTAGTTATGATTTAGTTGACCAGTATTATTATTATTCTCTTTATTTACATATTTTTTCTCATATAAAACTTACATTTTTAAAAACTTTCTAAAAGCAAAATAAATAAAACATTTAAAAATATAAAAAAATAGGATTCCGCCGGCATCGGGACCAGGGTCCAAGCTACCGGTGGATTATTATTATTATAATCTTTATTTATTTTTTCTCCTATAAATTTACATTTTTAATATTTTCTAAAAACAAAATTAAATTCGCCGGCATCAGGACCAGAGTCCAAGCTACCGGTGGCTAGGGCTCCAGAGACAGGAATCTCCTTACAATGCGTGCCGTATCGAGAACTGCCTTCTTATTAAATTATTATTATTATTATTCCTTTATTTATTTTTTATCATATAAATTTACATTTTTAAATATTTTCTAAAAACAAAATAAGTAAAACTTTTAACAATATAAAAAAATAGGGTCCGCCGGCATCGGGACCAGGATCCAAGCTACCGGTGGTTAGGGCTCCAGAGACCGGAACCTCCTCACAATGCGTGCCGTATCGAGGAGAACTGCCTTCTGAATCAGGCCCTCGATCCAGCCGCCTAACGAGAGCCTTATTAGATGTTGATCGAGGCTCTTGGCCATCAGGCCGTTGACTGTAACAACAATCGGTACGATGACAGCCGATATAATTATTATTATACTCTTTATTTATTTTTAATCTTAGATCTAGGTTTTATAAAAATTATATAAAAAGTAAAATATAACAAAATATCATACAAAAATACGACTTTTATAAAAACCTAAACCTAGAACGCCGCCAGCAGCGGAGCAGGACTCAAGCTACCGGCGATTAATGCTGCAGAGAAAGAAACCTGACAATGCGTGCCGTGTCCAGAAGTGTTGCCTTCTGTATCTGACCCTTGATCCAGCCATCCAGCCTCTTATTATTATTGACTAGACACTGTACACTCTACGTCACAATGCATTATTTTTAATGATGTCATGTCACACGGCATGTATTATGGAAACATCTCAGGCCCGCTACGATTTCATTTTCTTAGGGTAAACATAAATGCGAATTTGTAGCGAAATAATGAGGATGACTATTTGAAAAAGGATCCTTTGGGAATACTTTTTAATGACAGAGACAAACAAGTCGTAGAAAAATTCTACATCTAACATTGAAACTCGAAGCGATTCGCAGCGCAATAGCTTTAGGTTAAAAATAAGTAGGTAGTTAGAGTATGATAATGCTAATAAAAAGATTTTTTTTTTTCAATAATTTTTTTTTTACGTAACCAAATTTACACAACGCTTTTTTGTTCTGATGTACTAGATAAAAGTGTATTTTACCGAAAATGTTACGTACTTCGGAAGGCACGTAAAGCCGTTGGTCCCGGCTGCATTAGCAGTAACAATCACCAATCCGCGCTAGGCCTGCGCGGCGGTTTATGGCCCGTTTTCCCTATCCATCCGCAGGGAAGGCTCGGTGCCCCAGCATTGGGGACATAAAATGAGATGAGCTGGTGAGGAATTGTCGTGTTGTAGTGCGGTGTAAGGAAAGTGTAGGTATCTACGAAGAATAATTCCTATTGAATAAACCATATAACTGGCTGCAACAACAGCGTACAGTCACGAACATAAATACTCGTACTTACTATAATATTTTCACCCTATATTAATCAAAAACTCACAAAAATAAAAAAATATGGGAGAATGAATTGTCTATCGTAATATATTTTTGTAATGTAAATTAAAGTAACATTATAAAATGATTTAATATAAGTAAGCTTACTATCATTTTTAAATAGTCGTGACTCTATTGCTAGTTCTGTACTCGGCCATCTATTTAGAAGAGCTCGGCAATCAAATTAAAACCCAAATCAATATACAAAAACAACTTATTAAAATGTTTTTGAACGTCAAGATCTTGGCATAAGCTCTACGGTAAAATCCTTGTACTTTTACTTAGAAAAAGCCGCAAGAAAACAAACTCAATGGTTACTTCTTAAACACAAATCATAACTTTACAAACATTAATTAAAACAAAACAGTTCTAACATTGTAATCTGAATAGTTATTCTTTAGCACTATGAACGCTCAAAACAATAAAATATACTCGTGATTGTACTTGAAATTGGTCGTGCTCTGTGCTCGAGCACGCTAGCCTATTAGCCACCGAGCTCGTGAATAACAACGTTATACCTGACAAAGATACCCGAAGCATCGCCACAAAATGAAGAGAGTCAGTAGGTAAGCATAATACATACCGTGCTCGAGCAACGCTCACATAGACAACCTCTCATATTATCTTATCTTATCTTATCTTATCTTAGTGGAGCCAGCTGAGGTTTCCCTCTCGCAGTAACACTTCGACCCATCGGGATCTTTTGTGCAACCCCATTCTTTCACTCTTCTTCCTCTGTAAAGATAGATGCCATAAATTGGCAACGTCTTTAAGAGCGAAGAGCCTGAAGTCCTCCGATTTCGGATAGGCCGACACCAGGAGTCCCATTCTTTTCCTCGCCAGAGAGTCACAGTCACACAGTAGGTGCTGCATTGACTCACTTTTCTTTCCACATGCTCTACACAATCTACTAGACAACCCTAGACAAGCTCTCTCGTACACGGATTCTCACAAAAGCTACTACTGTACTGAGATTCCATTCCGTTTTTTTATTACCTTTGGGTTGGTCTTCGATTCAGTTGGCCTTCATCTCACTGATATTAAGTGTCGATAAGGCAGAAAATGGAAGCACACATCACCCGGACTCCTTAACTAATTAGGCACTGGCTATCTTATCTCCAGCTGCCAAAACACAACAATGCTACAAACATTGATGTTATGGCGACATATTTAGGTAAGGTGGTGGTAGCTAGCCAGGCGGACAAAGAAGCCAACAACCAGAGGCGGTTGAAAGTTACCTCCTGCAGAATTTTTGTTTTGTGGCAACGCCGAGACAGGTGAGACATTAGAAATTTTGAGGTGTAATAAGAGACGCCATCGACGCAGTAATGAGTTTTGGCTTAACAATAGCCGACGTTTCGTGTCAGCCCCTTGAGCGGGGAAGAATGTTTCGTATTATTTTTTATGTCGTCGAGAGCTTTTGTACACGTTCGATACTGAAAAAATATATTATTATTTCTTCTATTTGCAGGTTACAATACAAAACTTTGCGTGTTGCAAACGATAATTTCAATGCAATCTTGTTTTATAGTGTTTTATGAACGTATATGTACGGCCTAATATAAAAAAATTAATGAATGAAATAATCAAAAAAGCTTGACAATAATATTTTGTTATGCCATAAAACTATAACAAAATATTGTAATAATTTTATGGCATACTAATAATGGTTTTTCTAATTATTGACCTATATGAAATTCTAATAATGAGTACCGCGTTGATGTATGCCCATAGTCATATAATAATCCTGTAAATGTAGTTTGTATTAAATCAACTATGAAAGCTTTTTTGGCTGCACTGACCGCTATGTTACCGGGAACACTGACGTAAGCGCTGAATTTTGTCAGTGCTTTTTTTGCAGCAGTGACAAAATTCAGCGCTTTAGTCAGCCTTTCCGTTAGCATAGCGGTCAGTGCAGCCGCCCGGATTGCGGAAAACCCAGATTCGATTCCTGGCTGGGTCGAGTGGGCGTTTAATTTAAGTTTTTTTTTATAAATATTTAATTTAGCTTCTGTGCAGCAAAGAGCACTTAAAAAAGAAAAAGAAAAATTTACTTATTTCATCTGCAAAGATGGATCTGCATAGCCATCGGTTGCATTAACCTTTGGTTAGATGGCACCACCGTGCCGCTATAAGCACTCAAAATTAAAAAAAGACACGAGCCTTCCCTATAGATGGATAGGGAGAACGGGCCATAAACCACCACGCGGGCCCAGTGCGGATTGGTGGTTGTTAATGACTGCTAATGCAGCCGGGACCAACGGCTTTACGTGCCTTCCGAAACACGGAGGAGCTCGAGATGAAAAATTTTGCTCACCCATCTGATGACCGGCCTTTGCGAAAGTTGCTTAACTTCAGCACTCGCTGACCGGGCGCGTTAACCACTACGCCATCGAGCTGCTACACGAGCTACGGTACATCATATTTATTCTAAGATATGTAATCTAAAAAATCCTCATCTTTTTCCCTTTCCTTAAATTTCGGATACGCTGTAAAAACCAAAGAAAGTCAAGAGCAATTGCTTTTCAAAGAAAGAACCTTTCTCTGTCTAGCATTTATTCCCGTACCTTATTACAACTGCCTCATTTACCAAACGGTGCCTTAACAAAGCGCGAAGAATCGTTACTTGCGCGCACAAATGTCATTCCTTATAAAAGGCTTGTATCAAGACAAAAAGACAGAGTGAAATACGAATTGAGACGCGCGGCTGCCTCTGGAGAAGGTACAGTCAGTAGAAAAAGTATTTGAGGAAAAACTACAAGATACAAAATAGTTAGGTACTACACACAAACCCAAGAGGCTTAACTAGTAGGTACCACATATTATAAAATAAATTGTTATGTTTTGATTCCGATAATTAAAAATTAAAAAAAAAAGATAAAAGACGCTTTTACTTATTCTAGTTAAGTTGAACATTGTCTTCAGGATTTCTGTTAGATATGAAGTAAAAATTACTGTAAATATGATATATATGATAATATTTATAAATATGTAAATATGATAAGATTCATAACGTACTAAGACACCGTACACGTCCCGACGATTAGGGCGATAAAAGGTTCACACTTTTCCAGTTTCAGGCCTTAACTTTAACGAGGCAGTCAACCCGAGCCTTGAACCTATACCTTCGACACGCCCTCGTTGATGTTCTTTTGAACATTCGGGTAAACAGTTCTGGTTATAACTAGCTTTAGTGAGGTATGGGTGATACTGGACCCACTCGCGTGATGCTGATCTCTAAAAACATCGTACATTATACATTATGCCGGCATTATGAAAATATAGTGAAAAATTAAGTGACCAATGGAGCTTTGCTGGCATCCCGGATAGCGAGGTTAACGAGTGGTTTTTTATTTCCTGTATTTTCTAATTTTGTACTTATTGTTTTGATTGAATTCTGACTCTTAGCTTGTATTTTTAGTTTATTTTTTTAGTTTTGTGATAAACGTAATGGATGTAGGTATGTCGTTATTATCACAATAAATAAATAAATAAATGAATAAATCCCGGGTTTGACTTGTACCTTGAGCAACCAGTAAGTAGTACTTTGTCCGGCTACGCAGTGAAAGCTATAGCAGCCAATAGTAATTTCCTTCCTATTATAATGTACCCACATTAATGTACGATGACAAAACCGGTACCTAATAAAAGGGTAAGTATGAGGAAGAACAACCCAACGAGGTAAGTAAGCGAACTAACTAACCATATCTTGACACTAAGACTGCAATTTAAATAAATAAATAAATAATTAATACTGTAAAGATTAATACTATAAAGAAGTTTCAAAAGGTTACTCGACTATTCTTTGCTTTTCAAACTCTACTAATATTACCAACAAGTAAATAAACGCTAGAAACAGGCTCAATACGGCAGTCTAAAATGCCACGGGGAGTGCAGTATGATTTCTCGCATTCAAGCCGAGCATTTACCCTATTCGGTTTTCGTCGCTCCTGCCGCTTCCCGACACTTTGGCGCTGCACCAAATTAGAGATCCTTGCGAGAACGGAGAGGGCGCAAATGGGTTTCACGTCACAAAGGTTACTTCATTACATTATTAGGGTGGGTCCACACAGGCGCACGTGCACGCGCCTCTAAAGGTTTTCGACGCGTCATATTCTACGCGCGCGACTATGTCACGCGAACGGTTTGCACGGATCCACTCATGCGCTATTGAAGCAAAGGTTCTTGTCCAAAGTATCTTCCTAGGATACCCGCGAACCACAATCGAGAGGACATTATAACTTACACGCGAACCGCTCGCTGTCCGCTCGCAATCGCGAACATGTTTGAAGGTGTTCATCCTATGTTCTTAAGACGCAAGCAAACCACCCAGGCAGACCAGAGAAGTTTCATAACGCTAGTAGAATAGAAATGGAATGGAATAGAACGATACGTATAAATGAAAATTGATGGGTTTATGTGTCATTTCTGTTTTACTAGCATTATACCACTTATCTAGGCCCTCTATTCGTTCATATGCGTCCGTTCGTGCAGCTGTGGATCCGCCTTTAAACAGGTCGGCGTTGAGCTTACAGCGATCCTCCTCCATCAAACCGCGGAGACGACACACGGCTGCCACTCAGCTTCAGCGTCAATGGGTTATTCATTGGTTTTCTTACGGAATGGGATCGTAGAACGTGTCTTAAATACAGAGTATAGAGAACGAATGCCACACGAGGGAGCTACCCAAATATATTAGAAATTTAGATTTACTCAAAGTTTGTGCCCTTTTCAATCGACTTCAAAAAAGAGGACTTTTTCAATTCGTCTATACATATTATCTTTATATATCTATCTATCTTTATAAATCTTTTGTGCGTGTGTATGTTATTGAACTCCTTCTAAACGGCTGGACCGATTTGGATGAAATTTTCTGTATGTGTTCAAGTGGATTCGAGAATGGTTTAGATTTACAATTGGACCCGGTAGGTAGCGCTGCTATATGGGTCCATCATGGGATACGGGTGGTTTTAAGCGGACGAATTGTTTGTTTGTTTTGTTGTCATGGAAACTGTCAAAGCGGTACGAAATCCGCTGGTCAGCTAGTATATATACATTTGTTTTCTTTGTATGTTTATTCCTGTCTTCGACATTTATGCACCCGATTTTATTCAATATACCTTAAATTGAATATTACATACCCTCATTTCCACAATGATCGGTTTTGTGCTCGCATCCAGCGGCTTCCCGCGACTTTCCCGCTTTACCAGATCGTCGGTCCACCTTGTTGGAGGCCTGCCCACACTGCGCTCTCCGGTACAATTTCTTGGGGGAGGCCTTTGTCCAGCAGTGGACGTCTTTTGGCTGAGATGATGATGATTTATTTTTTTATTTATTTAAATTTAATCAATGTAATAAATACATTCCTCTTGTTTTTTACAGGAGGTAGCTCCTGAGTGAGCTCTCAGTTAGACGGTAAGCAGTAGTTTGTTACTGAAAGTGAAAGATAGAAATTTTTAACAGGATCAACGATTCTAATGGAAAGCGTTTGCTTCGGTAAACACGTTCCTTTAGGCAGATCGTATTCCTGTTTGTCACGTAAGCTGGATTAAAAGATATAAGTACTTATAGTGGTTATTTTATTTATTATTTAAGAGTAATCTGCTTTCTTGTTCTGTTTTTATAATTTTAAGAAATATTTAAATTGACGACATTGCATTTTAAACTATTTGGAATTGTTGGTTTATTTTAATTTTAATGCCATTTATGAATTTAAGGCCTATGTCCAGCAGTGGATTAGTATAGGCTGTTGATAATGATGATGATGACACGGACAAAAGTGATGCAAGATCTTCGTTGCAGACCGTACTGCATGTAGTTCATACAAGCGAACATCTCAAAATAAAACAAAGTCGTTTACAGATTCATTTGTCTGGAATGCCTGCAACGGCACCGGTATCAGCTCTCAGCAAAATTACATTAAAATTGTTCAGAAAAATGTTTATCAATTTACCGGTGCAAGTTATGCCAATTCCAAGTTTGCGATAGCTCTACCGGGAAGGCTTTATGACTTGTGCACACCTAAGTACAGACAGCACACGCGCGCGATTTTTTTTCGTTATATTAGCGTCGTTATCCGAACTGATAGATCATCACCAGCTCATTGTATCTCCCCACTGCTGGAGCACGAGCCTTCCTTATGGATGGAAAGACCACATGGAGAACGACCCTTAAACACCTGCGCCGATGACGTAATTCACAAAATGACAATTTGGCGGAAAAAAAAATTTGACATTAAAAAAAATAATTAAAACACACAGAAAATAAAGTTATTGGGTGTTTAGAATGTAGCAAATTTATCCTTGTTTGTTTATGGCTAAACTTCTTCATACAAAAGTAGGCTCTAAATAAACTATTTTTAAGTTCTAAAGTTCTAATGTCGAGTGGCGAGCGCGAGCGTATTTGCTCGCTTGGGGTTTGACGGAATTTCGCCGCGTGCAATTTTGCACGCTTAGGGATTGAAAGGTGCGTGCCCAGTACGGATTGGTGGTTATTAATGACTCCTAAAGCAGCCAGGACCAACGCGTTTACGTGTATTCCGAAGCACCGGGAAGCTCGAGATGATACATTTTTGGTCACTCGTCTAAAGACCGGCCTTTGTGAAAGTTGCTTAATCTTAGCAATTGTAGATTGGGCACGTTTACCACTGCGCCATCGAGCTCCTTAAGCTTCTTAAGCTTATAAAATGTTCAAATAATTTTTAACGCAAATTTTGTTACGAACAAATTAAAAAAACACATGTTAAAAAAATTTCCACGACTAGGATTTGAACCTGCATTCCCCTTCCTTTCCCCTTCTGACATTCCGGGTCAGGTGCTCTTCCAATTGAGCTATCGTGGTTCTAACCAGCCCGCCGAAATTATTCAACACTTTTTGACTTTGTAAGCCAAAGGCGCCCATTCAATGTCAACAACTACCGTCACTAACATCCGATCATAGTATTTTTAAGCTTATCTCGGATCCAAATCAGCACAGCAGCAGCGTATTCTTACGAGGACATAAATTTGTAGCATGCTCAACCAAGGGGCGACCTCGGGTGGTCCCGCTCCCGATCCAATACGAACCCTAGAATCTAGTAGAGAATGGGGACACGAACTCGTTTTTTTGGAGAGTTTGCTGATTGCCACTGGGCATTTTCAGCGTCACCGGACTTTTTTGGGGGTGGTGTAAAACGAAGCACCGTCAGAGGTGTCTAGAGGGAACGGCAGCACGCACCGGTGCGTGTCCTCGTTCCCTACTAAATTCTCCGAAGCGTTCGATTGGATCGGGAGCGGAACAACCTGAGGGAGCTTCTAAACCTCTGGCGGTTTCTATCAAACGGCTCGAGGAGCCCTTCAAGTTTTTCACTGCCCTCTAAAATGTCGGGTAACGCTAGAAATGCCGTGTGAGACAATCAGTAAACTATCTTCACAAACAAAAGCTCGACCAATATTCTGTGAAATCTTTTTAAAAGTTAATGGGTCTTTTCTAGTTACTGCAACCAAAGATGGTTTGTCTACCGAGCACCTAAAGATATGTTTCGTGCTTGGGCACTGTTTGTCTCAGGTGTGGGCACGCCATAAGCCATAGGGTTCAATATTGTGAATATTTCGTTAAGCCTGACTGACATTTTATTGGTGTCATCATAAAACCAAGTGGATTACTTTGTTTTTATATTGTCATGGCGGGTTGTAAAAGGGAAGTTTCCGGTGGAAAGTGAATGAGTATCACTCGGGACGACGCGACGACGTCCCCTTGGAGTGCAAAACGTCAAGTACGTCATTGTTTAGCCCGGTAAATGTTATGTATTACTCTTCGTCATTTACGCTTTTAAACTTTCGTGTTAATTAATTCAAAGTGTTTCTGTCAACATGTTTGAAGTATTTTGAAAATGTGTAATTTTTTTTAAATGTAATATGTGATCATCTTGTCATTTTTTAGTTTATATTTAATAATTTTTATAGAATGTTTAATTATAATGATGGAATGATTTTATTATTGTAATTTTGAAAATTTTACTATAACAATTTAGATTTTTTTTTCATAATTATGTAATTGGGAATAATCCTGTATAATTATTAAAATAAATAAAAAAAAATAAAAAATAAAAAAAGGTTTATAACGGGAATTAATGCAAACTCTAACTGGTCGAAACGTCGTCGGATTAATGGTATGTCTTTGTCTATGATACCTATATAATTCTCATTTATTTTAAAAGGTAGAATGGAGTCATGGTCATATTATTTGGGAGAGTAGGTTAGTTAGTAACTAGTAGGTTAGTTAGTATTTAGTCTCTTGAAACAAATGAAAATATAAAACAGTAAACACTATCGAAGTTTTAGATCAATTTTTGTTGTTACAAAAATTAATCACATTTTTTTTCAAGTAAGTAAGTAAAAGTTAAATAGCCTATGACTATCCCACTGCTGGGCAAAGGCCTTCATAATTAAAATCAAGTCATGATTATAATGGATGGGTAATGCTATACTCCTTCAAATTTTTTTTTGTTTTGTTGTATGTACATATATCGCGTTTTTCATAGCATAAATAAACAAAGACATGTCTGCTTAGTGAATGCCTTCTTCAGTCTTAAACTAATGAAATGGCAAAAGGCTTCGACAAAGGAACCAATAATAATTAGAAAATCGCTTTGTACGATCCTCGATAAGCATCATTTGCTTCGTTGCAGGCCTAGGTTCGATTCCCAGTGGGAGTAAATTCGTTTTGTATCATTATAATTATCGGCGTCTGTAGTTATTGCAAAAGTATTCGAAACATCCCCTGTGTGGTGCCGGGGATAAAGAATAGCACCACCCCATATCTTCCCGAGGGTGTCGTAAAAGCCGACTAAAGGACCATTCCAGAGGATGGGCAGCAGCATCTCTCTGAGGTTGCTCTTATTCAACTGCGATCGCCAACCCGCCTGCCAAGCGTGGCGATTACGGCAAATACCCCTCATGGAGATCCGAGGGAGAGGCCTTTGTCCAGCAGTGGACGTCTTTTGGCTGAGATGATGATGATTCGAAACAATTTGTGATCCGACAGTAAATATATAAGATAGCCAGTTCCTCAGGAAACGAGGATTGAAAAGGGTATCATCAGAAATTTTCTTTCAGAGAATAATTCGTAAAGTGTTTCGTGGAAGTTTGTGACCGTCCTTCTAAAATAGGACGGGCAGGCACGTAAACATATTGTTCCAAAGGGACAGGGCCACTTGTCACGTTAAACCTGACTCACTTGAACCACTTTACGAATTACGGTCGTGTAGACCAAAGAGGTCAGATTTAACATTATTTCAATTTTGTCCAAAAGGCTTTACCGAAAAGCACCAGGCTTTCTTGGAGGGACAATAAAGAGTCATGTTTACGGTTTTGTTATATTTTCTACATGCGTTTTATCGAATATGAATGTTTAAATGGTGGATTATCATTAATTATTATATTTTATGAAACAAAGAAAATCTAGTTTAATATCTATTGTACTTGTTATGAAAAACAACTTTGAATGTGGTTTGCGCATTTAACCAAAGTAAAGCCATTAATTATGAAATAAAAAGCACTGCTTATGTACAATTTCAATGTTAAGATTATAAATGAATAAAAACATAGAATTTAAAGCTATGACGTAAGCTTAAAATGTCATTTAAGGTGTAACGTTCGAGAGTGTGAGGTTGAAAATTGAACGATGTGATCATTTGAGTGTGACGAAATGTTTTAACTATTAAAAATCTACTTTTGTACAGTTATTTGAGGAGGTCAATAGCGCAGTGTATTAAGCAACTTTTAATCTCTATCTTAATAGGTGACTAAATATGTATCATGGTTCCGGCTGCATTAACAGTTGTCCACTAATCCGCATCACTTGGCCCGCGAGGTAGTTTATGTACTGTTCTCCAAGTGGTGTTTCATTAATAGAGAAGACTCGTGCCCCAGCATTGAAAACTATAAAAAAATTAGCTGAGTTTCATGTATTATTGGAAATCCTTATATCATCATCACCGGCTCATTTTATGTCCCCACGCGCTGGGGCACGAGCCTCCCTATGGATGATAGGGAAAACGGGCCATAAGCCACCGCGCGGGCTCAAAGCTATTTATTGGTGGTTGTTAACGACAGCCAAAAACTGGAACAGGTGTATAAATATAAGTACCTTGGCACCTGGCTTACACAAAACTGGGACAGCGATGTAGAAATTAAAACTCGCATTGAAATCGCCCGCAGTGCCTTTGGAAAAATGAGAAAGGTTCTTTGTAACCGAAACCTTACAATCCCACTTCGAATCGTCTTCTCCAGTGTTACATCTGGCCTATACTTCTATATGGATAGAATCTTTCGAAATGTGGGCATACAGACGCATGATGTCTATATCCTGGACTCAGAGAATTACAACTGAGGAAGTTCTGCGACGAGTCAGCCAGAAACGTAAGCTTTTGCACTCTGTCAAACAGAGAAAAGTTGCATATCTGGGTCATGTGCTTAGGCACGACAGATACGAACTCTTGCAACTTTCTAAGATGGAAAGGAAAAGTGACTGGAAAGAGGAGACCTGGTCGCAGAAGAAAGTCGTGATTGCGGAATATTCGGGAGTGGACGGGAATAGCGAGTACCACTGAATTTTTTCGCCTGGCCAAAGACAGGACCAAATACGCAGAGCTAAGAAGAAGAACGACAGCTAATGCAGCCGAAGCCGAAGTCCGAAGCACGGACGGGTTGATACAATTTTGGTCACCCATCCGATAACGGGCCTTCGCGAAGGTTGCTTAACGTCAGCAATCGCAAACCGGGCGCATTAACCATTGTGCCGGCGTGGCGCCGTCAAGCTCCTCACTATCGCAATCAATCAAATCTTACTGTATCCCCGGCGCACAGTATCACGCTCCGACTGTTCTACGCAATTCAATGGAAATCAATATACCTGATTAGGCCAGATAACCGTTTCCATGTTCACATTTGCCGTAGTGTTCGGCGATGCGTGTACCTGAGATACACAGGAACAAACGCTGGATACAGATCTGATCAATAATAGTTATATTAGATAATGCTCAAAGTTACTGTGGATTATATTTTCTGTTTGTGATACACGGTGCCTTTTTTAAGGCGAGTCACACATGGAGTAACGTGTAATATAACTTGTTACCTAATATGTACTCGTGTTTATTAGTGTGGACGATAAGTGTCAATAAACAAACCCTTTACGTTTTGTAACGTGTTATGTAACATACATTTGCATAAGCTATATAACATGTTACAAAACTATAAGTAACAGGTTGTTTTAATGACCTTATCGTCCACACTAGTAAAACATGCTTCATATGCTTACAACATTTTTTGTAAAATAGTCTGGACTCCCCTTTAAAAAAAATGGTTGCTGAAAATTGTTTATGGTATTCGTTTTGCAAGATCCATCATAAGAACTTAGTCTTAGATAAGTATTATGATTTCTTAAAGTTAATAAAGGCTGGGATGTCTCTACGATAGTTTAAGTTAGGATAATATGTGAGAAGTTCGATTGAAGTCAGTTCTCCAATAATTATACGAGTATAATGCCTCAGCTTTATTACACTTGAATAAGTATAATTAGAATACTATAAGATTAGAACCATGTCTATTCTGACAGTGACTTAATTAAAGCATAGCTGTCTGCTACAAACAAGAAGATTAAAAAAGTTTGTAATTACATTTTTTAACTTTTAGTCTTGTTTTTGTTTCCTCTCTCTCTCTGCGACTCCGCGGATTAAAAATCCAATTGGTTGGTAAACACGATACAATGTTTATATTATTAGAGATATTAATTACATTGGAAAGTTATATTTAGTTTACTTTTAAAATGATCAGAATTTGAGATTTCTGAAACCATACAAAAATGGTTTCAAAATCTCTCAAAAGTCAAAATTTCTATAAGAAATTGGATTGTTGTTTACAGAGTTATTTACAGAGAACACAATACAAAGAACGGACTGTCCAAAAGTAAATGTATGTACTTACCATAATTGTTTTATCTGTACTTATCTCAGGAACACTATGTCTGCCAAACCCTTAAACGTACATTGTACCATGATTCCCTGAAATTCTATGTGGGACTCGTGTCACTTTATCACGACGTCCGTAGTAACCAGTTTTTGTATTTTTTTATTTAAAATGAATTAGTGTATTAGAAGTACTATCAAGGGTCGCTTTTATTTAGCACTTCTTGAAGTAACCCTAAACCTAGCAAGCATCCAGGTGTAGGAGTAAAATTCTACATTTGATAGATTAGTGGAAGAAATCAAAGGATCTTTTAAGATGAACATGGATTTTAATAACTTTGCTACACAGCACATCTACACACAAGAGACCAATGATACGGAGAGGACCGGTAAAAAAGGAAGCTGTGAAACTCATGTGACAAGTGTATGTTTGGTCCTTTGAGCCGCTGATTACATTGCTTTGTTATATTAAGTTTATAAGTAAAGTAAATATAATTTTGCAATGTAATAAGTGAAATACTAGATAAGTGATAAATCAGTTGATCAGAATTACAAATTGAAATCTCTCAAAAGTCAAAAAACAATACGAAATTGAATTGTTATAGTCCATACAAAGAACGAACGGCCCAAAAGTAATTGTATACGTACTATAATTGTTTTATCTGTTAGGTACTTATCTCAGAAACACAATGTCTGGCAAAATCCTTAAACGTACATTGTACCATGATTCCCTGAAATTCTGTGTGGGACTCGTGTCACTTTATCACGACGTCCTTAGTAACGAGTTTTCGTAATGTTGTTATTCGGTACGTGATCAACTGCTGTGGAACTGTTTCGCTGCAGTAGAACGTTGTCACGTACTTGCTTTTTCATGCAAAGATGCATTTTATCATGTTTAAAGTTAACAAAACACTGAACGTATTAAGATTTTCGCCTTATAATAACTGATTTTGAGAGCGAGCGAATTCATCTTGGTTCATCATCATCATCATCATCTCAGCCAAAAGACATCCACTGCTGGACAAAGGCCTCCCCCAAGGATCTCCACAACGACCGGTTTTGTGCTGCTCGCATCCAGCGGCTTCCCGCGACCTTCACCAGATCGTCGGTCCACCTTGTTGGAGGCCTGCCCACACTGCGCTTTCCGGTACGCGGTCGCCACTTGAGGACTGTTCCGCCCCAGCGGCCATCAGTCCTGCGTGCAATGTGCTCTGCCCACTGCCACTTGAGCTTAGCAACTCTTCGGGCTATGTCGGTTACCTTTGTTCTTCTGCGGATCTCCTCATTTCTGATTCGATCTCGCAGAGAAACCCCGAGCATAGCCCTCAATTGCTCGTTGAGTGACCTTGAGCCTTCTGTTAAGGCCCATAATGAGCGACCACCATCCTGGTTAGCTTTTTCAAACTTATTTATTTACTTATAATTTTTTTAGTGTGGAAAAAGTATGGGGAGGCCTTTACCCAGGAGTGGGACAGTTAATGCTGATATAATAATAATAATCTATTTATTAGTTATTGGTTATACGGTGTAATGATTTTTTTTACGAGATAGTGAAGACTTGATTTCAATGATGGATGCCTTTGCTTAGCAGTGAAACAGAGTAAGTATATATCAGATTTAGATGAGTGATGATAAAACAAGTTCCACCACCAAATAAAGCGAGTGCAAATGGTATCTACGCTACGGTAGAAATCTAACCCAGAATACTTATACTTACTACGAGTACATAAGCGGTTAAAGCTATCGTCAAATTTCCTTACTATGTTCGCAAGGACTTTTGCTTCTATATTATCTAGGCTAATCATATCAATCATGTGGTAAATATTCACGGGTTTCTGAGAAGGAACTGGAGCTGTGAGGTAATTTAATTTCTCAATTTGTGGAACATTGACTTGATGGATAATTAATGAGATTTGGGGCAACGGTATTCCGCGCTCTGATGAAGATTTTTTTATCATATACTCGTGTATGGGCTGATATAGTTTATAAGTAAATTGGTAAAAGTAAAATAGACTACATACTATCTTCTGTTGGGCAAAACCCTCCATCATTGAAATCAAGTCATCGCTACAATTGATGGGTAATGGCTTAACCACCACCCTTACCAAATACGGGTTGGTGATCACAAACTCGGGCTATGCATCGAAAAATCAGAAACACACTTTGCCCGAGCTAGGAATTCAACCCTGGTCACAGATTAAAGTAGTACCCGGGTATCGGGCCGAGCGTTATAACACACGGCGATTTAATTAATTAATAGGTGGGCGATAATGAGGTTTGCGTATGCAGTGGGAAGCGTGTATAGCTAGACCGCTTAACTCAGGCCTCGCCTGCGGTAGGTACGCGGGGCGGGAGGTACGCCACGAGTACGAGCGTTTTGCGACGCAGCGAACGGATTTCTAGTTCATTGTGCGTTATACTACGGCAGTCACAAGCAGCAGTGATAGAAAAAACGCAATGAGCTAGAAACCGTTGGCCGTGTCGCAAGACGCCAGTAGTCGTGGTCAAGCGGTAAGGTGGTACACGCGTGATAATTTTAACAAGATTCATCTGAAGATAAGTAATTATAAATAAAGGACTTGAATGGTAGGCAGGCGCCTATCAATCAAGTCATTTGTTTTGAGAAAAGTTAAAAAAAAACTTTTTTTTACTTTACAGCCTTATTTATTATAGAAAATTTGATAAATACAATGGTAATGAACTTGTGTACTATTTATTAAGCAAACTTTATCAAAATAATAAATCAATCACTTGTATTCATATCAATATCACTGGAACTTGATTCTCCCCTTTGAAGCAGTCATCATCAGAATCATCTGAATCGTCCTGCACGTTAATAACATCATGTATGCAGTATTCGTCATGTTTGCAGTATTCGTCCTCGACTTTAATTATATGATTAATACAATGCTGCCACTTTTCTACGGAATATCTAGCAAATATTTCCTCCAACATATTATTTTTTGGTCCAGATTAGAGTCGATACTTTTTTGTGCTAACTGTCCTTTAGTATCACCCCAGACCAACTCAATTGGGTTCAGGTCTGGGTGGTATGGAGGCAAACGCAATTGTCCGTTTCTTTTTAAAAACTTTGTAAATATCTTCTGTAAAATGGTTTTTCATTAATTTGAACAAGTCATCCTTTCTAAGTTTTTCATCAAAAGGCACTGCATGCTGTCGTAGCCAAACTTGCATAGCTGGCTTGGTAGTTTGTTGGTTGCATAGTCGGCTTTTTCTTTTCTCGAACCGAATGAAAGCTGCGTTATCCATTACTATGAGCGAATTTGGTGGTATATTAGGCACGATTTTTACAATTATCCATTTACTGAAATTCACGAAATTCATAGAATTGTGATAATCACCTGTTTTATATTTAGATTTAAATATCACAAGTGCTCCGCCTACAAATCCAGTTTGGCCTCCACAATGTACGATGATCAAACGGTCTCCTTTACCGATATGAGAAAGCACGCCCGGGTTCATCCCTAGATTGCCAACATTTTGAAACGTTGTGAGACGCATTAACATAAGTTTCGTCAAGATATAAAATATGTCTTCCTTCTCTACGATATTGTTAATAGTATTTAGGTATTTCCACCTCCACGATGTTATATTTGGGAGAAAATGAAAGAGTTCCTCAAGCCGTGTGTAACGAATCACCTTCGGAGGTATTCTAGAGGGAACGGCATCACGCAGTGCGTGTCCCCGTGCCCTACTAGATTCTCCGAAGGGTTCGGAACTAATAAAATGGATGAGTGTTGGCGGTCTGCAACACACCAACCTTTTTCCTCGAAATCACCTTTACCTTTTTTTTAACTGACTTTCAAAAAGGAGGAGGTTCTCATCTGTATATAATATGCTTTTCTCAATATGTTCGTGCATATCATAACATTTGTGGATAATTTTATGTTTATCGATAGAGTTTTCTCCCAACTTGATGAACAAATGGAAACTAAAAGCGTCAATGTAATTTACAAAGCGGAAAAGCGAAGGGGCAGGTTTGCAGTTTTGTTTTATTAGCTTTTTGTGTTTTGTCTTATATTAATGTGAAATAACTGTGGAGTATTACTCGTTAATTAAGTGATTTCGAACATGCATGAGTGTTGGCAAATAAAACAAAACAGTGCAAAGTTTTTTTTTCCACTTTGAAGCTGATTGATACTTTCATGAAGTCCTCGTCAGAATTCAGTCATGTTTCATATGAGGGGTTTGGGGAGAATAATCTTTAAACATTTTTATTATTACTCAATATAATCTTTCTAAAAGAAAGTTTTATATTAAAAAAAACTGCAAGCCATACAGTTCATAAAATAATAAAAAATAAAAAAGCTCTATTTTTAAATGTAGGAGGAGGATAGATCCTCTACAATGTTAGTAAATAAATATTCCGACGATACTTTAATGGCGATACTTTAATCCCAGATTATGTCTGTGGGAAACGTAGTTTCAATATCGAGCATACAAAATAACGAATCCGCTTTGGAGATTCGAAATTTATATAAAACCAGCTACTGCTTAATGTCTTAATCTCTCCGCATTAATTTATTTTATGCATGATGCTAGGTTTTGTAGCTATTTTAATTTTATGATATACAAAAACAAATGTAAACATGAACGCATGAATCGTTAGAGTTCAAATCAAATGGACTGAGCATTATTTTCATCATCATCATCATCAGCTCATTTAATGTCCCCACTGCTGCGGCCCGAGCATTCCATATGGATAGATAGGGAGAACAGGCCATAAACCACCACGCGGGCCCAATGCAGATTGGTGGGATCTGGTTTTCATTCACCATTATTTTTATTATTTAAAAGCGTGTACACCCCAACAAAATAATAATATTTACGACTTAAACGAAAGTCTCGACCTTGAATTTTCACCGATTGACGCTTTCGAGTTAGGTATCGTTATCGTTCGAGTGACTTTAAAAGAAAATTGACTTTGTCTTTTCGGTTAGTTCCGCTATGGTATGGTTCTGCTATGGCACCCTCGCAAAATGCCTACCAAAAAGTCCCACTATGGTACCCCTCTATTAGATCTACGTCAAACAATAGAAGGTACATTTGAAAAGAAAAGTGCATCTATAACTTTTTAGTCTTTACCGGACAGTCTTTTAGGAGTGTAAATAAATAAAGTCTGTTTGCAATATTGAATCAGTCTTGTATTCATTCAAAATATTTATTACAAATAATCAACAACTGGAAAGAAATGTTAATTACAATGTAAACTTTAAAAAAACAAATCAACTATATTAATTACCAATATAATTTTTTTTATCCAAATAAACTTACGACAAGTGCTTTTGAATCATCCATACATTTTTTAACAACTAGAATAGAATAGAATAGGTATTTATTTGACTAATGCTGTACACTCAACATTCATAAACAAAAGGTTACAAAAAATGTTTTAAAAATCAAAACAAAACAGAAGGTACATTCACTAGTTATGCATACGTTGCTGCATGCACAGTGTCGCCAAACAGGGTCTGCACTCAGCATGAGCTACGGATTATCCGTCCGTAGCGCTGATTTTCAGTACAACCCTTGCATGACGTGGGAGTAGGTAACTGACACGGAACACTATAAAATCATAATAATAATATTAAGACAAGTTATGTTTCTTTTGAAATAAAATAAAAAATTATCAAGATTATAATACATAAATAACTATTGTGTAGGTACACAAAATACATAGTATTTAATACAAATAAAAATATAAGAATACAATTAATAGTGGGGCTCTATTAATTTTATTCTTATATATTTAATACTACCCATTCCGGTTAAAATTCAATATTTTTGACGCTGTAAGGGAGAAAAGAGCTTGACACTTGCTGAGTTTCTTGCCGGTTCTTCTCAGTACAAGGTCTCCCTCCCAGAGTGGACTTACGAACCGAAGGCATAATGACGTTCATAAGAGCTATTTGTAGCCTAAACTGAATAAATGATTTTAAATTTTGAATTTTTTTTTTTTACAGTTTTTAATTTAATACATGATCCTGTAAGTTAAGCAACTTTCGCATTGCCGATCACGGGGGTAACCAAATAATATGAAGGAAGTTAAGTTTAATAGCGGTCAGTCTCACTTGCTGTATAACAACATTCGTGTACGCCGACCAACTCGAAATAGGCCAGTGAGTGGGATATGTCCCAAACTAATTTTTTTTCTTTACGTGGGAAGGCTAAATTCTATAAATTGGACATATAAAGGCTGAAGATGATGATAAAGAAAAACATTATATTACCTTACCTATGATATTGAGGTTTTGTATAAAGATTTTTTATAAAATTAAATTTTTCATACTAACATTTTTTTAATTTTCTTAGCATCTGTTTATGTTAACACTATAAAAAATTAAGGGTAGTATATAGCAGACATTAAAAAGAAAAAAAATCAAGTCCCTTCAAAGCTACAATGAAACAAAAAATCAATTCCGCGAAACAAAAACGAAGTCAATTTAAAAAAAAAATTGGGCCATAAAGACACAAAATAAATAATCATTGTTACTACTGAAACCTAAGTAACATAGTCTTAATTAAAGGTGTATAATAATATTAACAACCAGTATTGAGTTTTAGAAGTAATACACTTATTAATAAGTGAGAAAAAAACGTCAATTTCATAGGTAAGGACCCAATATTATCATGTTTTCGTTCTTAGCTCTCCTAATATTTCAAACTAGGCAAATAATATCAAATCATAAAGATAGTTATTAATTGTAACGGCAACATAAAAGTTTACACAAACACATTACCTAAGCTATATGATACAGCACTTCCGTACTAACATCCTAATTCTAACCTCAATTATACATCAAAGCCACAACAATCTCACAAGATATACCAGATAACAGACACACAGGCGTTTATACATAAATAAGCGTGTTATCCGCTCCCTACAGTAAGGTATGACTAAGTAATGTGACTCTTGGCAATATAAAAGGATGTTTTAAGTTGCTAGGTTGTGCTAATTTGATATCTTATGACTTGGATACAACTCCGTCTAATTCATCCCGAGGCACGAAGAAGATACGAAACAAAACACTAGGCACCAAATCAACGTACAACAAAACAGAAGATACAATTCGTCGTAATTTATTGAATTCAACAAATTTTTTTCTTGAAAAAAGAAAGAAAGAATGATTTTTTTTATTATAGTGCAAACCAACAAGAATTGAACATTTCTTTCACTTTTCCTTTGTTAAGTTTAACAAGAAAAAATCTTCACTTAAAAAACTGCCGGTTATAAAGAATCTAACTCAATAATATGAATCATATCAAACCAAGAATTTATCATCGTTTTTAAAGCAACTTAATCATAGTTTAGATTTACATCTCTTAGGAAATCCGTTTTGGCTACGACGGAGTCATGCATAAAAACCGTACCCCCTGAGCTACGACTACGCTCGCTACGGATATTGCTACGGATTACCATTTGCTACGAATACGAATGAGAGCTTTCATCTTTAAATAATAAATGTCGTGTTACCATAATGACAAATCGTGTTACGACTATTTGCGCAGTTGAAGTTACAATTTAGTGCAATTAAGTTGCGTTTGTTCTGCTTCGTGTTATTAATTAGTGCATTTGTTAGTTCTGTTGTTTGCGGCGCCGTTGGGTAGCTGTGAGCGAGCTTACAAAGAACTTACTAAGGTATTGTTGCGAACAAAATGTGCTACAGAATGCATTGAAACGGATAAGTTGTGGCAACCCCAAGCGCTACTCAAATTAACTTCTTGACGTTACTGACTGCCGCTCTAATATATATTTTGTAATTATATTTTATAGGAAACTAGCTGACCCGGCGGACTTCGTACCGCTTTGACAGTTTCCATCATTGAATTAAATTATATAAATGGTTTCTATGACAACAAAACAAACAAATCATTTTGTATTAAAAAATTAAATTGTCGTTTTAAGCATTTTTTTCTTTAATATAGCCTATGTTACTCAGCGCTAATGTAGCATTCTAATGGTGAAATAATTTTTTAAATCGGTCCAGTAGTTTTTGAGTTTATTCGTTGCAAACATACATACATACAAAAATACAAAGGTTTCCTCTTTATAATATTTGTATAGATAATTTTATCTAAGCCGTCTATGGCCATCACATTGTAGCCGGGCTTTTGGGCGGTGAGAAGCCTATGGTTTCCAAAGCCGTAGGTAGTGATCGAACAATCCCCGGAGATTTTCTAAGTAGTTGGAATTGCAAGCGCGTTCCCGTACATTACTAGATTCTCCGAGGAAAACCTGAGAGTATCTCAAATGTCAGGACCTCGGCTCGGTTTACCGTGTCGTGAAGAAGGGTCGAGGTCACGAAACATTGGACTAGCTTTGACTCTTATTGGATTGTAGTAACCGCTAATATGGGGCTCTGTTTGGTCCCGGGATAAAGAATTGCACCACCCCATTTCTTCCCGTGGGTGTCTTAAAAGCCAACTAAGAGACCATTCCAGGGGATGGGTAGCAGCACCTCTCTGTGATTACTCTCAACCTACTGCGATCGCCAACCAGCCTGCCTAGCGTGGCGATTACGGCAAATACCCCTCATGCAAATCCTTGGGGGAGTTCTTTGACCAGCAGTTGACGTCTTTTGGCTGAGATGTACCGCTCATATGCGGCGAGCACAGAACAGTGCCCTAAACAATTCAAATTCTATTGAGTGAGAGCAGACGACGGATTAAGAGTAACATTATTAACAAGTTAATATACTCGTCACTGTACCAGGTACACTTGCCTGTGACGATCCACCAGTCTTCGTACACTACGGAAAGGAGTATGGTGTCTTTGACCTGGGGTGCGACTTTTGAACCGGTGACTAATTCTCACACTATGATATCAATTACGAGTGCTCTTTTTTAGGGTTCCGTAGCCAAATGGCAAAAACCGGAACCCTCATGGATTCGTCATGTCTGTCTGTCTGTCCGTCCGTATGTCACAGCCACTTTTATCCGAAACTATAAGAACTATACTGTTGAAACTTGGTAAGTAGATGTATTCTGTGACCGCATTAAGATTTTTACACAAAAATAGAAAAAAAAGCAATAAATTTTGGGGGTTCCTCATACTTAGAACTGAAACTCAAAAATGTTTTTTTCGTCAAACCCATACGTGTGGAATATTTATGGATAGGTCTTCAAAAATGATATTGAGGTTTCTAATATATTTTTTTCTAAACTGAATTACGCGAGAGACAAATGTGTGTGTGTCCCCCCCCCCCTGTAACTTCTAAAATAAGAGAATGATAAAACTAAAAAATATATATGATGTACATTACCATGCAAATTTCCACCGAAAATTGGGTTGAACGAGATCTAGTAAGTAGTTTTTTTTTTAATACGTCACCCTTAAAAAGTACGGAATCCTTCATGCGCGAGTCCGACTCGCACTTGGCCGGTTTTTCTCTTATTCTACTTCTAATACCATTTATTTATTTATTTCTAATAGGTACCAAATAATCTCGAATGGTATGTGTCTTAAATAATGTAAATAATGCAAAAACAATTATAAGTATTTCACAATATATTTTATGTCACTTTTAATGTCGAGTTACCCGATGAGATTAAAAAATCGCCCCCTGTTCTAATCTGCATGTGTTGTTGTATCTGGGTGTGTTTTTTTTTAGTAACGTATACTCGTACACCTCATCTGACCTGACATTAAATTATGATAAGGCCGAATGGATTCCGGGTAAAGTGCACTTCCACGCACTTCACCCGGGATCCTCAACTTCTGATGTGAGGCGAGGTGGGAAGTAGCAAGAATCAGGAGAAGATGTCTTGAACCAACTACATAAACTACAACATCGACAGAAATTATTATAGCAGAAGCGTCTTGTTTCTTTGTTTTTAATACCAAACTTATTTACTGGGACATGACTGAGTTCGCAAACATGTTGCAAGTGATAAAAGGTTTTAGTATAATACTTTTAATGGCTGTGTTTCCGCGCACATTCCATTCTACTGTTTCAAAAAGTTAACTTGTTCACATTCTGTGTAGAGGGGAATAAAAAAAATTGATATTAGGTACGTTGAAAGTTACGTTTGTTTATGTAATCTTTTCACTACAAAAAGGCAGTAACCTATTACCTACGTAAATTAAAGAGGGGAAACATGCATAAATATTATTTTCTGTTTAACCAACTAGCGCTATTTAACCAACTGGCGCTGAATAAGAATCTGCCACCGGCAGATTGCAATCCTCTTAATATTTATGTATAAATCAAAGTTTTTAACAGCCTTCAATAGAAAAGAAGAAGGTCCTTTTCATAATGTAAAAAAATATCTTGTACATACGGTTTTTTACCATTTTTTTTTCAAAAATATTTTTTACAAATATACCAATCATTCTATTCAGTCTCATTGTGAAAGTAATATTTCTTGTAAAGTATTTTTCTGAAACAACGACCAGTAAAAACAACGAGAAAACTTCCGTGAAAACAACGCGCATAACGCGGTACTATCAAACAGTCAAGTAGTTTTGCTGTAAATTCGGAATCACCCGGCAACCTGTAAAAAACAAAAGTTACCGAACAATCTGCACAAATGGTTTCGATTTCAGTCGCAGCAGAATCACTCTTATCATTCGATGTTTGAACAAATCAAAATGATAAAGTCGAAAGCGGGCAATGATTCGAATTTCTAAACAAATGACGTGCGCGCTCACCGTATCACCGAACGCCTTGATAACGCAACCCAACGTAAGTGGGACCGTTGATTTTTGGCGAAGCAGTGTTAAAGGCTACGCTTGCTGAAATGGCGGGAGGGGGTGGGCAGTTCTCTGTAAGTTGGTGGTGCGTTACTTAAAAGGCACGTGCCTTTGGTGAGTTAACCTGCGCGCAAGTTCTTGAATCAATCAACGTGGTGGGTCTGCCCGGCAATCGTTCGTAGACATTGTCTACGCATGCGCCTCCTTTAGGGCTGACCTCCACGACGCCTTTCATATTGCTAAGAATGTATACGCGCCACGGTGCGTAGGCCTACTGACTCATAGCTGCCCGGGTAAGACTGACGGTATTTTAGTTTTTTTTTTTGTTTTTTGATATTTTAGGCATTCATGCTGTGACAAATTAATAACGTTGTTACAGTCGTCTTGATTTCTGCTGTTTACGCATTTGTCTTGAATAAATTTAGATTGGGTATATAATATTATTTGTTATTTTATTATCGCAGTTTTAGGTCTAACACATTCATTACAAAGATTAAATACAATATCTAGCCCATGCTTCCCTATGGAACTAAAATACTACATCATACGGCAACGTCATATACGGCAAAAAACACGATACTTATATAAAATTTAATTAATTATTTAGATAGGATCAGAAAAAAAATCATCAGTATTACTCAAAAGATTTACGGATCACATTAAAACTTCCCTTAGAATATTTAAATTTTTTATTTTTTAAACTAATATTTATTACCGTTTCATTCAATAAAAACTAAGTCTGAAACAGATATTTCCGCAATAGTGCCAAATATAAAAGCGCACAATGTTACAACATCAAACAAATTAGGCGTACCAAATAAATTATAACTCAAATCAAATCATACTTAACACAACAAAGTAAGGTGAGTGATAAACTTTTTATCGATAGTTCACCGCGTGCCGGGTGGTATCGATATGTGACGACACTGGCTGTCGCGAATCCCGCCTAAATCCGCCAGTTGACACTGACAGTACCCGCGCGCAACCGGTGTGTGTAGGACGTCGACCAAATGTCTTCCGCGCCGTCCCGCCGCAACGCGAGCGAACAAGGTACGTGCAAAACTTCTTAAAAATTTAAAATTCGAATCTCGTAATTTTCTTTTTTATTCCGGAAAAGGTTTGGTTGTATACTTCTTTTGTTTTCTTTGTCAACGGTTTGCGAGCGTTCGTTCCATTTTGAATGGTTGTTAAGCCATTTACATTTTGTTTTTCTTCAATATAACCGCCAACGTTGCGAGCGAGTGTGCCTAATTTCTGTATCATTTTTATAAACGTGTTTAAATACGAGATTCATTTAGCAAACTGCCGCAATTTGTCTCGACGCAGTTAAAGTTTTTTATTTGTATTGCTGTGTTGACGATAGCGAAGTAATTGCCAATTAATTAAATGCCTGCGTTATATAAACTATAAGGCAATTAATTTTAGTAATAATGTTATACAAATGTTAAACGTGAAATATTTGTAATGTTTACGAATTACATTTCAATTCGGCATTGTTTAGCTGTTGTACAAAATATTCTCATTAACAGTGTTGACCTATAGATTTCCATTATCGAACTGTTTCATGAATTATTAGATTTGTGTAGAACTGGATCCAATCCAACAAAGTTTGCGTGCCCAGCTCGATTGTTGGTACCTACTCGTCGCCGATAAATCGAGATTGCCAAAGTAAATATTTTGTAACGATTATTGATATTACTGAAGTTGAAATTTGTATACAGTAAGTTATTAATATAAACTTTGTAGTTACGTCACCGTTAATATAAATGTATTTAATAAACTAGGGATAATACAGACTTGTAAGTGTAAAAGAAGGCTCCATCGCGATCTAGCTACTGCTTTATACATTTTTTTTTCATTTAATTATTATCATTAAGTATCAGTTTCATTTGTAGTAAAGCCATTTTTTTTTAAAATTTAAATCAATGATAGAATAAAATTCTACGAGCGGGATTTAAGCCGACATACTCTGAAATGCCGGGTCAGGTGCTCAGGTGTGTCAGGCAGGGCTATTTTTATTATGGCACTCGGTTTAGTGGGTGTTAGGGTTTTAAGTCCGCCATACTAGCTACCACAATCTTTTGTTTATCAGTCACCATAACAACCAATGTTAGTGACATTCTTATGTTCCGTCCGTTAGAGATAAACAGCTCCTTTGTAGTTAAAAATTCCGGGCGAAATGTGCTGCCTCCTTAACCTACCTTTGGCTTCATAATCACTTTTTATCAGGTGATGTTACAAAGCGATTATTCTCGTTAAATAAAACCTAATTAGTAGTGGTACCTTGTGCCCTCGCCAAGTTCGCTACGAACAAGCACAATTCTCTGAAAGAACATCAGACTTGAGACTTCGACCCTCCATATCTTTTTTAGAAGTTTTACCCGAGTTTCGAACTTTTAATATATTATATCGGTGGATTACTTCGAAAAGGAACTGCGAACTGAAACTCTACGTTTTTATGGTCCTTCCGTAGCTACTGTAATATGAGATGTCCGAAAAATACTTTTGGAAGTTGATGGCGTAAGTTTGTCGGAGCCAAACTCAAACATAAATAATAATACATTTGTTCGTTTCGTATAATTTCTCTGATGTTTGCTGATATTTTAATGTTAACTCTATTTATTTTGTAAATTTTAATCTTCGAACATTGTGTTCGGTCATTGTGACAAATAATTTTGTAATGCACCTAATGTAAATTTCTAAGTAAGTGAATGTTTTATGTAATTCTTATGAGAAATAAAATTTCTTTAACCTTACTGACAAAAAATGTATCATCTCGAGCTCTGTGCTTCGGAAGGCATTGTAGAGTCGTTGGTCCCGGCTGCATTAGCAGTCGTTAACAACCACCGATCCGCACTGTCCTTATCACTAAATCTTCAAGTAGACTCTCATGAGTATGTAAATTACATCACGTCGATTCTTACTTCCATTTTGACGTAAAGAAAAAACCGACAAACATACATTTCTATTGTACCACCCTAAACTAACTAACTTAACCCAAAAATAATATATTCTGATCTTAATGAATAAGCATAATTTCAAGCTTTAATCATGTTTACATTGAAAACACTTACTCCTCCTTAATTTTTAGTAAAAGTAAAAAGTTAACAACTTATAACTGTCCCACTGCTGGGCCAATCCGAAACACATTTTATACAACCTGGGAAATGAACCCGGGACCTTTAGTTATCGGACCAAGCGCTGCCACTCGGCCACCAAGCGTTTCCTCCTGTTCCTTAGAAAGTCCTCAAAATCTTTGAAGGCCGTTTGCACCAATGGCTCCTAAATTGTCAGTAACAGTTATAGTCCGGTAACAGTCATAGCACCTCTACATGGCTAAGCGGCTTATGGTTATCTAAAACTTAGGGTCGACGGTGAACAGGGCCATTAAAACCATAATGATTGTGCTGTATCTAATACTACATGTTTTTCGGGAAAACTGAAAATATGAATCCGTGTTTTATATCTACACAGCAAGCGACTAATGATCATATATTATGTAACTAGATATTATTTTTCATCGAGCGTTTCAGTAAAACAAGGTATTGTTTTGTTAAAGACTTTCATTGTAAAGTTTCGTTTGACTATAATTAAAAATAAATAAATAAATACTAAACACAACCCATGACACATTAGTCGGACTCCGTGCTAAATAATAAAGCAGACTTTATTTAGCTTTTTCAAAGGTCTCCCGCAAGTTTTTCCAAAAAGAGTTAGAAATTTTCTGACATATTTTCAATCAAGCATTTTGTAGAAGGTTTAGTATAAGTCTCAACAACACCGTAAAAAGGCACATATAAAGAGCAGCTCAAACAGTAAATTCCACATATTCGTCCCTCGCTCAAGGCGGACGGTCACGACAAAAGCGACTACATAGTACAGCAAAACATTCGGCCCTATGTGATTTTACGACGCAACGTCTAGACAGTGGCTCGTCAATATGTCCATTGTACCACTTCTATGAATAAATAAACAATAATTTTAACTTTATACAGTTCTATGTCGACATTCTAAAGATTTTTTGGTCTTTTGTTTGTGCCTTTTCGACCTTGAAGGTTGAGTCGTCCATCAGCTTGTTGTTGTCTATAGCAGTGGTTCACAACTGGTGGTCCATGGACCACTGATGGTCTGTTAGAGCATCGGTAGTGGGCTTATGTTTATGTGTCAATAATTCAATATGATATGGAAAATATATTAAATCGCATTATAGTATTGTAATGCAATTTAATTTATTGTCGGTTAACGTCGATTAATGTTGTACGTAAATGCATGTGATGCAGCATTATCGTTTAGGGCCGTACCTACATGAATCATATACGACCCTAAGGCCGCTTGTTATCGGCTGTTTTTTTTTACTGGACACCGAGCCGGTGCGATATGTTTATCTTTTTTTGAACCCCTCGATAGTAAAGACAGCCGTATGGTACCGGTCCGGTAGCCGGGAAAAAAAACGGGTAACAAGAGGTCTAAACTTGTATTGTAGACTTTCGAGTCCATACGTAACATACATAGTTCCATACAAATCCGACTACTTTTTTCGCGACAACTGTCGCATTACAATACTGTAATGCGATTTAATATGTTTTCCATATCATATTGAATTATTGACACATAAACATAAGCCAACTCGTTATTTTAATGAAATAACTACAGGTGAATCGATAATATTTTGATAAATCGATTTGCTTGTTACAAAATGGCAACACCGAGGAGACGTCAACTCGACATGTCAAAAAAATTCAAATTAAATGGAAGTGAATTTAATTACTAAATAATATGGGGATTTCTCGTCGGAGAAGTTAGGGCAAATTATTCAACAGGGTTTCATGAAAAATAAAAAACTTGATTTTTGATATAAATTAGGTGGAGGTCCAATTCGAACAAGGACGATACCAAAAATGGGCATTCTCCTTTTAAGTAGTAATGTCATTTGGGTCGCTCAGTATGGGCCTTATCAGAAGGCTCAAGGTCACTCAAGAGCAATGGAGAGGGCTATGCTCGGGGTTTCTCTGCGAGATTGAATCAGAAATGAGGAGATCAGCAGAAGAACAAAGGTAACCGACATAGCCCGAAGAGTTGGCACCGCAAGGCACATTGCTCGCAGGACTGATGGCCGATGGGGTGGAAACAGTCCTCGAGTGGCGACCGCGTACCGGAAAGCGCAGTGTGGGCAGGCCTCCAACAAGGTGGACCGACGATCTGGTGAAGGTCGCGGGAAGCCGCTGGATGCGAGCAGCACAAAACCGGTCGTTGTGGAGATCCTTCGGGGAGGTCTTTGTCCAGCAGTGGACGTCTTTTGGCTGAGATGATAATGATGATGATGATGTCATTTGTGTTGTGTCACTAATAAGTGTTTTCTATTCTATTCAATTTTTTCTATTCTATCCAGACGGGGTCTGGCGATTCTGCCGCCCGCCGGCTGAAAAAGTATGAATTATTTAATACTAGCGTCCTGCCGTAGCTCCGCCTGTGGTATTCGGCCTGTCACTAAAGTTTTTATCGCGCGCCCGCGGGGGCATCCTATCGGCCGTCATAAAGTAGCCAATTCCACTTTCGAGCCCACCCTACCAACGATTTTTTCTCGATGTGTTACTCACAGACGTAGTAAAGTAATAAATCGACGTGAACAACAAACGGACAAACACATTCGCATCTGTATGATTGGAATTTTATGGAAGAACATGGAGTATTAATTTTAGCAGAGTTGGATCATTAAAAAGGGTGTGATTCGTCGATAGCTGAACGGATAGATGCCCGGTTTGAATGCGAGAAGTCGTGGTTCAATCTACGTAGCTCCTGTAGACTATTGACGTGAACCCATACCTTACTTTAAGGTTTTGTGTGATGTGTGTATTTTTTCTAAAAATTTTGCAGAAGCGATAACCAACCATTTTGTCTGTCATTGTCACCACGTCCGTTTTATTTTTGTTGAATGTGTATTCCGTTTTTAATAATAGAGTTAGGGATTCGGAATATACAGCCTATAATTTTTTTTTTAAAGTAGTAACTGGTTTGAAAATGCATTAAGGTGGAGACTGACCGGAGCATTTTGCCGTAACGTAACATGTTCGATGAGGTCATTCTCATGGTGAGTACAGTGAGCCGAGCCGCTCGCCGCTCGCTCCGCCCTGGTATCGATCAGTCAACATGACTATCAAGCTCGCCGCGAATGGTACTACGATGATCACTGCAGTCACTCGGAGAATCTAATAAGCAATGGGGACACGCGTGAGTGATGTCGTTCCTTCTAGAAAACCTCTAATGGAACTTAGTTTCACATGGCTTGACGAACTCTTTAAGTTTCTTGCCACTCGCATAAAAGTCCAGTGATGCTAAAAATGCAGTCTGATCAAAAAAAAAAAAAGAACTCCATTGAGTTACCACTATTAGGCATACTTCTGGTGTTACAAACGTCCTTAGCCTACGGTAACCGCTTACAATCAGACAGGTCGTACGCCTGACTGCTACCATTCAGTAGGTACAATAAAATAAGGAAGTATAATTTTATTAATCAAACCCTAAACAATGAACTGGAGCTTATAAAATGTTTAACGGGGCTTAAAGCGAACTGCTTTGTATCCTTTTCATACCTCTTTAAGTACCCGACGTTTTATTTGGAATGGACCGCGAAAGGTCAAAAGTAACTGGAGCTTAGTATTAATCGAGTGGACTAAGTTTTTATCGATATATTTGTTAGTCATATAAAAAATATGGTTACATAAAATAATTATAAATGGACTTAAAGTTTCATAAATTACGTAACAAGCATTCACTTACGAAAAAGTTAGTTTATTGACAAGCCTACCATATTTTGATAGTCAAGTCCTAATAATACTTTTTAAATTAATAATGGAACAATTAAATACATTTAAATGAAACAACTTTTACGGATCTACTCGCGTTTATTTTACTTTACATTATTTAATGTTTTTCCTGACGTTTCGGATCCTTTGCAGGGTAAAAGGGCGTAAAAGTTGTTTCATTTAAATGTGTAGTGTTATTTTTTTTTTTTTATGCCTTATAAGACAGCTCTTGACCTCGATCTCGCCTGATGGTGAGCGTAGATGAGGTCTAAGATGGAGCGAGCTGCCCTAGAAGATGCCTATTAACTCTCGCCTTGAAGGAATTCAGGTTATAAGTTTTTGGGAACACAGACGATGGCAGAGAATTCCACTCCTTGCCAGTGCGCAGCAAAAATGATGACATGAAGCGCTTAGTGCGACATAGTGGAATTTCAACTAGGTGGGGATGATATCCTGCAGTACGTCTGGAGGTTCGGTGGTAAAAGGGCGATGGTGGTATGAGCTCGAAAAGCTCCCCGGCACACTCTCCGTGGTAAAGTCGGTAAAAGACACACAGGCAGGCGACATGACGCCGATGTGCGAGGCTGGTAAGCTTGGCCTCGACAAGCGCATCATCACCGATGAGCCTTATCGCTCTGCGTTCCACCGAGTCGAGTGCGGCCAACTGGTATTTGGCAGATCCGTCCCAAAGGTGACTGCAGTATTCCATGCACGATCGGACTTGAGCCTTGTACAGGCTAAGGATCTGCTCTGGTGTGAAATACTGCCGCACCTTGTTCAGGATGCCCAGCTTTTTTGCTGCAGTCTGAGCTTTGGACTCGATGGTTAAGCCGAAGTTGAGATTTGCAATCAACTCCATGCCTAACAGCTCAAGGGTGCCCTTGATTGGGATGGACGTACCACGGAAAGTAGGAGTCAGAAGAAATGGACTCCTTTTGGCGGAGAACAGACACGCTTGTATTTTGGAGGCGTTGAAACGGACCAGGTTGTCGTCCCCCCAATTGGAGACGAGGTTTAAGGTCGCATCTGCTCGCTCAACCATGGCCTCTCTTAGAGAGTGAATGTTTCCCTCTCTGGCTCCCGCAGCCGGAATGTATCGTTCGCGTAAACTTTAGAAAACAATAAATACATTTATTTCAGATAGTTATAGGGACAATTACTAAATAAATTACATGCACATTTAATAGAATAATTACTAGCATACCAGGTTCAGCTATTGGAAACCGAATTATCCTTTACGACCACACTGTAACAACAGTTGTTGAACTGGACCAGAGTTGCAAAGCGTCACCGTGTCGCCGCGCCGGCGGATTCCCTCAACTTCGTTGCAAAATGACACTTTTATATTGTTTTCAAAAGTTTACGCGAACACTACACATTGCATATGCAACACTTTATACGAATACGAGCAAAGGGTTTGGAAAGTCAGAAAGAAATTATGAACACCAGCTCATTTTATGTTTCCACTGCTGGGGCACGAGCCTTCCCTATACTTATATGAATAGGAATGACGAGCCATAAACAACCACGCGGACCCAGTGCGGATTGGTAAACACCAATCTGCACTCGTTAACAACTGCTAATGCAGCCGGGACCAACAGCTTTACGTGCCTTCTTAAGCACGTAGGGGCTCGAGATGATAAATTATTGGTCACCCATCCGATGACCGGCTTTTGCAAAAATTGCTTAACCTCAGCAATCGCAAACCGGGCGCGTTAACCACTCGCCATCGAGCTTCTCAAAAGAATATCGCTTTTTTGTAAATAAGTAGGTAAATGTCTCCCTTCTACCTTATATTAAGCAGAAGTGGGGTCCAGGGGGGTTCTTGATGTGAGAGCGAGACACATGTAGCGGTGTATACAACGTGTAACAGAAAGGTGTGGTCAAAATGAAAAGATCCAAAGTGTGTCCGATCTAGATCTTGTATGTGTTGTTACTCAGACATAATTATTAACTTTAATTTGTCATGCAATTTTAAATTAAATATTTATATTTGTGAAGTCATGCGCTAGAGGCGCGCATAAGCAAGCAGCAGTGATCATAAATGCAAGTATGCAGAGGTTACTGAACCACTAGAGCTGGAACTTGTCTATTTTGATGTGACGTCACAATAGAACTGTTTAATTAAAAATTGCATAACAAGTTAAAGTTAATAATTATGCCTTAGTAACTCTGCATACAAGATTTAGATCGGACATACTTTAGATCTTTTCATTTTGACCACACCTTTCTGTTACACTTTGTATACACGTGTTTCTTTTCAACAACTACTTACAATATTACTGCTATAAGAGAGTCAGGGGGCAGATGTAAAGCCTGTTTAGCAGGATTGGCCTCGCCGCCCTCACCTTGACAGTTTCTTTTTCACTCTTTCTACTGTTAGGTATATTGTATTTTAGTTTAATGTAAAGTTGTGATAAACAGGTTACAGCCATAAAAATACAATAATTGATAGAAATTGATTTATAAAAGCTAGGTGGAAACCTTTAAAATGTAAGGTATAAACTGTAAAAAAATACTTTTAACGTCTTTAATTCATTGGTAAGGTATACAGTGTTCTATTTCAATAATGCTTTATTGTAAGCTGTTGCATGATATTTATAAATATATTTTTTTTTTTAATTTTATCAATAATTTAAACACTTAAGTGACTAAAGCTAATACGGCCTAATTAGCCTTATACAGAGAATTCATTTTGAAGTGAATAGGTATATACTTATATACTTATGTAGGTACATTTTTTGTGCAAACATGCCATTATTTGAAGTCCCCCCGGCTTTGCCCATAGAAATATTAAGGTGGCTGTTTACAATGTGATCCTAGGGGAGTTTCCCTTTATGCCGGCTTAGCGCTATGACCTACATAGCATGTTATGAGTTAATACATAAACATATTTGAGTTTAACCAAAGACGCGTATGCGGATGCTTATCAAATGAAAAGTTCTTGGGAGAAGCACAATATATGTCGCTGGTACTTTACTCGCGTTTTCGTCCACGTTGATTTGAGATTTTAAAAATATTTATTTTTAAAATTAAATATAGCCTGTGTTATTCACAGGGAATGTATTATCTATCGATTAGTTGTTCTAGGGATTACCCTTTTCAAACAAACAAACAAAGTCACAAACTTTACCTCTTTATTAATAGAATATAAAAATATATATAGATTATTTAACATAGTTGTTATGGCAACAGTATTTGTAACGGCAGCGTTAGTAAAAAAAATTGTAATGGACTGTTTATGAAGTGGATTAGGTCTTGGCGGGAAAGTGAAGAGTCATGTCTGCGGTTTTGTTTTATTTTCTAAAATTTGTGTTATGTCGAATATTAATGTGAAATAATGGTGGATTATTAACCGTTAAGTGTTCGTGAGTGTGCATGAGTGTTGGCAAATGAAACAAAACAGTGCAACGTCACTTTTCAAATTCTCTCAAGAAGTCCGCCCGAGGACTTAGTAAAGCCCCACATCTTTACTGAGATACTCGAGGGGTTGGGTGGTATATCATTTCTCATTTCTATTATCATTCATTATCATCAAACAGAAAAGAAATAATGCTAATTTATGTATTACTTGTTAGAAAAATTACTTTGACACTGGCTAAATGTGCTAATCGCACGAAGCCATCAACAAAATGAAAAAAAAAAAAAAAGAAAAAAGAAAGTGGATTAGAACATCGTCAAATGTATCATTAATTAATCAAGGACAAAATTTAAATAAAGTGAAGTAAGCAGCAGTCAAACAGCAGAAGTACCTACAACAAAAAAGATATAAAAATGTATATAAATTAACAAAAAGTATTTACTTCACCTAACTAATGTAAATAGTTAGGTGAAGTAAATACTTTTTGTACACACTTGACACCTTTATGTAGTTTTTTTGTTGCGTGCACTTGGAGAGGCCTATGTCTAGCTGTGGAATAGTATAGTTTAATTATGGTAGTGGAAAAATATTAAACACTAGCTGACCGGCGGACTTCGTACCGCTTTGACAGTTTCCATTACAACAAAACAAACAAATCATTCGTCTGCTTAAGAACACCCGTATCCCTTGATGGATCCCTATAGCAGCGCCACCTACCGGGTCCAATTGTAAATCTATACCATTCTCGAATCCACTTGAACACACATAGAAAATTTCATCCAAATCGGTCCAGCTGTTTAGAAGGAGTTCAATAACATACACACGCACAGAAGATTCATATATATAAAGATACAAACGGTAGACTGTGATGCTGCTTTGCATTGAATCTTAAACCTCATTTTACTTGTAGGTGCTAGAATGAACTTCAAAAAACTGACAGAGTACTTTACCCACAATTACTTGTAGGTATATAAACATAATCTAAGGTTTTAGTGGAATTTAGGATGTCATATTTCCACTCAGTATTTGCGCACAAAGGTCGACTTTACCGATATACTCGTAATAATGCCCAAAAACAAATACAAACATGATACACAGATAAAAAAAAAACAAAAAAAAAATTAAAAATTATAATAAAATAAGATAAAAAAAGAAAATCATAAAAACAAGTAACACGGTGAACAGAAACTGAACACAATTACACAAAACAAAAATAAGAAGATAAACTATGAAGTGCAAGGCCAACAGGTAGCTGTCTCAGCAATGCTTTTGTACCAATCAGCTCTAATACAACCCCGTAGTTTGAAGTTCATATAGGTCGTTCAAAAGTGGTGTACTCTTATAACGTCCCGAAAGTGTTGGAACAACCCATAAATTTAAATTACGCCACCAATTCCAAATATCGAAAAGCAAAACTTCAAATCTATAATTATTTCAAACCAGTAAGCCGATTTTAAATAAATTTTATATGATTTACAGAAATGTTAAGAGTTAGATATAATACTTTTATTGCAACAAAATAAAATATAAACATGAACAAAAGAAAAAAAATACAGAGTTACAAATTGGCGGTCTTATCGCTTTCAAGCGATTTCTTCCAGACAACCAGTCGGATGGATAGAGCTGAACTGTAACATCAGAGGTGAAACTATAAAAACATACTAGAATAATGTGTGTTTTATAAATTAAGCAAAATAATAATAATAAAAAAACAAATAAAAAAAAAATACTACATATAAATAAACCTACTTAAACATAATAGTAGTCTCAGGTAGGAATGTAACGGATATGGCAGTTTTGCAGCAGGACAGGGTTAATCGGTAAGGTAGAATTTTTTCACGAGCTTTTTAATTAAGTGAATGGATTTCGCACGCCTGATCGCAACTAGAAGCGAATTCCAGAGACGAACAGCTTGGACGGTAAAAGAATAGTCATAAAAGGTGGTGCTGTTTGGGGGGGGGTTTAAGGCTTAAGTTTTCTGATGACCGTAATGAGCGCGAGGCTGAACAATTAAGAAAACTGAAACGTTCCTTAAGGTAAGAAGGATTAAACAATAATAATATGATATAAATAGAAGGGAGAGTATATGAGTATTCCGGCGAAGACGAATAGGAAGCCACATGAGTTTTAAGCGGTACTCAAAAAACATGGTCTTCTTATTTGCGCAAGTCGAATATGAAGACTTAATATGAAAATTTTGAAGACGCTCAAGTTTATTTAGCTGGTCCTCTGTGAATATAATAGATAACATTAAAAATACTTGTTTGTTTATAATTGTATACTATATCTATAATTATATATGATTTAACGCAAGTTGTATAACTGACTGAATTTCAGCGATTTGGTTGTCTGATACAAAAATTGTAAAAAAAGCTTAATCAATATTTTTTCATCCCCCCATCTCGGAAAGAGTATTTTTGCTCTTCGATATCTGAGTGCAAAAGCCGTTTTTATCCGCTAAAAGATAAAATAAATTGAATTTAGAACATCGTGTGCACTAAGTTTTTCAATTCAAAACATCATTAAACCTATTTACTTCTACCTCCATGGTGCCGAATTTATCAGTACACAAATCACTAACACCAATATTACAGTACCTACAACAAAAATATTACACTCAACTTAAGTAATGTAGCAACGTCACTTTAAATTTTTCTTAATTATACCTAAGTATTATTTGTTATAATTTAAAGATTATTCTGTAACTGAAATAAAAGTATTTTGTGATTGTAAATGTTTTTTTTTGCATTTAGTCATTTCCTCGCTGAGGTGGGATGAAAAGTTACGTGTTGCACTCGATTGCAAAGATTTTTCACCTCGTGCTCTTTTGATTCCCTCGCTAACGCTCAGGATTATAATTTTTGAATCACTTGCTGCGCTCGTGATTCAATTTTAGAATCCTTCGCTTGCTCGGTCATCAAAATTGAGCACTCGGTTAAAAAGCAACTTTGCACTCTTGTATAACAAATAACTATTATAATTATTATTTTTGCATTCACAATATTGTAATTATATTGTTACATAAAGATAAAGTTTAACTAGAAAAAAATTCAAACAGTCTCAGGAAAGTCGAGTGGGAAGATTTTGCCCAGTAAAATTTTAACTTGCAAGCTTGATCAATATTATCCTTCTAATCTGAAACTTAAAATAGCATTGTAAAAAGGGTCAGTACTCGGGACACAAGTCTTTTTAAAAGTGCCATTTTCGGATACAATGTAAATATTTTAAAACATATAATATAATGTAATTAGGAAGGCTGACGTAAGCGCTGAACTTTGTCATTGCTTTTTAATTTTTTGAGTGCTTTTTGCGGCACATTGCCATCTATCCAAAGGTTGTTGCAACCGATGGCTATGCAGATTCATCTTTTCAGATGAAATACCACAAGTTTGATCGATTCTTCTTTGTTTAATTTTTTACTGTATTTTATAAAATATTTTATACATATTTATTTCAGCTTCAGTGCAGCAATTAGCACTTAAAAATAAAAAGTAAAAATTATGTAATTAGTTAAGTACTTTCCAATAGAGCAAAAGTTGCAAAAGCATGGTGCAAAGGTAAGCTATAAGAACAAAATAAAAAAAAGGAAATCGTGTATTTTTATAAGTATGCTTATTGCTTACTCACAGAAGCATTTTTAACCCGTTATTCAGTTATTATGTTTTATTCCTTTTTAATCTTATTTCAAGTGAATAAAGTTCAATATTTGGTGGCAACATAGCTGCCATAGCTTTCCAATGCAGACTTGTATCGAGAAGAGCCAGGCAATAAACTCAATAATAGCTCTTTTCAAAATTGGTTAAGCTAGCTCAAAGGACGGGTAAGTGCTATGCTTAGAGTTTCTAGCACCCATTCTAATAATACCTACATTAAACGCATTGAAGGGTAAATAATTAAAATAAAATAAATTGTTTAAAGTGTATGAGACAAAATCTTTATATATATAAATCTTCTGTGCATGTGTATGAAATTGAACTCCGTCTAAACGGCTGGACCGAATTGAATGAAATTTTCTGTGTGTGTTCAAGTGGATTCGAGAGTGGTTTAGATTTACAATTGGACCCGGTAAGTGACGCTGCTGCGACGCTGCTGCGTCACTTACATACGTTATCTATAATGGGGGTCCATCATGGGATACTGGTGTTTTTAAGGGGACGAATGATTTGTTTGTTTTGTTGTCATGGAAACTGTCAAAGCGGTATGAAGTCGCTGGTCAGCTTAGTAGTATTTTATGTGTTATAAGCAAAATATTTGTAAATTATAATTATGGTTTGAAAAAATACATTTTTTATTTATTAAACATAACATTAAAGGCGCAATGAAAACAAAATTTCCAAAATGTGTAGTGCGCCATACTTACTTGGAACAAATAAAATGATACTTAATGGTTTTTTTATTTGGGATTTAATTTTTAGTGTACAAATTAAAAATACAGGTAGACGAAGAGGCGGGAAAAAAGCTAGTTATTAATAATCTTTAGAAATAAACTTTGTTTTCCAACAGTTACAGATAAAAAAAAACGAGCGAGCCTTACAGTAGTCGAATATGATGTGTAACATCTCACCTTAGTAATAAACAATTTTTACATTATATTCTGAAAAAAATGGGTCAGGTATTACAGCATTTTATAACCATAAAATAAATGCAGTAAATACTCATTAGAAGACATTTGACATACCAAAAGGACCTCTGATAGTCAAATGACACAATATGTCACATATAACAATAATTATGTCATGTTCATAATACCGATTTTAATACAAAATTGAGCGCGCTTGCGCACTTCCCCGACTTCCTGTTACAGTTACACTGTTACACATTTCACGAAATCACTCCCACAAGCCTCCCCGACTTCCAGTTACACACTTGTTACACTGTTAAATATACTTCCGTCCCATTTCACGAAATCACTTCCACAAATTGTATATAGAAAGCGAGCGGAAAGATGTTACACATCAAAAAGCAACAGCCAACACGCTAGCATACAGTTACCCATAACATTGTCATAGAACAAACACGACAGTTACAATTATACTCGTAATAACCCTATATAACGACAAAACTTTTGTCGTTCCTTCATTTTATGACTGCATAGCTAACTTTGAAAAGAAAATTCAAAGAAAATTTATTACTATTATTATTATTATATTAAAACATTTTTTAAATACAGTTTTTGTTTCCCTTCTATGGCCTATATAGCGTCACCAGACATTTTGAGGGCAGCAAGAAACTTCAAGGGTTCCTCAAGCCGTGGATCGAAACACCGCCAGAAGGTTTCTAGAAGATTATTATATTATATATTATCTGAGGTTTTGGATTGAATCGAGAGCGAAACAACCCGAGATCGTCTCTTTAGATTATTACCTCAGCTCGGGTTGACCAGGACGTGGGGTTGGTGGCGGAAAAGCGCCCAGGTACCTCCGATCCGATCCAAACCCCTCGAAGAATCAAGACGGGGTCGACATTCCCTCTAGAAAACCTCTGACGGTGTTTTGTTTCGCACGGCTTGGTAAGGCAATCAGCAAATTCTCTTTAAAAAATAGTATCCCAGGTACCTACTTTGTATAGAGCGTGTGTGAACCGGGCCTTCATACTCTTGTTAGAACATACTCGAGTACGGTGTCTTGGACCTATTCTACGTGTACTTTGCATGTTTAGTATATCGAGCGTGTAGTGGCATTTTGAGCATCGTTCGGGAATATTTTAAATAATACTAGCTGACCCGGCGGACTTCGTACCGCTTTGACAGTTTCTGTCATTGAGTTAAATACTTATCAATGGTTTCCATGACAACAAAACAGACAAATCATTTTGTATTGGAAAATTAATCTGTCGTTTTTAGTACATGTTTTATTTAATTTTTTTTTAAATAGTCTATGTTACTCAGCGCAAATGTAGCATTCTAATGGTGAAAGATTTTTTAAATCAGTCAAGTAGTTTTTGAGTTTATTCGTTGCAAACATACATAAATACATACATACAAAAATACAAAGGTACTCTTTAAAATATTAGTATAGACAACAATGACAATTACTACAATTTATTACTATCTACCATTCGCCGAATCACATAATATCTCAAAATAATCACCTGTAAAGTCTCTTCGTAGTACCTACCTATTGTTTCTGGCATTATTATCATATTCAAGCCGAATACCGTCTAATGAATACGTTGCTTTTAAAAAGCAGCAGTTGAAATACATTGTTGAAACTATCATTAATGAGTGATGTTTGCTTTAATTAGACTCTGTTGTTATTGGTAACTTCGATTCTGTGATTTTGTATAAAACGTTTATTTTCACGCAAATGGTGGTAGCCATTAGTTGAAGTGCCATATAAAATGATAAAAGCTTTTTAGTGCATGATATAATGTATGATGATGTTTTAATGTATGCGTATACGGTGTAAGCTTTGTTGTTTGAATATAAAGACATAAATAAAAATGATGTTGATGATTAGTTGTCGACATTGAATTAGGCTTCTTTGGCTTACAAAGTAAGATTAGTTAGTGTTGGCGACTGGCTGGTTCAAACCTTTTTTACTATTCAAATTTAAAGTGTATTTATTTTTGTTAGACTTTTTTTGACATTTGTTCAGTTATCAGGTTATTTTCCATGAGTAATATTGTACTTTGATACACTTATTAAATATTTACAAATACTACATATTTCCAACAATTATTATACAGTCCACTACTCCATAACAGATAGTGTTAATTAATTTCGACGGGTTGGACAGAGCCATGATGGCATAGTTGGCTGTGCACCTGACTCGGTAAGTCATGGGGTGCCGGTTTGAATCCCGCTCGTGGTACCTATTGTTTTAAACTTTTTTCATATATATAAAGTTTAATATACTTTTCTGAAGAAATTCTAAAAGTCTACAGCCTACGATATACAACCTACAAAAGACAACAAAAAACATATAAAAGAATATATTACTTTGCAAATGGCCATCATTCCTTATTAAACATTAAGGTACATAAAAACGTTTTTTGATAGCCACGAATTGGCTTTTTGATTTGGATTGTGTCGCACAGAGTGAGGCGTGAACACTCTCAAAACTCATTTACATCAGTCGCCTCCCTATTTCCTGCGTGAGTGGCTCACTGCCTGACTGAGAGCTAGGTATGAAATAGCTAGCTAGGCAGACATGAGTGACGTGATCATCACGACTTGGCGAGCCAGCATATTGAATATTGGGAAGGTAGTTCAGATATGGCTAAAGTGGATAAGTGAATGGCTATTGGATGCGGTGACTTCAGGATATTGGGTTTACACTACACATAGTTTGGGACGCTTGGAGGCATCGTAACGCCAATAATGATATATTTATAGGTTCATAGATTAAAGGTATTTGACTTTACGCATGTCTTCTTCTCTATCGATTCGCTCTTGGCAGAGCGGTCGTGGTCACGTTGAGTCGTCAAATTCAGTGGTTGAGGCGGTCACAGCTCTCCGCACGACCTCACGCCATCTCTCCCCGTTGGTGGACTGTCTGGCACAGTCAGGTACGCGGTTCCCTATAGCGGATTCCACTTGAACAGTCCAGCGCATAGGTGACCTGACACGTGATCTGGTTACAATCGTTTAATTGTATATCGTCACTTAACATTAGGTGAGATGACGGCTAAGTGCTTACCCGCAAGAAAAAAAAAACTATTAATGAATAATCACTGTCCCGCTATGCTACAATAATTATTTATTATAATTAATTAATTTTCAGTAAACTATCATGGCATAAACAAAGAGAGGCCTATGCTCAGCAGCAGTCGAGAGGGTCTGCTAATGACGATGATGATGAAACTACGTATTTTATCAAAAAACTCGATTATGGATGGGATAAGGCACTATTCAAGTAGTAGAAACGGTAACGTAAGGCTTAAGTTTAAAGCTCGTTAGACATGCGGCGGACGTAACTGACTCAGAGTCATTCTTGTTGGACGTAGACATGATTTTTGCGAGACATTCTGAAACCAAGTGCTTTGCGTAAATCATTTCCTTTTTTTGTTTACTAAATTTAAAACGCATCCTAAATCATGGGTTTTCTCAAACAAGAACGTTAATAACTTATTTCCGAAACGCCATAAGTCCTTAATATATCCATTATAAGCTCGCTTCGAACCGTCGCGTGTTAAGCACACATTCCAGTCGACATTAATCGGTGGAGGCAAGCGGCGGCCGCCGGCTTTAATCGAGTTTATGCCTATAGCGAAGAGATCGGCTATTGTCGATAGACAAGAGGTCGGTTAAGCCTGTCCGAAGTGCACTTACGGGCCTTAAAGTGCAAAAACATGACAAAGTGAAATACTCGATACTGCTAGTCTTCTATTAAGTCCTGTTCCACCTATACTGATTAGGGAAGTGGCATCAGTGTTCGACACTTTATAATCAGTAAATTTTCTATAAATATCTATGTAAAATGAGAAAACCGGCCAAGTGCGAGTCGGACTCGCGCACGAAGGGTTCCGTACATTATGACGTATTAAAAAAAACTATTTGCTGGATCTCGTTCAAACCAATTTTCGGTAGAAGTTTGCATAGTAATGTATATCATATATTTATTTTTAGTTTTATCATTCTCTTATTTTAGAAGTTACAGGGGGGGGGGGCGACGGGGCGACACACATTTTACCACTTTGGTAGTGTCTCTCGCGTAAACTAATCAGTTTAAAAAATATACATATATTAGAAACCTCAATATCATTTTTGAAGACCTATCCATAGATGGGATGGGTTTGATGAAAAAAAAATTTTTTCATCAAACCCATACGTGTACCATACGACAGACAGACAGACAGACATGACGAATCCATAAGGGTTCCGTTTTTTGCCATTTGGCCACGGAACCCTAAAAAGACAGTGTTGAAAAAATTCCACGAGCGAGATTCGACTTACCGGTCCGTTTTATCTTAGAATAGGTAAACTTGTTAATATATATATTAACAAGTTTACTTTACTTAATATTGTTTATGTTAATATACATATGTATATAATATATAATATATATATATATATACATTGTGAATGCTAAATTCAAAATAATAAAAATATGTGTGACTAAGTTGAGATATATCGGTAAGTTACCACTTTATTGCTTTGTAAGTAGTATCTAACTTACAAACCAAAAGCGTAGTGTCTCTATGACTAGGTACTTCATAGTACATTTAAGCTCTTAAGTACTTCATTGTGAGCATTATTTATTTATTTATGTAAAATAGGTAAACTGATCGTTGACAGATACATGGAAAAAAAATACTAATTAAAGTAGACTAGACTATAATCTAGAAATAGTATACACAGCATAAATTTTATTATTTTCTACGCAAAAGTATAATAAAATAAACCACAATAACATTACAAGAAATAAAAATAAAGAAAATACAAAAAAAAATAATTAAATTTTAGGAAAAAACTATTAAAAATTAAATTATCAAAACTAGTCAAAAGTGTATAATGTTAAGACTCATAACTGTACGTACAAAACAATGGTACAATTGATCTAACAGTCTCATAATACAGTCGAGTCGAATACAGTCGAATGATTTCGTCTCTCCACGGTGGGAGACTTGGTACTAAGCAAAACTGAAAAAAAGCAACGGCTTTTCTATTCCCCAAAAAAAATATAACATGGTTAATTTACAAGGAACAAAAATAACTTATCTGAATTTCTCGTTACGCCTTCTCACAGTCGAGTATATCCGACAGCTCACTAGCTCCGTCTGTACATGGCGACTTGTTTATGGCCGTCTCTAGAGACGTAGCGACGTTCCCTCATTTTATGGATTGTAAAAACTATCGCACTCTGCCCCTCGGAGTGCCGATAAACAGAGGTTGTACAAAACGGCAAAAACTTTATTTCTATTATTCTGTAAATGTATTTTTAGTGCAATAGCTTTAAAATAATTGGTTATAATCAGAAATATAGCTTGCCTAATTCTTAACTGATCTTTAATATTTGTAAAAATATTAGGATCAGATGTTAATAATGACGTAGTTGTCGACATTGAATAGGGCTCCTTTGGTTTACAGAGGAAGAGTAGATATTGTTGATTAATTTCGGCGAGTTGAATTCAGCCACTATAGCATAGTTGGCAGTGTACCTGACCCGGCATATCATGGGGTGCGAGTTCGAATCTCGCTCATGGGTTTTTTTTACACTTTGCATTTTTTTAAATTATAATTGGTTGATTTAACAATATTTTTAAGACTCGGAAGAAATTATGTTGTGGAGATTCTATATATTCTCTTTCTGAAAATAAACAGATCACAAATTCCTAATACGTAAAAGAAATAAAACCATTAAAATAAATAAAATTAATAAAAATGTAATTACTATTATTAAAAATGTCCTTCAACTGTTATGGAGATACAGGCTGTTATGGAGTTTAACTTAATATATTTACATGAACCAACAACATTATTCTAATACATAGGTGTTTACTTAAACTAAAATAATCTGCCACATATATGCCAGAGCATCACTTGAGAACGGCTTGACCAAATTGGCTGATTTATTTTTTGTTGTGTTCGTAATTGTCAGGACAATGAAAAAAAAAAGTTTTCAAACTGGCAAAACCATCACGGGATACGGGTGGTCACGCGGATGCTATCGCGGGCAGGCCTCTAGTTTTACATAGTTATGACCGTATTGCATCAAACGCATTTTTGTGTTATTAATTTAGCGCATTATGTACCGACTACAAATTTTATGGCAACGCCATATTTCGAAAATGTAATAAAAATATAAAAGAGCAATATGGTAAATAACACAATAAATACGTAGATACTTTATAGAACTGAGTGTTGAGCCTTTTTTTCGTTTCTTGTACTTATATAGTAATAATAAATATGTCTCGCTATGGAAAGTTAATCTTGTAAGACAGATTTTTTAATATAGTAACGGAACGAATAACAAATTATATACATATATGTATTCATTATTATATTTAATGTATTTAGTATTATATTTAGATTTAGATACTAGAATAGGGTGGAGTGAAGTCATTATAACCTCCCCTTTTGTAGTATTTAGTATTATTATTTGAGAGATAATAAATTGATCCTCAAAAAAATAGTAGGCTTGCACCTAAAATGCTAAGTTAGCATCTAAATAGTAGTTTAGGTGCTAACTTTGTATTTTTACGTGCTAACTTAGTATTTGTGGGTTAGGTTAGGTTAGTTTGGTGAAGTTAGTTAGTTTAGTTTAGTTAGTTAGTTAGTTTTTTAGTTTTTTTTTTTTCAGATTTCCACCGGGTCAAAAAAAAAAAAAAAAAAAAAAAAAAAAAAAAAAAAAAAAAGGTTAGTTTGGTGATCGATTAAATACAACCCTTATTATTTTAGTATTTGTACCGCCAGCAGTGACAAATAATAATAATGTAATATATGTATGTTGTGTTTTGTAAAATGAATTGAACAATAAATCAAAAAAAGTTAACGGACAACGTTATGAGATGTTACAGATATAGTTAAAAGAGGGATGGTAGCCAGTCAAACTTTAAAATTTTAAAGCGAGCTACATAACGATTGTACCTACCTACCGTACCGTTTAGTTGATTTTAGGGTTGTACCACCCTCCAAATATACAACAATAATGACGAATCCTCCGCTGGAAGACTGTTGGTGTAACCAATAGATAACCAAAGACGGTTAAATTAAAGTACGGAACGGAGCACTAAATAAGAAAAGTCATTAACAAAACAAACTCGGGATCTCCCCAGCATCTTGTCTGTCATCGTAAACAGAATCGCGGCGAAGTTTGCGTTGTGTCCAAATTGCAATTAATAATTCTGTAGATGTAAACGTAGACGCAGCAGGAGCCTTAGTGGAGTGAATTGCTGAGTATTAGCCGAACTGAGACGTCACGCGAAGTTGCGAGAGGGTCAAAGTTGCTGGCATTAGATATCACTTGGCTGTGTAGATAAACCTCTTGAGCCTCAAAACTGATTTGTGGTTTGAATATTTATAAATAAGGTCGTAATTCAATTAAATTGTTCTTTGAATTGTTTTGTGTAATAGAGACCGACTAATATTGTTACAACATTATTATTTGAGCTGTGCATTAAGCCGGGTCTCCTGCGACACTGTTTTGTCTTTTCTAACACCTAACATCTAACATTTAACAAAATATGGGCGTGGCCTAACTGTTTTGTTAGCTCAAACAAGCAAACATGTTATCCGAGGCGGACGGAAAACATCCCCGTGTTCGCCTGCTTTCATTTCATCGTTGCTTGCGAACATTGAGGTTGTGCATTGTGTATAAAAACTATTTCAGCATTTATTTAGTTAATCATTGTTTTGTCTCTTTTTCTTACGTTTGTGTGACGTTGTCAAAACAATATTTAACTAAATAATGCTGAAATAGTTTATTTTTCTTGCTGTATGTAAAATAACTTCTAAAACATCGAGTATGTCTTCTTCGTCCGAAGTCATTTTGTCGAGTAGGTAGATGTTCTTGTTTTTAAAGTCGCAGGAGACTGGGACCTCAGTACCTATGGTTTCAAAACACGCTTATCGGCCCTTAGTCCTACCGTCTGATCAACGAACTCGTTGAGAGAATAATTCGAAAAGAATTTCCATATTTTTTCAGATAGCTTGGACATTTGAATATTCAAAATTAGTATTATTGTTTTTTGTATTACAAGAATATTAATGTTCGCTTAGGACTAAATCTAGTAATTGAAATGTAAATTTAGTTAATGAAGTTTCGTTTCGTGGCAGACTGAGACGGTCTGATAAACTCAGATTAGTCAGCTAAGACTTTCTTTAATCTCTTTGTTATAAATACTCCTTTTTAAGTAATATACTTTTTATATTTTTTACTTTTTTAATTGTCAACCTTCTTTTGTTTTACTTTTGTTTTCTCTTGTATTGTCATCGTAGTTGCTAGTAATTTGTATGTTTTGTTGAAATGTTTTCTTCTTTTAATTAAAATGTTACCTTAACTTTGCCTTTTATTCCATAATACAGTCCATATTTACCTTTTCACCTCTTTCCACTTACACTTAAAAGAAAGCTTTTAAAACGTTACAAAATAATGACCTATGTTATTTAAAAACTTTTACTGTCATCCTTTTAAGTCACGTGGAGTTATCTGCCAACTTTTAAGCTATAGTTATATAATAACAAAACCTGTTCAAAGATTTTTATTCCTTTTATAACTTTTATCATTACGAGGATATGTGTAACTTGCCCAAGAACGAACGTATTATATCTAAACTTAGTTTGTTGTATGGGGGTATCTGTTGACCTTTGAAACTGATTGATTTCGGTTCTTACTGTAGATAAGGCTAGATGATCACCTCTCCGTCGTACGAACTAGTTATTTATGAGAACCTATACGGTTTTTTCGTTAATTACATCTGCAATATAACGTGTATGAGATAGGTGTGGTCATGATAAATAATCCAAGGTGTATCTGGTGGTCTAGAGCTTGTATGCAGTAATTTTAATTGGTCATGCGATTGTTAATCAAATGCTTATATTAGTAATTGGTTACTGAATAAATAGGGCTGCTTGTTCTTAATTTTGATGTGACGCCACAATAGAAATATACCTATGTATATACAAATTTGCATAACAAATTAAAGATAAAATCTTTGTGTATGTTTAGAGTAACATAGACAAAGATTTTATCTATTATTATTTTATCTATGTTACTCTACATACAATATCTAAATCGAATACACTTTAAGTCTTTTAATGATGACCACACCTATCTGAAAAACGTTGTACAACCTAAGTAGGTAGGTTTCAGGTTTGAGAAGTAATCTATACTAATATTATAAAGAGGAAACCTTTGTATTTTTGTATGTAGTATGTATGTTTGCAACGAATAAACTCAAAAACTACTACACCGATTTAAAAAATTCTTTCACCATTAGAATGCTACATTAGCACTGAGTAACATAGGCTATATTAAATAAAAGAAAAAAAAAGAAATGCGGTACGAAGTCCGCCGGGTCAGCTAGTTTTGAAAAAAGAGGCAGGAGGCAAAAATGTTGCCGGCTTTATTTTAAAGAACATTTTTGGGAAAGTGAATAACTATAGTTGTTCTTTACGTTAGCTAAACTTTAAGGTTACTTGTATTTCTTACATCTGTAAGAAATTCAATGTTTAGAGAGATCAATGGATGTTTTTATTTACTATTTTCCCAATGAGTAATGCGAGCGTAGACGTCCGTCTGGTTTACATTTGTCTAAAGAGATAAGTCGGTGGCTTCGGAGACGTCCTGAAAGCACTTAATCCGACTAATATTATAAACGCGAAAGTTTGTAAGCATGGATGGATGGATCTTTGTTACTCTTTCACGTAAAAACTACTGAATGGATTTGATGAAATTCGACATACAGATAGTTTATAACCTGGATTAACACATAGGATAGTTTTTATCCCGATATTCCCACGGGAATTCACGGAAACTGTCAAAGCGTTACGAAGTTATAAATGTTCATATATTGAATTAAATATTATGAACGCCTTGGTGGACGAGGGTAAAGAGTTGGGCTGGTTCCCAATGGTCCCGGGTTCAATTCCTGGGTCGGGCAAGTGTGTTTTGTAGTGAAGACTTGATTTCAAATATGGAGGCTCTTGCCCAGCAGTGGGACTGATTTAGGCTTTTTACTTTATATTTAAAAAAGAACACTCGTTGTACGTTAAAATCGCTCCTGTGGTCTAGTGGTTACTAAGACCACCGCCACCGGTTTCAGACCCAGAGAAACCGGGTTTGATTCCCAGCGGACGGTACATGTTTGTACTCGGTTTGATTAGTGGCAGGGCTTGTTCTAAGTCTGCCTGGCTAGCTACCACCATCTTATAGAAGCGTTGTTGTGTTTCGACTGTTGGAGATAATATAGCCAGTTCCTCATTGATTGAGAAGCTCCGAGGAAGTGCGCTTCCATCATCAGCCTTATCATCACTTAACATGAGATGTGTTAAGTGCTCACCAGTACGCAATAAAAAACACGTCAATAATGTTTTGTAGTCCAAAATGTTATGCTTATAAGTTCAATTCAGATTTTATCACTATATTACGAGGATATGGCCAATATGAGCAATATGGCCATATCCTCATACTGATAGAAAAATGTCACAAACAGTCCGCATTCTTTTATAATATAAAATGACGTGAATCTTTCGCCGTAATATCACTTTCAGTGATACCCTTTGTTCGTGGACAAGATTCCACAGATTGTTATGAAGTACATCTAAAAATATCAGAGAGATAGATAGATAAACAGATTATGGTTGTACTTCACCACACATTTAATAATGTTTAAAGAGATAAAAACAAACAAAGACATATTTAACAAAAAAAGTATAAATTTTTAAAATAAAACCACTGAAGAAATGGCGAATAATTTAAATATGACTCACAAAACTATATCAATAGTTAAATTAATGTCTTTATCTTGAATTTGCTTGTTCAAATAGACGATTGTAAAATTTTGACTCGATCATAATTATTTTCGAAAACACCACAAAAAAAAACACTATTGTTCAAATTACAACAAAATTATTTAATTGATATGCTTGGAAACCACTTAAATATATTGATAACATCAATATTCGTAATATAGTAGCTGCATATTTTAATAACTAAAACCAATAATTAAAAAATAAAGATTTTTTGATATTTTTTGAGTTGCGGTCTCAACTGTCGCAGGTGCTACGTATTTTCGACCTTATGACAGCGCCAGTAAGGATCAACCTTTTTCAATGTTCACAAAGCGAGGTGTCTTAACGCTGAAGAATTTATTTATTTTTTATTTTTCGTTTCGTCCCGTTGCTTGCACAAAAGAGCCGTGAAACGAAATACTGAATGACTCTAAAAGGAAATATACTTACGTACTCAATTTTCGTTAACGTAATCGAATAGCGAATGAAACTGGCACTAATTTATAGGCTGCGAAAACTACTTTTCATCGGGAGGTTCGCAGGATTGTTTATCGTATTTTGTTACATAAAAAAACAGTTGGCTACTACTTTGTATGCGATCAAACAGCACCACCTAGTGTCTATGTGTATCCAACTAATAGCTGTTTTAAAAGTTACGTCAACTCAGCTGAATGCTGAATAAAACCAGCACCAACACGCCGCTATTCAGCAAGATGTTTCATGTCCTAACTGTATAATTAATTTAAAGCATTCATAAATACGAGTATAATACCAACGCTGCTTCCTCCGGGCCAGCTTTCCGCGTCGCTAAATCAGAGACGCTTTTCTTTTAAGCTGCCATAACAAACTGAGCTAATTAGTGTCAAATTGTATCTACTTTCTTTATGAAATACTTCAATAAATGTCTTTGTGTTGCAAAAAGAGGTCCGTCATTCATGCAGCATTGCTATGGTAGGAATTTTCCATTTATAACGCCAACGCTGTCTTTGTATAAAGTGAAATTCATATTTTTCTTTTTCTTGTGTTAATATTATTTTTGTTTAGTTTGTCTTTTGTGGGATTAATGTTACAGAGACTTTTATATTTTTAAGTTCTAAATTAATATATGTTTTACGTATCATTACAGCAATTAATATATGATAATAATGCCAACATTGCATCACTACTTAGAAGAGCTAAGACACAGAAGTCGCGGGTTCTTGAGACAGGAAACACGTTTTAATTTATGGTAAGTAGTTTTTTTAAGCCCGCATGGCTAGCCATCATCTCTTAAGTCTGTCGCTATAACAATAATATAAGAAGCATTGTTGTAAGTAATCTGACAGTAAGGGATAGGATTTTCTAAAGTTACGCAAACACAACACTATGTAGATATACTCGCATTTTTTTACTTAGACAATATTATTTTATATTAATGTTTCGAGTCTATGGTCTGTGGTCATAGTGGCTTAACACTTCATGAAAATAAATGATTTTGATAGGTAATGGATTAATCACCACGCTAACCAAATGCGGGTTGGTAATTACAAACTCAGGCTATGCATATAAAAAACCGAAACACACTGATCAAATTGTAGTGATGATTTGATTGCATTAAAGGAGGCTTTTTCCCAGCAGTGGGGCAGTTATAGGCAATTTTTTTCATAAAACAGCCCATTTTCACTTTAATTTTTGGCCTTATCGTTACATCATTATTTGAAATGAAGTTCAAGCGGTAGTATAAAATTTTTCTTTTCCGTTGTTAAATAAAAAATATATATTGTTTTCTAAAGTTTACGTGAACACTACTATACAAAATATTAAATCCCAACCCAACACCATACTGCCAGACCAAAAGATACTGTTAGCTCTTTCTGCGTAAAACGGAACGCACGTGATTATATTAAAATGAAGGCATACAAGCTACTAACTAATTATGAGACGACCAACACCTCAGTCTTCCTGTGACCACGGACCCTGCAATGGGTTCGAAACGTCAGAATACACATTAATTAAAAGTAATGTATAAAATAAACGCGAATAGAGCCGTAAAAGTTGTTTCATTTAAAAAAATAAAAGTTAAAGATGTTAAAGAAAAACACGTTTTTCATATAATTGTAAGTTGCAAGTTGCATCGCAGTCAATAAAATAAGTCTTTCAAGTTTATCACTCATAGTGACATACAAATGCAATAACACTCGCAGTGAAGTGTGAAAGAGCATGTTGTGTATTAACAAAGTTGGATTGAGAGGCGACATTCATAATATTATGAATTCGAATAAAGCCATTACAATTTCATTATTTCATTCAAGCCGGAGCTCGCATCGCATACAATGATAATTCGCATACTGGAAAATGGTTATTGTTTATTGAAATAATTCGATGTTTATATCATATCATCATCACCATCATCATCATCGAGTAAACGTTCCACTGCTGTGTCAAAGCTATCTCATATGTACAATAGAACTTTGGGAGGTTGGGCCATAACCAGCAACAATGGGCCAATGCACGTTGGTAAGTTCACGGCCACAACCGAGACTAACGGATAGTGATGCAAGAGACTCAGGACTTTTTAGACTTTTAAGAAGGACTAGACTTTTTGAAGCTTCACGATTAGACTAAGTCTTTTATTTCTCAAGGCTTGGTGTCAAAAGACTAAAACTGAGGCCTACTAACCCTATGTCTTTTAACCTTTAGTCACAAAACAAAGACGTAACCGAAAAGGCGGTGATTTGCGGTGGTTAAAATTCGGTGAAATGTTACATCGGTTAAATAATGTGTCTGTTATATGTATGGTCGCTGAAATGAACTTCGGTAATTGGTTTTTCGGTGAATCGTTACATCGGTAAATTAAAGCTTCGTACAAATAAGGCATCGTTCAATTGTGTGATCGGTTAATAGTTTTCGTTGAAATGATAATCGGTAAAACGGCTTTCGGAATTAAATAGGTAACCCGAAAAGGCTTATAATTTTAAATCTTTCATTCTTACATTCTTACTACATTGACTGGGTTTAAATCAGTTTTAATTATAGGTAGGTATCTACTAAACGTAGGTCAATTTTAATGTAAAACGTCTGATGAACGAGTCTGCTCAATAACAATTAGAAGTGTTCGTTTTAACGAATGACTTGCATATAGACTACCTTTTATTTGAATTTGTAAGTAAATACATTGCAATTACCTACTGTTCATTTAAGCAACAATTTAGATTAGGTTTCTTGAATACCTTGAATTTGTTTTGCAAAGCGTTGTTTAGATCATTGTTAGTTATTTATGTATGAAAAAGATTTTTATTTCTTAAACATTCAAGACCTATACAAACGTTTGGACACATTGTTCTGTTTTTCTTAGGTCAAAGAGTGCCTAGCGCGAAATTTATATCTCAATTAATTAACACGGTAATGGATACGAGAGTTTTTATATTATTGAAGCAGCACCTCCTAGTAACAAACGAGGACAGTTAAAATTTTTCCATATTTTTTTTATATTGTTTTCTAAAGTTTACGCGAACACTACACTTTGAAATGAAACAACTTTTACGGATCTACTCGCGTTCATTTTTTAATAAAATAAACGCGAGTAGATCTAATATTATATTTTCTTATTGTTATTATCGTGGTCGAGTAGAAATGGAACTCTCTCACCATTGGCATTGTCATCACCACATATATTGGCATCAAGGTGAGCTATACGGCAATAGATAATTTAATGCTATTAGCCAGACACTTATACACAGCCAAAAACAAAACATACATTACTACTAACATCGCTTTTAGAAATTGTATATATTTTTAACAAGTAAGAAACTACTGTTATAGCCACAGACCAAATAATAGGTCTGTGGTTATAGCCATTTTAGTTACAACTCCGTTCCATAGATGGCGGTAGGGAGCCCGCTGCATCGCGCTATCAAGATTGTTAGGGAAAACATGGGGTGAAATTCGTATGCAATATTCAATTGAACTACTTGAGGCTTTTACCCCGTTTGTACTTGGTGGTTAAAGCCTTAAGATAGTTCGTAGAAAACCAAAATTTAAACCTTACACTACAAGGCTACATACTGTGCAGTCGGGTATGTAAGTCGCTACATACATAGTTTACCATGAATTTCTCCGCATTGTTAGATTCTTAAATGTAAAACACACTTTCCACGTCACGAGAATTGATCTCAAATCTTTAGATTTCGGTGAAGCATAGTCGTCTACAAAACCATACAATAGAAACAGTACAAAATATTCTAAGGCACAATTTGTACTTTAGTTTATGCTATCTATCTATACTTTTAATAAAAAAGTAAAGGTGGTGGCTTTGCTTGTTTCAGGAGTGTAATTTCTGGAACTACTGGTCCCATTTCCAAAACTTCTTTCACTGATAGAATGATACAGTCCTTGCGGGTAACACAGGTCATTTTTGTTTCCTTTAGTTGATGACTTTGTGCGATTAGCACATTTAGCCAGTGTCAAAATAATTTTTCTTACAAGTAAAACATAAATCTATATATATATAAAAATCAATTGCTGTTCGTTAGTCTCGCTAAAAACTCGAGAATGGCTGGACCGATTTGGCTAATTGATTTTAAAATATTTGTGGAAGTTCAGGGAAGGTTTAAGCAGTAAGAAACATAAATAATAGATATCAGAAAATACTAAAAACGACAATTTAATTTTCCAATACCTTAGAATAATAACGCCTAGAACGATAGTGTCAAACAAAGTTCGTCAAAATATTGAGGCACAAAATACTCGGTCGTGTGCGTCAGCAGCTTGTCATTACACACACAACCGTACGTATAAATGTTGCAAGTAAAATGGTAATTTCCCCAAACTCGGGGTAAATGGGTAAGTTACTAAACTCTTATCTTGTTTCATAGTTTAAAAATTGTGTTGTTGTTACATATGATTTTTTTTATTACTTCAATTTTTTTATGTGAAAATAGCCACAAAGTCAATAGTCACAAATTATCATTATTACATATTATTATTTTATTATATTAACGGTATACATTAATAATACTAACTGTTATATACATTAAGATGTTTTCATTTAAGTTTGTGATTATTATTTAAAAAAGTAAAAATTGTATAGTACGTACATATAAAAATATCTCACGCCTCAATCCCTTAGAAGGGGTAGGCAGAGACAATGGACCGCCACTTCTCTCTTTAACTATTTGGAAGCATAATTTTATCTCATTATGCATTGAATATTATTTCGAGCCTTTAGTTAGATGGCGGTGAAGCTACGACTACCACAATTTTCATATCATTAGCTACTTATTTAAAGATACTTACATATAACACGAAAACATGTACATGTAATGTTATGTAAATGTAACAATGTTTGGTGATAAATAAGAATGCCAATATTTATTCATTTACTTTATTGCACAAAAATCATTCTTATCAGAAAAAATTACTGTTATAACATTTTTTCAGCATGTCAGTTTAAAATCCTTTTAGCTGTAACTATTTTCTCAATGACTGGCGCTTTGATAACAGCAATCGTGATAAATTGTCTTTCTTGGACTTTAGACTTGGATAAAAACAACTCTAAATAAAAAAAACTCGGAACACAAAATGGGGTAAAAGTTTTCCTACATCTAGCAAAACATACATGAAATGACATATTACAAATTTACGAACATTAATATCGTGTTTTACGAAAAAATAGATATTGATTAGCTGTTCTTACAGGTGAAATATAATCTTAGCATCCTTTTTGCTATATTCTGACTTGTGAAAGCATCCTTTGAGTGCACAAATCGTCATTATAAACAAAAATTGCGGAGCTGCTTACGACACGACGTGACCTTGGATACTAGCGAGCCGTTCGGCCAACCAAGCCACATATGGCTTGGTTAAACTTGCCTCAATCGCCGTGCGCGTACTCGGCTTCTAGGCGTTATTATTCTAAGTCTTCGATCAACAATACACTAGATACCGCCTCACGAACTAAAACAAATCTCAAATATGGCACTGGCTGACTTTACTATAAATGGAGAAAAACTATCCTAAGTTTTGATAATTTCAACCTAATTTATACTTTTTTTGCAAGGAATAAAGCACAGTTTTGATTATTAAGACATTCACTTACGATCTTACGTCGAAAACGACAGAAAGAGATAAGAAATTTAAATAAACACTTGTGTATTTAAAAATATATACAAAGACCCTTTACATCCAAATTCGACCTTATTACATAAAAATAAAACAGCAAATGGCAGACACGAAATGTTACTTACTTCATTTCGAATTTTTGCATTATTGACTTTACTTGCTCCGAACAGAGTATTATGGAGTCGCGCTTAGTAATTTCGTTGGCCAAACATTAGCAAATGTTGGCGCGTGGGTTGGTTTTAAAAATTAAAGATTGTTATTTCATAAAAACAGTTAGGTATTTTATTATTTATGTTATGAAAAAGCATTTACTTACCGAAAGTATGATATTCCTTCCGATATATTTTTATTTCGATAGTTATTTTTACAGTTTTTGAATACACTGATGCATTGTGGTACGTCATCATGTTGGCGCAGTCAACAGCGAACTAAATAGAAATAAGACCCCACTTTGAATGTGAGGCGTTATTCGCTCGGCCGTTTTTGACACCCTGACCGGTTATCTAGTGTATTGTTGATCGAAGTTCTAAGTCCAATACAAAATGATTTGTTTGTTTTGTTGTCATGGAAACACGAAGTCCGCCGGGTCAACAAAATGTTCCTAGCTGTGAAACATTTGATATCTTTTGTCACTTGGTTGTCAAATATATTTATAGGTGCGTTCAGAAATTTGTCTGTTTCATAGCTGTACTGTAGTATAAGGTCCGGTCTCTTTTGTCGGAATACAAAACAGTTCTGTTACAGAAATAAAAAATGTGTAAAAGTGTCAGTTGGTTGTCGTAAAAAGAAAATCTATACATATAAAAAAATAAAACCGACTCCAAAAAATAAAAAATTGCACTAAAAAGTAAAAAATAATTGCGTGTTTAGTTTGTTCAATTTACTTGCAATTAACCTATATTATACTCAATCTTATTATTCTTTCTTAGGAAAATATATAGGTACAATTAATGTTATTTTTGGAGCCGGTGCCAGCCAACGAAATTTTTGGAGTCGGTGCCAGTCCGCGTTTGTAGTCAAAATTTCATACATAAGATTGAATGTACTACCTATTATGTTTTATTATAGTATGTCGTTAAATGTTAACGTTAAAGTTACCTTGCCTGGCACCGACTCCAAAAATAACATTAATTGTACCTATATATTTTCCTAAGAAAGAATATAAGATTGAGTATAATATAGGTTAATTGCAAGTAAATTGAACAAACAAAACATTGTTCCGGTGTGATATTGTTAATGAAATTCCATCAGTGTAGATAGATAGATGACTCTTTATTGCACACGGAAACATCAAATACACGAAAAGTCTTAAATTTGTTGTGTACAAAGGCGGCCTTATCGCTTAAAGCGATATCTTCCAGGCAACAGTGGAAGACGGACAAACAAACAGCTTTCGCATTAACAATATTAGTTCGGAAGGATTTATAACCGGAGTGGCGGAAAATACCAAAATCGCTATATGTAGGTATGCCTACAATATTTGAAGAATTTCCTCAATCTTCAAGGATTCCATCATCAGAACTGAGTTCCGGTGCCTGCTTTCTTTTGCTTCGTCATAGTCGCTTAACTATCTTAATCGAGATATGTTATCGCCACCCGTGAAATACTTATCATTGAGGAGTTCCGGTTATCATCAGTTACACTTCATCAAATGATACTTTTTGAATGCAAATGCTTGACTTATTACTGAAAATACCAAAATCGCTATAGGTATGCATACAATATTTGGGGAGTTCCCTCAATTCGTTAAGGATTTCATCATCAGAACTGGATTTTGATAAAAATGAGACCAATCTGGAAGTATATATATCCTTTCAAATGAAAAAATAATTTTTCAAATCGGTATATAAATGACGGAGTTCAGAGGTAACAAACATTAAAAAAATATATACAACCAAATTAAGACCTCCTCCTTTTTTTGAAGTCGGTTAAAAACTACCAAATAGGTTCTATTCCCGACACCAATGGTTAGTAGAAACATTGGAGTTTCAATGTGTTCTGAAATGGTAAAACTAAAACTGTGAATCTTAATCTGTACATGCTACGTTTAATTATATATCTAGCTGCTACGTGCTTTATAAGCACGTTAAGCTGTTGTTCTTGGTCCTTATCGAAATACGATAATCCTTAAACTAGTTAACATACATCGGGTCAGCGTTGTGGGTAATGGCCCGATGTCCCCTTTAATTGGTGATGATTGCTGTAGGTCGGAGACGTAGACGTGGAGAAATGGTCGCTCATAGAGAACTCAAATAACTCAATAAGCAATGGAAAGGGCTATGCTTGGAGTTTCTCTGCGTGATCGAATCAGAAATGAAGAGATCTGGAGAAAAGCAATGGTTACCGACATAGCCCGAAGAGTTGATAAGCACATGGCACAGGGCACATGCCCTACTCATTACCACTTGAGCTTGTCACTTCCGACGATTTGGTGATGGCCACGGGAAGCCGCTAGATGCGAGCAGCACAAAACCGGTCGTTGTGGAGATCCTAGGGGAGGCCTTGGTCCAGTAGTGGACGTATTTTGGGTGAGATCATAACGATGATGTAGTAATAATATTCTAATTTCGTGCTCGCTATTGTTATATCGCAACGAAGACTTAACGAATCCTCGCTCAAGTTTTCTATCAGGAAAGCAGTTGTATGTTTATTTAGTGCAGGAACTATCAAACCTTTGTTGGGAGTACAATGGCTGCCGATTCATTGTTTCACAAAGAAAGTGATAAGGGTAGCGTTGATTGTCTGGTTTAGTTATACTATTCATAGTTTTATAAGTGCTGCATTTTATATGAGGATCAGAACTTTTGTTGTTATTGATGTGATGTAGGAACTCGATGGTGCAAATGTTTCGGTTTGCAGTTCGCAATGTTGTATGCTGGATTACATAATGCTAGATTAAAAAAAGATTACATAAAAAATAAAATAACTCACGGTTGGTACAAAACATAGGAGTTTCATTGTGAAACACAGAAAGTTAAAACCGTGAATGTCCAATACATCAAAAAGAATCGTCGTTCAGTACAAACAATATTTTTTCTTTCTTTATAATCCTTTACAGGTAGTGTTTACTTTACAAGTTCTTAATGGAAAAATATTAACACGCGTTGGGCCGGCGCGCCGGACGCAGACACAATAGAAATTTAATTGTTTTGTCGGTCAAATGGCGTTTAAGGTGTTAATTAAATCTCCTTTACAAACTTGTACAGCATTCGTTAATAAAAACGTGAAAATTCAAAGAGTAAAATTAATTTTAAAATACTTCGTTTTATTATATTAATATTGTTTCCTTAGCCTATGCTGTCCCACTGTTGGGCAAAGGCCTCCTCCTAATCCTTCAATTTATCTTTTTACCGAGCCATCTCATGTCAGTCGGTCTGGATCTAGAGTATGTCCAGGTCATCTCACCACCTTTTTCCGGGTAAACCTTGACAACGTCGTCTATCCAATAGGTTAGGTTAAGTATGAGACTATGCCTACTAGACCGTTCCGTGATCGACCACATACATATTTGAATAATTGAAGAATTTGAATATCATACCGTGTTCGGTACAAAGGAATGACATTGATTTTATATTCCACAAATGTGAATTTACTTCATATTACGTTTGTTCTTAACATCGGGTTGACGAGGAAGACCGATTGTTTCATATTTTTTTCAATCTCCTTGCCTTTTGTTGTCGACTCGAATAGAAAGATGGAAACTCCTCATTGATGGAAACTAAAATGATTCAACTTCAAATACGTACAATGGATTTATCAGAAGTCTTGTCACAAAGATTGTTTGCAGGAAATTATACGACTACATTTTATTTCTTTCTTTCAGAAAACTCATTAAACACCAGATTGAGATGTCAAGTCCATTTGTCATTAAATGCTTTGAAGAATTTACAGCTTCTTTAAAGATTTTTATTATTATGTCCAATGTAACGTTTGTTTTTTATTTAAATGTAACACAATAAAAGTAAAGTTTATGAAAAATCTAATTTTGAGTAAAATTATAAATGTTTGGAAGTATAACAAGTTTACAATACTGTCACAAAAACAAACGCAAATTTTGTAAATCTTAAATTATATTAGGAAATGTTTCGTAGACACAAAATACCATATCAATATTCTAATAACGACTTTCTCATTAAATGCTATGAAGTATTTACAGCTTTCAATGATAAATGTTTTGAAGATTTTTCTACTTAAAGTAACATAATTATATAATTATGTTTAATGTAATGTATTTTTTTATGTAACGTAATAAAAGTAAATTGTGTGAAAAACTAATTTTACGAAAAATAAGAAATGTTTGGATGTATAATAAGTTTACAATACTGTCACAAAAACAAACGAAACTTTTATAAATCTTTAATTTTATAAGAAAATGTTTAATAAACACAAAATACCATATGAATATTCGAATAACGACGTAAGTGCTAATACCATTGTCATGCAAATGGCTAACAGAGGACGGCAGCGGTGCCGGCAAAATGGAAGTCAACAACGCATAGTTTGCCTGAAGACCCTTCAAGCTTAGCCGGCAAAGGGGCCGGCATAACACGATAAAATGAGCGTCTGAGCAATTGTGCAACCAAACGTCGCTTCTAAACGGGGAGACGGAACTAATCAGCAACTTAGGTACCTACAGAACAGCCGGTGGTGGTCTATGATATTTTAGATACATGTAGATAAGTTAATATAAACGTTAAAGGTAGAAACGTTAATGATGCACACAAAACAACTGCAAAAAATGGTTCGCAAGTTTTTCGCTTCAAATTCGAGTTTTGAATTTCGAACGCAGCGGCAGCATAGATTTTCTATTTTGCTTGTTTTTCAATACATTGTAAAATGAAGTAAAAGGAATATCGTGATGTAAGCAATAAGTACGAAAAAGACGGTGTTTGTAAGTAATTTGGCATTTTTCAAACGAAAACTAAATATAAAAAGATGATAAATTTTTGGTCACCCATCCAATGGCCATGGCAAGGACCGGGCGTGTTAACCACTGCGCCATCGAGCTCCTCGGTGACGTATAGGTATATCTTTATTATTTATATAAAGTCTTCGTGCATGAAGTAACATATTATGTGCTTAAAAATGGCCGTTCGATATATACGCCAAATGGATTAAGGCTTTGTTGGAAGTTGTACCGCGTTGTACTAGTTGAGCATATTAATTAATTAATTAATTAATTGATAAACCTTCACTTTTAGATGTATCCAATTTTAGTCGCAACTCGATTTCAGTGTTCGAAGTTGATATTTTATTCTCGATAAAGCTAAAGTTTGTTTGTCTTTTTGTACTATTAGCGCTAACATGGTACTTTAATACAGAATAATTACGATGTTTTTTGTTATCTTAAAAGAAAGTTAGGCATATCTCTGCTCTGTTTGATGTTAAGCAGAAGCAGAGTCTAGATGCTTGGACAGCTAGCTGAGCCGGATTCTGCCTCACTAACCTCACCTTCATCATCATCATCATCAGCCTATACTAGTCCTTACCTTGCCTACCCGCAATTTGTACTGAGGCAACGGTTATCTCTAGCTGCGGGAACACAATCGCCTCTGTGGTCTAGTGGTTAAGACCACCGGTTTAGACCTAGAGGTCCCGGGTTCGATTCCCAGCGGGGGGTACATCTTTGTGTACTCGGTTTGGTTGGTGGTAGGACTTATTTGTCCGCCTGGCTAGCTACCACCATCTTATCTAAATATGTCGCCATAACATCAATGTTTGTAGCATTGTTGTGTTCCGGCAGCTAGAGATAAGATAGCCAGTACCTCACTAGTTGAGGATCCCGGGTGAAGTGCGCTTCCATCATTGGCTTTATCATCACTTAACATCAGGTGAGATCAAGGCACTGTGCTTACCCGTAAATATAAAAAAATAAAAAAATAAAAATACAACAACAACAATGCTACAAACATATTATGGCGTCATATTTAGATAAGATGGTGGTAGCTAGCCAGGCGGACAAACAAGTCCTAGCGATTAATTGGTTTCCCATCCAGTGCCCCGGCATTCCGAAGTTGCAAGATCGCAGAAACTTTCCATGCAGCCGTTGCGCCAACGAGCCCTTCAAAATGACCTCTCCTCATTATATTTTACAGCAGCAGCGACTTGAATAACAACCGTAAATAATACGAAACAAGAGCTTCAAAAATTCGACGAAGAGCCCATTGTCTCATTGTGTAGCAGAATAATAACGATTCGAAATAATTTAAAGTTACCTGTTGTTTTCTCGGCATTTTTTTTTTGTTAGCCTCGAGCAAAAGATTCTGTTGGATATAAGCAAAGCTTAAAGTGCTTAAGTAAGGCCTGTGAACTACACGAATATGATACACATGGAGGTTGTAATAATTGGATTTACCATACAAAAAAACGTATCGATCACTCGGTTGCCAGTAACGAAATTGACAATTCTAACAATCAAAAAGTCTAGGAAATGGCATTCATCGATAACAGTGCGTGAACAATTTTATATTAAATATTACAAAATTTCTATTATCATTCATCATCATCGTACAGGAAGGAAATTGTGTTTATTCATGTATTACTTGTAAGAAAAATTACTTTGACACTGGCTAAATGTGCTAATCGCACGAAGCCATCATCAACTATAGGAAAAAAGAACAATAAAGTACGCTGTATTGAAATTATTATAAGTACTCGTACATGATAAATCTCATAATTAAAGGACATGGAAATTAATAATCGATTGCACTCGGCAATGCGATGATTACCGAGAGACAGTATAAACGACAGTACAACAGTAACAACATTAATGTCAAATAAAACTCGCACTTAAGAGCCAAATTTAATGTTACACTACATGATACAGAAGTAGTGTCAATCACCTTTAGAGTCGACAAGAGGACGAGACACCTTTAGAGACCAAGACTTTAGAGTCTTTAGTTTAATATTGAAGCAAGTTTAGGGTTAATTGAGGAGCTCGTTCTGTAGTTAACGCACCCGGTCTGCGAGTGCTGAAGTTAAGCTATTTTCGCAAAGGCTGATCATCGGATGGGTGACCAAAATATATCATCTCAAGCTGCTTTGTGCTTCGGAAGCCATGTAAAGCCGTTGGTCCCGGCTGCATTAGCAGTCGTTAACAACCACCAATGCGCACTGGGCCCGCGTGGTGGTTTATGGCTTGTTCTCCGTATCCATTCATAGACATGGCTCGTGCCCCAGCAGTGAGGACATAAAATGAGCTGATGATAAAGATGAGCAGGAATATTACGGTAAAGAATGAGTAACACAAATAGGAAAAACCCTGGCTTCAGAAAGCTTATAAATCAGTTAACAGTATTACGAACTCTTCCGTATCGAACATATTTTTATTTTCTGTTTCATTGACGTTTTTAGTGTTCACATTAGAAAATTCCTTTGTTCGTTTTCACGTTGCTATTTTCCTCTCTGTTTTATTCTATAAAGTTTACCTTACTGTTATTTCCGCTTTCTTTCTGCGTATTTTATCGATAATGCTATTAATAACAAAACATTTTTCATTTCACTATGTACAAATTAATATTTTCGTGGTTTACTTTGTGCCTGTTATTAACATTTTTAAAGCTAAACTTATGTTTTGTGAATTTTCATTTATAATCTTGTTGAATTTGTTTCACTCTAAACTTAGTTATTTGGATTCCGGTTGCAAAGTAATACATGTCGTGGCAGCTTATATATGTATAAACTAGCGACCCGTCCCTGCTTCGCACGGGTGGACATTTTTTTAAATATAGCCTATGTTACTCAGCGCTAATGTAGCATTCTAATGGTAAAATATTTTTATAATCGGTCCAGTAGTTTTTGAGTTTATTCGTTGCAAACATACATACATACAAAAATACAAAGGTTTCCTCTTTATAATATTAGTATAGATAAGACAACACTATAGCTTGTAATTTTGAAGTGTATCAATGCATTATTTTGGTGTATGTTCTTGCTAGCTGTCCTTAAATAAATAAATAAACATTTTATATTAAATATTACAAAACAATGTTAAAGTAAGAGATGTCTTGCGATCTCGTTAAGCAATTACGCAATGCCGGATTATAAAAATAATAATATAAGTTTTGTACTGCTTCGGTGCTTTGGAAGTCACTTTCAGCCCTTGCTCCTTTAGTAACATAACATGGCAGTTCTTACAACCCACCAACAGCTTACAGCTTTGGGTCAGAATTATATTTGGCACAAACTTTTTTTTTATATCGTTTTTTTCAGGACCTTTTTTCAGGACAAATAAAGTATTTTTTCATTTTGTTAGCACAAAAATAAAGTACATAGCATAAAAAAGAGTATTTATTTATTTGTCCTTAATACGTATTTTTTGTAGCTATTTGCGACTTTTAACAAATATTTTGTACCAGTTTATTTAGTCTCATAAATACTCATAACCAGTAACGAGACAGTAACAATCAATTTTACGTAAATAGAGTATTTTAGCGTACTTTATTGGTGTCGTAGATCATAAAGTACGCCTACATGAAAAAGAGGACAATACTGTTCTTTAGAGTACGAGTGGCAACCCTTATCTCAACTGATATTAAATGATGTTATCATCGGCCGAGGGTGGAAACGCATTCCGGACATTTGAATTATATTTAACTAGCCGTCACCCGCCCGCTTCGCTGTGCGAAAATAATGGATCAATGAATGCTAAGTAAAATAATTATTAGGTTAACCAACATCAATAAATAAATAAATATATATTTGCACAATCTCATGTTCTTACTACATACAAATTTTCATCAGATCGGTCAAGTCGTTCTTGAGTAATAAGAGGACACACAGACAGACAGAAAAAAATTCAAAAATCGTAGAATTGGTGTCAGTAAGTCATAAAACGGATATTTATCCCAAAATTTGTCAGAAAAATTGCTTGTACAGACAGAGCCTACAGATTTATATAGTAGTATAGATTAATAAAACTTGTTTTTTGCCATAAAACATATTTTATTTAAGGGGGTGCAGCGCGGAATTTGAAAATTTACGTGTTTTTAAGTCACTGGTGCTAGGCGCTGAATAGGTCTTATACATTAAAAGGACTAGTATAGGTTAGCTTGATCCTTTCACAAGGTCATGGTTGTCTTGGAAATTGAAACAAATACCCAGAAACTGCATAAACAATACGTAAAATAATGATATCTAAAAACTTATTTCTTCAGAAACTTTGTAAATATATATAGCACATATGAAACAATGATCCGACATCAAAATGTTTGTATTGATATTCCGCAGGTCACTGTTGTCTTATTTTTCAATAAAAAAACATGAATATGAAAATATTAAGACTTTTCTTATTTTTTACCCAAACGCCTATGATTTTACGAAAGTAAACATTGCTCTAGTTAAATCACCAGCCTACTCTGTACAGATATTAGTGTGCGTGCGTATTCGTAGTCGTGCGCCGTTGTCACACCACTGCCACGCGCCGCTCGCTCGCTATCATAAAGAAACTTGAAACTCGCAGTTTTGCGTCCGCGCTGCACCCCCTTAAATATGTATACTTATGTGTATGTATAAATATGCATGAACTTCGATTTGTGCAATAAGATGGTGACAGTAAGCCAGGTGGAATTAAACAAGTCTTAACACCAACCATATTGAGAACGAAAATGTACCCCTCGCTGGGTATCCAAACCAGGACCTCTGGGGTCCGAGATCGCCCTAACCACTACATCACAGAGGCGATTGAACACACCTCGAGCTATTGTTCAAGTAGGTAAGCTTAAGCCTCGGTGATGATGGTGATGATGGACACTGCTCAAAGTATTGATTATTGTTAGGTACATTTGTAATTATTTAATAAAAAAAAATAAAAAACATGAATGAAGAATATGTATAGGCTTAAATTCTTTTAACTCAATAACGTCTTCATAGTGTGTCGGTAGTCTGATTTTCGGAATTTAGAGTTAGTTTAATGTTAATATAACCAAGCTACCCGCTATCGTCTAGAAAAATTAAATCTCAAACAAAGTACAGAATTAAATAACTGCAGTATTTCAAATTGAAGGTATTTTGTTAAGCGTCAAATAAATATCTCCTTCCCGATGCTTTTATGCATGTTCTCGCCTGTGAAATTGTCTCGTGCTGTTCCATTAAATCCCAGTTGCCTTTACCAAGTTATTCAATTTAAATGGTCGATGCAATTTCTCTTTTGCAAGCTTATTTTAGTGCTTGGAAAATATCTACGTTCAATCTTATATTTTTATCTTAGTGGGGTTTGCTGAGGTTTCTCTCTCCCAGTAGCACTTTGCCCCATCGGGCCCATCCTTTCACTCTCCTTCTTATGTAAGGATAGATTTGGCAACGTCTTTGAGAGCAAAGAGTCTGAAGTCTTCTGGTTTCGGATAGGCCAGGCCAGGGTCAGAGCCCCGTTCAGCCTTTAAGATGCTGTGTAAAAGTCAAATTCAGAAGAAATTTTTAGCATTTCTGTATTATTTAAGTTGCCTGATGTTACGTTTATCAAAATAGTATTTCAATGATTGCTACGTATATAAATGTATGTATGTTAGACAGACGGCGCCATTTCTTTTTAATTTTATTATGAAAAAATTCTTCATTGGAAGTGAACTCGAATGTAAAAAGACAAATTAACTGGATTTTGAGCGCTAGACCAAGTCCTTAACTTAAAAATAGACTAACTATGGCAACTTTTTATATTTCTTTAATAAATGTAATTATAGTTTTAGTACTCTAACAGACATTATACACCATTAACAAGTTTTTTTTCCCATTCATTAGAAATAATGAAAATAATGCAAAATCGCAACGTATACAGCGGTACTCTTGTCTGTTAATTTTGTTTACTTAAATTTAACATCAACAAAATGGTGGTCATGACGTGCGGTATTTTGGCGCGAAAGCACACATGAAAATAAAGGAGGTGCTGTTAGCGAGTGTAAATTATTTAATTTCAGCACAAATATATTTTATACGTATATACCTACTCATCTCCTCAATTATTTGAAATTCGGTCTCGAACCCTGTTGTAAACGATACTGATAAGAAAATGACGTTTCGTTATTCCTCGATTGACAAAATAAATACAAACTGCCTGATAACAGAACGATGCTGTCATTTTTCCTAACTGATAATTTCTGTCAGATACAGTGTTTAGGGTTCCGTAGCCAAATGGCAAAAAACGGAACCCTTATGGATTCATCATGTCTGTCTGTCTGTCTGTCTGTCTGTCTGTCCGTATGTCACAGCCACTTTTTTCCGAAACTATAAGAATTATACTGTTGAAACTTGGTAAGTAGATGTATTCTGTGAACCGCATTAAGATTTTCACACAAAAATAAAAAAAAAACAATACATTTTGGGGCTTCCCCATACTTAGAACTAAAAAAAAATATTTCATCAAACCCATACGTGTGGGGTATCTATGGATAGGTCTTCAAAAATGATATTGAGGTTTCTAATTTATTTTTTTTCTAAACCGAATAGTTTACGCGAGAGACACTTCCAAAGTGGTAAAATGTGTGTCCCCCACCCCCTGTAACTTTTAAAATAAGAGAATGATAAAACTAAAAAAACATATGATGTACATTACCATGCAAACTTCCACCGAAAACTGGTTTGAACGAGATCTAGTATGTAGTTTTTTTTAATACGTCATTAAGTACGGAACCCTTCGTGCGTGAGTCCGACTCGCACTTGGCCGGTTTTTTTATGTTACTGACGCTTAGATTATAATATACACTAATTTAAGCGCATACGCAACGTATGCAGTTTATTAACTTACAGGTGATTTTATAAATAAAAATAAAAATTAGGAGCTCTATGTGTGTTTATCGTTGGTCTGCGATTGATAAGGTTAAACCATTTTCGCAAAGGCCGGTCATCATGGGTGGCCAAAATTGTATCATCACTAGCTCCTTCGTGCTTCGGACGGCACCTATAGCCATAGGTCCTGGCTACCCTACACTGATCGTGGCCCGTCACGCGCTTGGCCGTTTTTTTTGTATATTATGTATGTGTGTTAATAAATGTTTTTCTTCTTCATCTCCTTCTTCTCTTAATACACAGCTTTAAGTAAGTTTTAGTGGTTGGATGCCAGTACGTAACGACTCATATTGAAACTGCCAAACAATTGATTTGAGCATAAGTATTGGAATATGCCAACGATTGTATGTTGCCCGAAACTCTTAATCCCGTAATCTTAAACAAAGGCCTTTCCACAATTAATCTACAAACTCACAAGGGACCTTGCATAATAATATAATAATAATTTAGCAAGAAAATTTTACAAAAACAACGCGTGTAAATTATTTAATTTTAATGAGATTTTAACTGTTTGTTAATAGGCAGCAAATTTTCAACTTCGTAACCCAATTTTGCTTTTTACTTTATTGCTCTTTGATTTCTGTTTTATTATATACTCGTTTTGTTTCATCTTATTTTTTCTCTTGTGTGTATAATGTCTGCTTCTTTTTTTGTATATTATGTATGTTGCCCGAAACATTTGTCGAAGACGGATGAAATTCATCGATATATTTGATCAAAGCTCGTTGCCAGCTCTTGTCAGTCGAAGGCTCTCCCAAAGTTCAAACTGGTAGTAGATTCAATAGTACTAATAAACTAAATTTTAGTTTATTATTATTTAATTTATATACTTAGTTTTGTCGTCAATAAGTGCCTGTGAAAACTTATATTGAATTAACGATTTGACTTTGACTTTGAAAGTCACCTCGAATAATAATTGGTACTTTTTATTTAAAAGATTAAGTAAGTCAGTATTAGGAACTCATCGATAACAGAGCAGATGTTAACATATTTGTTTCTAGTCCATTAGGGTTGAAATGGAAATTAATGTAAATTTTTCACAGCTCCGACTTTCTTTTACGCAAACTATTGTAAATGTAGTGAGAGCGAGCGACATTCGCGATTTTGTATCTTATAAAATAAATTAAATAGTCTGTTTTAATATTGTATGTGAAGTCATAAAATGGTGACGAAAATTCAACTTCTATGATATCAAACTCGTCGAGAGTCCCACTAATATTTGAAATCTGTTTTTCCAAACTCAGACCCCTGAAATTTTTCCTATAGTATATTCTTACTCCAATCTACGAGTAAGATTCTAATTTATAGTTTTATCGACAAAAAAAAATAAGTACAAAGTAGTTTTTTTTGAGAGAGTTTTATTATTTCATTTATTCAGGTGGCATTTTCAACGTCACCTTTCTTTTTTGGGGGCGGCGAGAATCTTAAAGGGTTCCTTAAGCCGTGTGATCGAAACACCATTAGAGGCTTTCTAGAGGGAATGGCATCCGTTCTCTACTAGATTCTCCGAGGGGTTAGGATCGGATCAAGAGCGGATTAACCGGAGGGCGCCTCTAAAGGCTAATACCTTGGCGTGGGGGTCCCCACCCCCACGGCCCGGCCACATTGAGTCAAGGTTGTATTTTAAGCTGGTGACAAAGCAGTTTTTTTTTATCTACCATTATTATGTTAGATAAAAAAATACTACCTACCTACATAATATCTACTAGATAATAAAATACATCATTATGTATAGTAATCACATCGATTGACAATATACATAGAGAGTGAGGGATTTATACTGTAAAAGTATTAGTTCTAAAGAACCATGACGTAGTTTGTAGAGTTTTGTATGTATATTCTACAAATTGTATTTAAAACATTACATACAACCATTCAATTTGTTTTATTAACAACTCGTACAATTTTGTTTGCTTGCAACATCACTGTCAGCAGAGACAACAATAAAATCGTACACGAGCTTTAACATAAATAGATGTTTGACTAGTTTTGACTCCTATTCCATTGTCTTAAGAGTTACTTTGTTTAATGTACTCGTGACTGTACTTAGTAATATCAACAACAAAAAAATGCTAACGAGCTCTAAGCTCCCTTAGTAATAGGAACACTTAATGAGCACTCAGATTTTTCAGTAATTATAGCGAAGTAGCTACGATGTAGCTCAGACAGGAAAATCACGACAAAACTCTTACTGCGCTTCCATTGGTCATTTTCTTCTTAGTGTTAATGTATTGAGTGATTCAGGACGTGGGTACTTATTGAACTTGTTTTAGTCTTTGGCTTTTTTGTCAGCCAGTCCTTGAATTGCCACTACATATTTACAGAATACACCAAACTTGCACACTAGCTTAGGCCCAACATACTGCATTCGTAGAACAAGGGTACGACGAGTCAGTTGACACGCGCTCTATACCAGGTACAGACATGTACCTGGGGCTTCTCTCCACCTCCACGACCCGGTCAACCCGAGCCGAGTCCCTAGCCTTTAGAGGCGCCCTCGGGTTGTTCTGCTCCCAATTCGATCCGAACCCCTCAGGGATTCTAGTAGGGAACGGGGACACGCACCAGTGATGCTATTCCCGCTAGAAAACTTCTGACGGTGTTTTGTTTCACAAGGCTTGAAAACCTTTTGAGTTTCTCGCTGCCCCCAAAAAGTCCGATAACACTAAAAAGCTGCCTGAGGCAATCAGCTATTTCTCTTAAAAAAAAAGAAAAACGGTCAGGACAATTTCGACAACGCTAAGAGCGTTCGCTTTCATTGGCCATTTTCTTGAAACTGGAGAAAAACGGTTACAGGTGTAGGACTCTTCTCCCAACCCTGTTAAAAAGCAGCTTGGCTTGCTACCTAGTGGTAGCAAGCCAAGCTGCTTTTTAGGGTTTTAGGGCTACCAGGGATAGTTCCCTGGTAACATGTTGGTGTAGCATTTCTGAGTTCCTAAGTTAGGGTTAATATACAGTCAATTTCTTGGTTGGTGCTTAAAAATCTTCTAATGTTGCGGGGAGCGTCGTACTTAGGTATATATAGAAGTAAAAATGCTATCGGAGGCTAATGGCACTGCTGCAATACACAATTGGGTGGGATTCCTGCCGGCTAATGGAAAGGAATGGAATAAGGAAAGGATGTGTGTGACGCAGTGCCCTTGCTTTATTGTAGCGGGAATAATATGAATATTAAAATATGTCTGGCCAAAACATGTTTACTTCCATCGTTAGTCTTATCGTCAAAAGTCTGCTAACATGATGACGCCTCGAAAGCATGTCGGTAGCCTGATTTTGAAATTAGAACTATAGGGATTACCCTATATACCCTACAAAATCAGGCTACCAACATACGATTGGGAAGGTTAAAAATAGCAGAATAGATAACCAAGTGTGATGAAAGTCAATCGCTTACCCGTTGTGGAATATAATCAAAGCTACTGACTCTGAATAAACGAATGTGTTAGCACACCATTAATCTAAACAAATAAACAACTGTTTCAATAGGAGGTTTAATACGAGTTTGTAGGTTATAATGATCGATTTATTGCTAGGCATCCAGTGATTGATGAGACACTGATCATGAAGCTCAGTCATTGTCCACAATCCAGTAACCGGTGTTTCAACAATGAAAACAGCAGCGTAATAATTTATGCTTCAATTGAGTAATTACACAACAAAGTTTTGTTAGTTAATTAATTAAGTCTACGGCATTAAATGAAAACTCTCTTTATGATAATTTTGCATGAATTTCACAACGTTTTGGGTTTAAGAGAACCTTACGTCTCACAAGATTATACGTTCACTTAGGTATATTTGATAAATAAATGAAATTATAATTTAATAAAAAAACGAAAATAGTGTTTATATATATAATGACCAAAGATAATGAAGCCGATAGAATACACAAAGCTTTTAGTTCGAATGTAGAACCATTTAAAATTTTGGAATTCCATAAAAACATCAAAGTTATGCACGTAAGGACAGCCGCTGGATGCGAGCAGCACAAAACCAGTCGTTGTGGAGATCCTTGGTGGAGGCCTTTGTCCAGCAGTGAATGCCTTTTTGCTGAGATGATGACGATGATAAGGGAAATAACAGGATCTTGATAGTTAATAGACAACATACAAAAAAAGCTTTCATTGTTAAACTGAACTTATGCGATTTAAAGTCCCATATAAAAATCAGTAATTTTTTTAAATGTTTTTTGTAGGTTAAGTTTAATTATAATTAACTTAGTAAAGTTGTTTCAAAGAATTCAAACTTAGTAACTGAAATGTGAAATAACTTTTAATGTAACTCGTCTAACGCACTAGTGGGTAGTAACTGGTAAAATTCTGTGCGCTATAAGTATCCTTCTGCAGCTCGTGTATTGTATTACATAAGCTATTATTTATATGATACTTACACCTGGAATAGCGGGTAATTTCCCACAGAATGGGTATTTTTGCGCGCCCAAACAGCAGGTACCTAAGCCGCCCAACGCGACGGCGGCACTGTGTCGATTCTAAATTTACAATTTTATTATAGGTACTTAGCTTAATGTTGCTCTGTAGCTAGGGCGCAATTATTTCGTCGAGTTTTTATTACCTATTATTAAAAAACCGGCCAAGTGCGAGTCGGACTCGCGCACAAAGGGTTCCGTACTTTATGACTTATTAAAAAAAAAATATTTACTAGATCTCGTTCAAACCAATTTTCGGTAGAAGTTTGCATGGTAATGTACAACATATATTTTTTTTAGTTTTATCATTCTCTTATTTTAGAAGTTACAGGGGGGGGGCACACATTTTACCACTTTGGGAGTGTCTCTCGCGTAAACTATTCAGTTTAAAAAAAATGATATTAGAAACGTCAATATCATTTTTAAAGACACACACGGGATAAGATATTTTAACATGAAATTTCTTTTTGAAGCGACGTCGCCAAATAAAAACCCCCTAAATTACTCATACCCTTTAACTTGCAAGATTTGATTAAGCACAAACAAACATCGGGACAGGTGAAACTAAATAAAAGTTTGTACAAAATTACACACAAACATAAAGAAATATGTATTTAAATAGAATATTATGATCGTCGAAAAACATAAAATTGCTACAGCATTGAAATTTTTTTTTTATTGTGATAAATGACAAATGATAGTCAATAGTAACGGTAACAGAATTTCGGTACAACGTCGATGATGTACTGAGTTATCGATGTTATTTAGCTAGTACGATCAACATATAACTATTATTTATAATGTGATGTAATAGAAACTTTGACTTTATTTAAAACTTTAAATATCACTTTACGTCAAAGCGAAGTTTAACAATATAACTTATTTGACAACTAACGAGCTTGTCTATTGTTACAAGTTTCAATAGTGGCCCACGCTTTCATAAGTGGCTTACCGCTGCTCCTGAAAGGGACAGTCCGACAAGGGAATAAATACCAAAAACGAGCCAAACGGGCTAGCAATTTGGCTTTCATTTCACCTCATACAATGTAAGGATGAAGATAAAAGCGCACGTCTGGCTACATGCTCTGTCAGAACTCCTACAATGCTGCAACTTTGTTTTAAGGCAACATTAGTCAAGGTGGTGTTCCTGCTTCCTCACCTAGTCCTTAAGGCCTTGAAGGGGATTCGGGAGAAAAAGGACGTACCTACTAAAACCGTAGCACATCCTCTCACTTACCGCCATGATGGTGACGTTTTCGACAAGTAAGTAAGTAAATAAGTAAGTACGTAAGATAGTGTAGTACCTTTAAAAGTTCAGTAAGTATCTTTAGTATATTTTTTGGTCGAAATTTAAAATCATCATTTGCATGTCACGTGTCAACACATCGTATCATCTCTAAGCATTAGGTGACATGACGGCTAGTGATTATAAAATCCAAAAGACAAATAACTTTTCTAAGTTATGCAAGTTCCATCGTAATTCGTAGTCAATAAAATAAGTCGTTCAACTTTATAGTTTAATAGTAAAATAATAAGGAGGGTGTCGTATATTAGCGAAGTTGGGACATTCTTATGCATTATGTATGAAGCCATTCCAGTTTCATTAATAATTAAGGCTGTATAAAAGAATTTTACTATTCTTACAGTCTCGCTACACTCATGTGTTTGGTTAAGGCATGTGTCCAGCAGTGGACTGATGTAGGTCGATGATGAAGATGACGATTCCGAGACATCTCTCGGAAGAACATCTTCTTCAGCTTATGATATAAAATTTACTTAAGAACTTTTCACCCATTTATCCATACAAACTTCAACATTAAGCCATAAGCCAATTTTAATAAAATTTTCTATGCTAATAAGGACTTTTACTTTTCGATTAATTGACAGTTAATCGAAAAGTAGACTATGGAAAGTTTCAATTCGCATAAATTTAGTTGTAAAAACGTTATTAATAATGTTTTCTATGAAACGTCATGATCGGACAACACGTTCCCTTTGATACTAAATATATATTTTGTTTATTTTCATCATATATCAACATAACCGTGACTACATTTTTGGACTTTTTTTGGTCGGCGCACCTTTAAGCATACTCGTAGAAAGAAAATTAAATGACTGAATGAAATGAAATACGACACCAAACAGTGGACTGGACTTATCTATAGTCAGTTAAAATATGCTACATGGGACCTCAGGAAGTTTTATGTCATCTTCATCAGCCTACACTAGTCCACTTCTGGACATCTCTCCAAATGCTCGCCACTGAGAACGATCCGCAGCTACTCTCGTCCAGCTGTTGCCAGCCACCTTGCAAAGATCCTCGATTTACCTAGTCTGAGGTTGTCCTACACCATGTTTGCCGATATGCGGTCTTCATTAAGAACTCGGTTATCCCATTCAGTTCTGCGGCTACTGCCACCCCATCTTGCTAATCCATTTTTTGTGTACGGATCTCCAATGTTCATTATGAAGAAATAATGATATAAAGTTAATTGGCTTTGAAGTTTGTCTGGGTTACCCAAATGTGAAATGGCATTTAAAACTGTTTAATAAGTAATAGTTAAATTAAATTCAAATTTGGTTAAATTGGTTCAAACCACAAACATAGTTAGCGTTTCAGACCAAAGCATGCAGAAGTTAGTCACGTAATGTAATAATTAGTTCTAACTTTTAGCCTCAAATGTAACATGACACTCAAATTCCCTCGTACATTTGATGTTCCACATCGCCTTCCGCTTGTCCGACTTCGCAATTAGTGTGAATTATGAAGTGCATCCAAATTGATACCATTAAAATTGTAAATGAATATTACAATGCACAAAAACAACGACCGGTAAACAAAATATCAAACAACAAAAATTTAATTGTGGTGTCAATTAATTTATGGTTTCATAGCTTTAAATCTGATTGTTGTTTAAACTAAAACACGTTTACTATTTATTGTACATGATTTTTAACATAATTATTTGATATTATCCTGACGTTTCAAATACTTCACAGGTCCGAGGTCAAAGGGACACCCATGTCTACATTAAGACAATGTGTTATTTAAACTTATGACCCTATATTTTAAAGGGTTCGAAACGTTATGATAAAATCTTATTTAGTATTTATAGTTAATCGCGTATATCTTTACATTTAACTTTACGAAGCGCTTTCGTTTTAATATTTCATTATGAATGACCGCCCAAAAATCAGGCCTACCCCCGAATGACTGAGCGAGTTCCGCCAGTGAAATTGACTCGATTATAAAAGTCGGGCCAAATAATAAAACTTTAATCGAGTTATACGCCGGGACCAGTCGTAAATGCCTGTCGTAAACCGAAGTAGTTCTTATCTCGAGATGCGACGGATATAGGCGTGGTACACAGAAATGTGCCGCAGAATGAGGCGTTATAAAAATTATGTAAAAAGGACTTTTACGATAACCTTCTTTAAACATCGCCCAAACAGAAGCGGTCTGTGGTCACGGTCGGATATGGTAGTAAGTTTATTATGAAATCACGCACAAATAAGTTTGGTGACTCGTTTCTTTGTCGCACCTCCAAACATGGAATAGTTTGCCACCACACGTTTTCTCTACGATGTTTTCACGCTGCACGAGTTGTCGTCGAATCTGGATTCCATATTCACTTAAACATCAGGTGAAATGGAGTCATTTGCCATGCGACGTATAAAAAAAACGAACGAGCCTTACAGTAGTCGCATGTGATGTGTAATATTTGACATCTCACCTTTTTTTTTTAGTTGATGGCTTCGTGCGATTAGCACATTTAGCCAGTGTCAAAGTTAAAGTAATTTTTCAAACAAGTATAATACATTAATAAACAATATTTCTTTCCTATATGATGATGATGAATGATAATAGAAATGAGAAGTGAGAACAATGGTAAATGACAAATGACCACTGCTGGGCAAAGGCCATCATAGAAATCAAGTCATCACTGCAATTTATGGGTTATGGCGTAATCACCACGCTTGCCAAATGCTCTTCGCCCGCGACCGCAGACCGCCTCTGCTTGGGCGAGGTTTCTAAGGCCACGCAGTAACGCAAATGTGCTGAGAACTTTCTGCTACGTCCTGGCAAACGGAAAGTGCCTACGAATTGACAGCGTTTATCACTTCTAAGATTTTTATGTAGTTTTTATTGCTACTTAGATTTTACTTTGTGCCTTATGTGTCATGGCAGCTCGTTAAATAAAAAAAGATTTAAATTTCTTCACGTGGGTGTCGTAAAAGGGTGGTTATGGAACGAAAAAGATAGTACACTGAGCCAATAAAACAAAAGACGGCTCACGAACCTTAAAGGTATACGGTAACGTTAATAAAACAAATCACAATCGAATTTAGAAATTTTCTTAAAATCATTTGATTCTTTAACGACCTCTGTGGTCTACGCTACCAGTTTTAGTCCCGGAGGTCCCAAGATTGATTCCTATTATTTGTCTGCCTATTTCTTTCGTTGATCATGTAGGTATGTGTGCGTTTGCTAGTAAAATGTTTATCTTTCTTTCTTTCGTTATTATTTGTTGTGATCGATTTAGTTGGGCTAGCTCCAAATCCGCCAACTACTATCATCTGAGTCAGTAACAATAATTACAGTGTAACTTTGTTCTGTTATTTTCTCTAATCTCTGTTGTCGAGAAGTCCGGGTATAGTGCGCTGCCATATCCAGCCTAAGCACTCTATCAGTCGAGATGAAAGCCAAGCGCATCTCCATTGTGGAATAAGGAAAAAGAAAAATGTACCTAGCGATAGAAGCTCCATCAGCTAACAACAAAGGGGAGAACCTGCAAAACGTAGCTTTATCTTATCTAAACTCCTCCCGACAGATTCAGCGTCGTCGGCGCCCCATTTTTCAATGTGTCCATTTCTCGCACCGGATTCTAAGTAAAACGCCGCCGCCCGCCGCCGCTGGCTTGTTTAACAATTATTTGTCGCTTAAGAACACCTGCAAGGCCTGTTTTCATCTGGCAAATGCTTCGGTTTTAATGTTGATCCGCTATTTGAGTGACAACTCTGACGTGCTGTTCCGTGACAAGTAATTAATCTACAACAACATTTTTTTTAAAACAACTTTGAATATTAAGTAATTTGTGAAGTAAGTACATTTTCTAAAACTAAATAAAAGCTTCGTGGCAAGAAAGTGAAGAGTAACGACTGCGGTTTGTTTTTATTTTTTTAAATTTGTGTTATTTCGAATATTAATGTAATGGTTAATTATTACTACTGCTACTAGGTTAGCTTAGCTAAGGTTAATCTGCGCTCTAATCACTAAGAAGTTACCGTATACACTAAGCTCTGATTAAACTGGTACTGTTTACGACTGATGATGTTGTAATAGAGTTCTGTAAATGCGGATTCCATATATATGAAGTTTTTGCAATTATTTCTACAATTAAAACCAAAGCAAGCTTAAATATATTTCAGAAGACTTCCTTTGATTATATAATAAATAAGTTTTTGAATATTATCAATAGCTAGTAGCTAAGTGTAATTGAAAAAGCAACGTGAAAGTTCTGAATCTCATAAAGAGATTAAGTAGTTGTCGTTGGTAGTAGCAAATGATTAAAGTTGCGATCAACAGATTACTTCCAAGACCGACGGATGAGAGGAAATTAGATTTTTTATCATTTTTGTTAGATCAAGCCGGGGTCTTAGTGGACCTTTTATCTACTTATTAACTCTGGTCTTTATGTGAATCCATACACAGTCGTCACAAGAAGATTTTAATGGAGGGAGGTGAAATGGTGTAATGTTCACTGTTAGAATAAAAGAGAACGCAAAGTAAAACGTATAATTATAATTGAAAGAATAACTTGAAAACATACCAATATTCAGCGACGAGGATGACAAGCGAATTGAAAAGGAAAGCAAAACAAAAGAAGGTTGACACATAAAAAAACGAGCGAGCCTTGCAGTAGTCGTTTATGATGTGTAACATTTGACATCTCACCTTAGTAATAAGCAATTTTAACATTATATTCTGAAAAAAATAGGTCAGGTATTACATCATTTTATAACTATAAAATAAATGCAGTAAATACTCATTAGGACACATTTGACATATCAAAATGACCTTTGATAGTCAAATGACACAATATGTCACATATAATATTATGTCATGTTCATAATATAGATTTTAAACTTACAAAATGGTGCGCGCTTGCCCGCTTCCCCGACTTCCTGTTACACTGTTACACATACTTCCGTTCCATTTCACGAAATCACTCCCACAAATTGCTTATATAGAAAGCGAGCGGAAATATGTTATACATCAAAAATATAAAAGGAAATTTTCACAAAAGTGTATACAGGATCATTTTTTTACCAGTGCGCAAATTTTCTGGAGCGACTCAGAATCGGTAAGTAAACAACATTCTCATAGTAATATGGGTTGATGTCAAAAATTTTGAGACTCTTCATACAAATCAGGCTAATCAAGTGTTCGCTAAAGTATGGGAAGTCCAAAAATTTTTGACATATTTCAACCAATGTTACTATGAGAAAGTTGTTTACTTACCGATTCTGGGTCGCTCCAGAAAATTTGCGCACTGGTAAAAAAATTATCCTATATAATCCCGTTCCAGAGTCTGTCTCCCTCCTTAAACCTGTGAAGAGTTCGAAAAGGCAGGGTGAAGTCATAATATTAATATGTAAAATTGAACGCGATAAATTCAATTAATTTAATTTTAATATTAGAAAACAATAAATTAAATAAGAACTTTTGGGAAAACATACCGAGGCTTAAGCTGATAAACGGCGATAGAAAGCAAAGCAAAACAAAAGACCGCAGACAGTTTTTATTTTTATTTAAAAAAAAGTAATACATAAATAAACGTTTATTCCGAAATAATATTTTTAACTAAACATTCTGGTATATGTTGAATAAAAGCTCTTCTAAAAATGTGTATGAAATAAAGTTTTCATATTCTTTTTCTACTACGCATGTTGCTCATGGAACGCCCGGTGGCGGGAGTACCAACCTATTACCGTTGACTAAGCATTCAGTTATTATAACGCGCAATGAAGTAGAAATACGCTTGCCGCGTCTCAAGAAGCTCGTACTCATGGCGAAGGTCTTACACGAATCACATTTGGCTATAACTCCGTAGCAAGTTGGCATCATAAGAGATTCGTTACTGCATATGCACCGACGAACAGTTTGCAACAGCCGCACGGGATACTATTTGAAAGTTTCAGATCTGTCTGCAGTTGGATTTTTGTGGAATAAACTTCTCTCAATAGGTATCACTTGAAGATAAGAAGGCGTAGCGATTTTGATAGTCACAGTCTAGGTAAGCAAAATTTTGTTTAAAGGTATGGATTAATGTAAAATGTAAATAATCTATAACTGTCCCACAACTGGGCATTGGCTTCCATCCTTGAAATCAAGTCATCACTACAATTGATGGGATATGGCTTAATCACCACGCTTGCCAAATGCGGGTTGGTGATTACAAACTCGGGCTGTGCATCGAAAAGTCCGAAACACACTGCCCGATCTGGGAATTGAACCCGGGACCTTCAGCTATTGGGCCGAGCGCTTTGCCACTGGGCCACCGAGGCGTGAAAATATAAACAATTTTTTTTCTTTTACTATCCTGTTATCGTCCTAATAAGAAGAAAAAACAAGGAAATCCAATTAAGAACTAAAAAAATTATTTACATAATTATCATCATCATTATCCTCAGCCTGCTGAAATCCACTGCTGAACTTAGGCCTTCCCAATGAATCTCCACCACACTCGGATGAAGGCGAGTGTGGTGGCGATCCATTGGGAAGGCCTATTTACATAATATATTAGAACAAAAATGTTAACTATTATATTAGGTATCAAATTTTGAAGGAACTGGTGAATTTAAAAAAAAACGACGGGTTGCACTCTGGGAGTGCCGGCAGAAGTGAAAAATTGAATATTAACGTTGTGCATTTTTGATATTTTGGAATGGTTGAATTGCTTTAATTATCAGTATAAAAGTACTCTCATTTATGTGGTAGAATACAATATTTATTTATTGGGCTATCGTACACAAACATGACAATTTATATTACATTAAAAAGTTATATTAAGTTATATTAAAAATTTATATTAAGCCGCGCCAGCTGTCTACTCTCCATCCGTCATACGAATTTTCGATCAGGTCACGTGTCCTGACGCGAGTTTAACATTTTTTACCCATTCCAAAAATTTATATTACGCCGCGCCAGCTGTCTACTCTCCATCCGTCTTACGAATTTTCGATCAGGTCACGTGTCCTGACGCGAGTTTAACATTTTTTACCCATTCCAAAAAAAGTGCACAACGCCGCTAAAGAAGTTTTCACTTCAAAAAAGTAAATAAGAAATTAAAAATTTTGGGGAATATCGCGCCCGTCACGCGCCGTGTAAGTATAATTAGCGCGCCACCTTACGTACGACTGTCGTACATATGGCGCGCGAGGACTTATATATTTATTGTCAACATGAACGTTGGGAAATCGGGGCATAAGCCAGCATGCTTGTCCAGCGCGGGTTGGTGGGTGGAAACGACTGCCATCTTAGAACAACAACCGGGAGGTAACAACGGCTCGAAATATTTGATTTGGTCACAAATGCAATTTTGACCTTGCATTGCAAATTCATGATTGCAACACGATCACGCAAACCGTTAGTTTGAGTTATTTTAGTTATAATGATTATATAAAAAAAGCTTATTCTTATTAATTCTTACTTAATACTAGGGTAATTGTACCAGTGTTCGATACAGTTTTCGTCACCAAAAAATAACATAGATTTTTGGACTTCTTGCCGGGAAAGTGAAGAGTCATGGCTGCGGTTTTGTTTTATTTTCTAAAATGTGTGTTATGTCGAATATTAATGTGAAATAATGGTGGATTATTAACCGTTAAGTGTTCGTGAGTGTACATGGGTGTAGGCAAATGAAACAAAACAGAGCAAAGTCACTTTTTAAATTCTTTCAAGAAGTGCGCGTGAGGGCTTAGTAAAGCCCCACATCTTTACTGAGATATTGGAGGGGTTGTGGGGGCTATATCATTTCTCACTTCTCATTTCTACTATCATTCATCATCATCATACAGGAAGGAAATATTGTTTATTTATGTATTACTTGTAAGAATAATTACTTTGACACTGGCTAAATATGTTAATCGCACGAAGCCATCAACAAAAGCAAAAAAACGAGAAAAAACAGATTTTCATTGAAATATTATCAGATGACAGCAAGGAAACAGGTGGTGGTGGTGGAGGAAATGTAATATAGTGATAGATACTACTTAGGAACACTGGATTTTAGTAGGTTGCCATCGCCTATCTTAGAAGAACTTTTTTTTTTTCGCCGTCTTATCGCTATTTTGATCGAAAATTATACCATAAGGTGGCAGATCGAAACGTTAACTCATCGAGACACATTTGGAGATAACAACCCTCATTGGTTGCCGCACAGGATTCAAGGTCAGTCATGTTTTATGAGCCCCAAAAATGGGGTCACTTACCTCATCAGGTGGCACGATGAAACTGATGCAGATCGATTGCCCTAGACGTACCGTTCATGAATATAGGGTAACACTGGTGTGTCTGAACACTATCCTACTGTAATGTTACTTACTTAGAAAGAGGCAAGGAATGTGTTTGTGTATTTATATTTCTGTGAAGAAGAGAAAGGGGGAAGTCCTGCACAGGCACGGCCATGCCAATTTTTACAAACAGCTTTAGTATTGAAAAACTTTCGCCAATTCCAGACGGCACCGTTTTAAAATCTAAACTTTTTTTATTAAACTTTTTTCCGTTACGGAAAAACCAGTTACAGCCAAAATATACGTCAGTTCACAAACCATTCAAACAATAAAGTACTCTCCATACTCCTATTCTTCCCTACTCTAGTAGAGAATTAGGCTAACAATTTGTGAACGGCAGGAATATTCTTGTAGTTTTAAATATTAGACAAGCTATTACATAAGGTGTATTGACAACTTCGATCAACAATACATTGACAAGTCACGAGCATATTACGATACCGTATTATGGACACCACCACCACCATCATCAGCTCATTTTATGTCCCTACTACTGGGGAATTGTGGCCGTTTCTCCCTATGGATAGGGAGAAACGGCCACAAACCACCACGCGGGTCCATTGCGGATTGGTGGTGGTGAACGACTGCTAATGTAGCCGGGACCATTGGCTTTACGTGCCTTCCGAAGCACGCAGGAGTTCTAGATGGTTCTTTTTTGGTCACCCATCCGATGATCGGGCACGTTAATTCAAGCACCATCGAGCTTCTCGATGGACAAGTGGTCATTATATGTTTTTGATTTACTATAAGTTGACCCATATTTTTATGACGCTACACAGTTTAGCTAAGTCAAAGTAAAATCGTTTGTTCAATAAAAGCTACTGCACTATTGTTGTAACATTGTTTATATTTATGCTTGTTACTGAACTAAACCTTCAGCCAACCTTTTAATAAGGAAATTCTAAACCTTCATTGACTATGAAGCTTGTTAGTTAATAGACATGGCAACTGAAATGTTTCTTCCTTGTTTCGCCGAACAACTTTTAATATAAAATTCAGGAAGAAGTAAGCAACGTTTATTAAAATAATTACCAAGCTCATTTTTGTTTCAAATATTTTTTGCTTAATATAGGTAGTAACGTTTACGCTAATATTCAATAGATTTACTATTCATTTCATATAATAGTGTGTACCGAGTGTCAAAGTGCTCACACTATAAGCGGATAAAAAATATCTCCTTATCTTTCCATAGGGATTTTTTTTTTAAATATTTTACGGTTAGGCACAGTGCTTGATATCATCTGATGTTAAGTGATGATAAGGCTAATGATGGAAGCGCACTTCACCCGATCCTCAACTAGTGAAGCACTGGCTATCTTATCTCTAGCTGCCGGAACACAACAATGCTACAACCATAGATGTTATGGCGACATATTTAGATAAGATGGTGGTAGCTAGCTAGGCGGACAAATAAACCCTACCACCAACCAAACCGAGTACACAAACTGGGCAAAGTTGTGTACTCGGTTTGGTTGGATAAAGCTGGGAAACGAACCCTCTGGGTCTAACCTGGTGGTCTTAGCCACTAGGTCACCAGAGGCTGTTCAAATCGAGGAATTCGAGTCTTTTATCAAAATAACCTACTATCACTACTACTACCTACCTATTATTGTTTTTTATTAGAATTGTACCTAACTTTTAATTTAATTTAATAATTTTAATTTAATTTTAACACTTTTTAATTTTAATTTCAAATCCTTTTTTTTTCTTATCATTGTCAACCATTTTGGTAAATGTTGTGCCCAATTCTAATTGGGCACAGGCATGTAGGTACTTTTATTGTTTGTTTGATGTTATTATTGTATGTTTTCTGTCTGACATCCGTTATTGTGCCTTTATGTATAAATAAATAAATACTGCTTCTAAATACTATCACTTATGTACTGGTTTTATTTTCTAATATTTGCCTTTTGTCAAATATTAATCTATACTAATATTATAAAGAGGAAACCTTTGTATTTTTGTATGTATGTATGTTTGCAACGAATAATCTCAAAAACTACTGGACCGATTTAAACAATTCTTTCACCATTAGAACGCTACATTAGCGCTGAGTAACATAGGATATATAAAAAAAAAGAAAAAAATGCGGTACGAAGTCCGCCGGGTCAGCTAGTGTTTAATAACGGTGGATGTTCGTGTACGTGCATGAGTTTTAGCTAATTTAACAAAACAGCGCAACGTCACCTTTCAAATTCTCTCAAGAAGTCCGCGTGAGATCTCAGTGAAGCCACATATTTTTATGCATTCTTAAGGGATTGGGGCGGGGAATATCATTTATCACTACTCATTTGTATAATCATTCATTAACATTTATTATTACAAAGAAAATAAATATTACTTGTAAGAAAAATAATTTGACACTGGCCAAATGTGCAAACAGCACAAAGCCTAAACTAAGGAAAAAAAACTAAATAAACATAGCAAGTCAGAAGGCTGTAGACAGTGAAAATGGATTAATAGTAAAACCTTATTAGCTGTAGAATCAACGGATAATTTCTGTTTACTTTTGGCCCGTAACTGTTTGGGATGGTCAAACAAGAGGAGCTTGCATAATAAATAGTTTTGATTCACAAATCTAATTGTGTTTACTCTGATATCATAGTTTAAATACGATATTTTAGTTTGTTTAAGCGATCCCCATGTTATTTTTTTATATTTTTTATTGGGCTACACAATAGACATTAGTCTTAACAAAGTTATAAATATATAATAGGTTTAACAACATTCTAAATGTGTTAACACAAGTAGTTTATGTGTGCTTAACGTGTAAAATTAGATTTAGCTTTAGAATTAAAAAAGAAAACAGAACTAGGTTTAATATTTCCGAATAATTTTTAAATTACTTAAAGCTATTTGGAAATACTACACTTGGGTCGTTAGCCATTTGGGTGAATTAAAAATGACTTGATGTAAGTTTTGAATACATTTGTGTTTCTATTGAAAATATCAAGTGAGTTGTGATCCATAGCAAGTTTGTTAAACTGTTATGTTTGAACATAAAATTATATAGGTATAGTAAATAAAGGAAATAAAACCTTTTTTTAACTTTATTATTAGGGAAATACTTGACCTTCATCTCACCTGAAGTTAGTTGATTGTAAGGTTGAAGGTGGAAGCATACGTACTTCAGCCGGAATGCTCAACTACTCAGGCACCGGCTATCTTTAGCTGCCGGAACACAACAATGAGTTGAAAATTGATGTTATCGTGACATATTTAGATAAGATAGTGGGGAAGCCAGGCGGGCAAACCAGCCCTATCACCAACCAAACCAAGTACACAAACATCTTCAGCTGAGAATTGAACCCGGGACCTCTGAGTTTGAGATCAGTGGTCTTAACCACCAAACCCCAGAGGCAGTTAATACCTGCCTGAGTAGTTAAAACGTAACAATGTTGAATAGTTATAAATATATATTTTTAAAATTGAATTTATTTTTTTACTGTTGTTTGCTGGCTCCCCGACTCCATCTTAGATTGGGTATTTCATCATCGTTTGTTATACATTTGGTTGTCTTTATTGCAAAAATAAACATTCTAAAAATAATATGTATGTACTTTCTTGTAAAATATGTTTTTTTCATCTATAAAAGACTTGTTTATAATTTCACATAATACGTAATAACGTGTTGACGACTTTTTGAAGTTCATTTCCGTCCTAAGAATGCTTTGTTTCAGTTAAACAAAATGTAACTGGTTGTAGCTGGAGGCTGTGACACTTAACAGTTCTCCATCACTTTATGTTATCACTTGAACTTTCCGTGGTTATGACTGTTATAAGAACTTACTTGTTACTTAAGACCAACTTAGGTCTAATCTCAGAATGTCTACCGTAGCCGAACGAAGCTCGAACAAAATGCTAAGTCTAAAAGCCAGAGTTAAACTTTCTTTAGATGTTTGTAGGTACGGTGGGGCTTAGAATAACGACCATGATAAGAAATAGAATTTCGAAACTTAGGCATTACATTTCGTCACTAGTGCCCAAGTACGTTATTTTAGAATCAAATGTAATGTAAAGTAAATGTATAGAGATAAGCATTATTTGTAATTCCAGGCTCTTAAAGTTTTAAATTGTAAATGTATTGAATTATAATATTGTATGATTTGGTATCGATATACTTTGTTTGTTGTGAGTGTCGCTACTTCTATTAAAGCTGTTTAGTATATTGCGCCCATTATACTCCACAGCTAAAAATAGACGTCCTGAATGGGTAGTAAAATGTTCGGACGATCCAAAAACACTTTTCTGAAGGTTATTTTTTGACTTCGACTTTTTACTTTGACATCCAATGGGAAAGCTCGTGCACCAGCAGTTGAAACATAAAATGTGTGTGTTTGAGCCAGTTCCGACCACACTGAAACCGTGCAGCTTAGAGACAGCTCAGGCTAAACGCGCGCTTTTTTTTGGCAGAAGGAAAGTATTTGTTCCGCGCACATCGTCAAACATCGTTTTCCGTTTGAACTAACAAAATTTGACAAAGAATGAATGATAAACCTTTGTGAAAAATGTGTAGACTCACCCAACAAAAGCCGCATAGACAATAAAAATAAAATAATTAAAAAATGCTTACGGCGGTTTTGTGGAGACCGCCGAACCGTCCACCACTCTATGGCTTTGTGTGCTCACTTTGTCAATCTAGTAAATACTCTGACCACATACGAACATCTGTTTGTATAGCCTTTCAAAATATTATGTTAAGCCCGACAGTTTGCGGGTGATTAAACTAAATCTTTGTCTTTTATTTTGTTTTTTTGTCTGTCCATTTGTTAAATGAAATACCGATAGCACAAATTTCAATAGCTCTTGTCCTCTCAGTCGCTGTAATGTGTGTCTTCTACGTCTCCTGTGAGGCTATACAAAAATAAAAACACTCCAGACTTTACAAAATAAGGTATTTTATTAAAAAAAAATCAATCAGACAATACAATTGTGGAGTTCTTGAAAGTAAAAGTATTGCTAAATAATAAGGGTACCAGGAGCCTTAAGGTAAGTTTGGTCAACAAAAGTAACTTCTTGATAAAAAAAAAACAATAATAAAATGAGGGGTAAATAAAAAGGGTTGGTTAGTAGGTAAGATATCTGTAATGTTAGGGATGGACCCTTGTTGTTAGCTCGTACAGAATACCTCTAATGGGTCTGGGGGCAGAAAGGTACTGAATGTGTCTCTCTCGCAGAAGAGTCTGGACTGCGCTACTTCATCAGCCTAGTTTCTTCTATAATGCAATGAGTCTGTCCCTTTCTCACCAGCTCCAGCTTCAGTTTCTTGGTGGAGGCTGTAGCTCCGTCCAAGTGCCCTGAAGTGTAGTAGTAAAAGAATAGGGTACGGGCTATTAAAGAATGTAGAAACCCTAGGCGAGGCCATTTACCTACTTTCGAAATGTATCAATTTCTCCAAAGTTCAAAAATGCTGATTGCGAGGCAATTTTGTGAAATTATGCTTTATATTGTGAACTATATAAATTAAGGGTTTAGGAATCAGTTAAATGGTAAAATATTATAAATAAAGCCTTTCTAATGGTAAATAAATGATCATTAATAATTAACATGAGACTTTGATTGAGAAAATCAATCACGAACATCTTCGATTCCCGGGTCGCTCCGACCACGCAGCGGTCAGGGTTCTAACCTCTTGTTACCACGGAGACCTTCATCAAAAAGAATAGCAAAGAACTGTGGTTTTTAATAATTAATTAAGGTTATACAAACAAAGAAATTAAATAAATAAAACGTAACTTTTCAGGGAATTAAACGTCACTTATGATGCGAACGCCAATATCTTTGAAATACTTTCGAGTCACACGGTAACAGGGATTTTCTCCTTTTATTGCCTTGGTAAACTTCAAATCCAATAGACTGCATTTCGATAAATTACGGTGTAATTCGACTCAGGCGGCGATCTCTAGTCTCCCAGATCGATTAAATTTCCTAAGTCCTTTTGACAGTGACAGCGCGTATTTTCTTGTCTCATAATGCGCGTCAAAGGAATATGCCATATACAGCCTTTACGAAGGAAAAAATATTAATGTGTACGTTGAAAAATTTGAACCTATCGACATCGCCCGCCGTCATCATAAGAAAATCCTAATCGAAATATTAATAATGTAAAACATACTGACTAACTAGAAAGCTATGCCCCTCAAAGTAATTTCTTTTATTAAAATTTATTGATTTCCGATTAAAACTACGCTTTAATTTTTTTTTATATATATCAAAAAGAAACGTAAAATTCGAGTCGTGGTGGATGGTCAATCATCAGACTTAGTCGAAGTAGATGCCGGAGTTACACAAGGATCAGTGTTATCTGCGACACTATTTGTTCTACATATTAACGACCTTCTAGTGCCCGGTACCATTGGATATGCAGATGACACTACAATAACTAGCAGATACCTATCCGATGCAAAGGTCTCCAAAGATGATATCCAGTCTTGTCGAGAGTCCCTGGTTGAGCGAATAAATCTGGCACTTCAGGCTGTCTCGGACTGGGGAAATGCCAATCTTGTCAGTATTAACGCTACCAAAACGCAGGCGTGCTTATTCACCGCTAAACGGAGTCCTTTCCAGCTGACTCCAACTTTCCGAAACTTTACTAGACGCAGGTTAGCCTACCATTCGTACGTTGTAGACATACCACCTGTCCGTATCAAGCGGTTTGCTAACTATTTTCTTTTGCGACCGCCAAAGAATGGAATGCGCTACCTGGTAACGTGTTCCCTGTTCACTACGACCTGGGTCTCTTCAAAGCAAGAGTGTATAGGCATTTCCTGTCTAAGCATGTACCACCTTAGGCCACATCCCGCTCACCAAAAGGCAGGTTGCTGGCCAAATGATTAGATAGTTTGCTCTAAAAAAAAATATATTTAAATAAGTTGCATAAAGTCGGTTATACCACGTCTATTGTTTTACGGTACTATCGATACCGGGTGTATTGATAGTACTGTATTCTCTATTGATCAGACATAATCGACAACCACTGACACCTGTCACATCGCAATGTGATATTAGATTACCCATTTTGATAGTAGCAGCGATTCGTAACTGAAAGGGACTTTGTCAGTTTGATATTGACGTCGGTACACGCTACTTGGAGCTCGCCAATTAATTGTGCGGGGAAATTAATCTCCTCATAGTTTGTGGAGACGATTTGATCAGTAAATCAAACGTCGCGCGTCGTTTGCAAGGGAGGGGGAGCGACTGATCGATGTTTTGAAACAGTTATTTTTGTTAAATCTGGTTGTTTGCTGTAGATTTAAAATACCTAATATTTTCTTGATTAGATTTAACGGCCTTTTTACATTTCGATGTACAATTAAAACTTAAAACTTCAAAAAAAATTAATACGTGCGTGCCACTGTCCAGTCGCTTTGTGGAATATTGGATTACCCACTTTGATAGTAGCAACGATTAGTAACTGCTAGGGACTCTGTCGGTTTGATATTGACGTCGGTACAAGCTACTTGGAGCTCGCCGATTAATTGTGCGGGGAATTAATCTCGTCCTAGTTTGTGGAGACGATTTGATCAGTAAATCAAACGCCGCGCGTCGTTCGCAAGAAGGGAGGGAGCAACTGATCGATGTTTTGAAACAGTTATTTTTGTTGAGTTAGGTTGTTTAATGTAGATTTTAATAATGTTTTCTTGATTTGATTAAAAAGCTTTTACACATTTCGGCATACTTTCACTTCAACATTTTTCAAAACGTGCCACTACCCATTCACGTTGTCATATTGGATAACCCACTTTGATAGTTGCAACGATTCTTATCTATAAGGAACGAACTCTGTAGATTTGATATTGACGTCGGTACAAGTTACTAGGAGCTCGCCAATTAATTAGTTTGTGGAGACGATTTGATCAGTAAATCAAACGTCGCGCTTCGTTCGCAAGGGAGTGAGCGACTGATCGATGTTTAAAACAGTTATTTGTGTCAAGTCTGGTTTTTTACTGTAGATTTTATTAATGCTCTTTTGATAAGATTTAAAATAATTTACACATTTCGGTATACAACTCAAAGTTTAAAGTTCAAAATATTGGATTACCATTTTGATAGTAGGTAACACCAATTCGTAACTGGAAGGAACTCTGGGGCGTTTTGATAAACTTCAGGCGTCATTTCAGCGTCACGGGACTTTTTTTGGGCGGCGAGAAACTTAAGGGGGTGCAGCGCGGAATTTCGAAAATTTACGTGTTTTTAAGTCACTGGTGCTAGGCGCTGAATAGGTCATATACATTAAAAGGACTAGTGTAGGTTAGCTTGATCCTTTCACAAGGGCATGGTTATCTTGGAATTTGAAACAAATACCCAGAACCTGTATTAACAATACGTAAAAGTAATGATATATAAAAACTTATTTTTTCAGAAATTTTGTAAATATAGCACAAATGAAACAATGATCCGACATCAAAATATTTGTATTGATATTCCGCAGGGCACTGTTGTCTTAATTTTCAATTAAAAAATATGAATATGAAAATATTAAGACTTTTATAATTTTTTACCCAAACGCCTGTGATTTTACGAAAGTAAACATTGCTCTAATTAAATCAGCAGCCTACTCTGTACAGATATTAGTGTGCGTGCGTGTTCGTAGTCGTGCGCTGTTGTCACACCACTGCCACGCGCCGCTCGCTCGCTATCATAAAGAAACTTGAAACTCGCAGTTTTGCGTCCGCGCTGCACCCTCTTAAAGCTACGAGTCGTGTGATGGAAATACCGACAGAGTTTTTCCACAGGGATATGGCATCACGCACTATTGCGTGTCCTCGTTTCCTACTAGATTCTCCGAGGGTTTTTGATCGGATCGGGATGACGCTACTTAGTGCTCGCCTTTACGAGCTATTACAGTTACTTAACTAATTGTGCGGGGAATTAATCCTCCTAGTTTGTGAAGACGATTTGACCAGTAAATCAAACGTCGTTCGCACTGAAGGGAGCGACTGATCGATGTTTCGAAACAGTTACTTGTGTCGAGTTTAGTTGTTTGCTATAGATTTTATTCATCTTTCCTTGATAATATTGAGTCTTAATATATTTCGGTTAGTTATTAGGTGAACAAATAAAAATATTAAGTTCCTTAATGCTTTGGAGAAACCTTGACGTTGGTTCCAGTACTTCCAGTTGTTGTCGTAAAATAGCATTTAATAGTTTTAACAACTGCTTTGAGAACTAGGTTAATGGCTTGCATAGTGGGTTATGGGCCTTACCTCCCCGTGTGCTGGTGTGCATAGAGAAGGCCTGAGCCCAGTTGTGGCACTTTTGTAGGCTCATCAACATCCTTGTCCTAAGAAAATTCCATTGAGACAGTCGATTTGAAAAAAGGAAAAGATAGATTATTATTCGTCTATACCCTACGGATCTTAATAAACAGAAAAAAAGGGCAGAATAGTTATTCCGTGTTTTGTTCCCGTCATGTAAACGTTATTTCAAATTAAGGTAAACGCTGGTATAGTCGTCAGTGTCCCGAAACTCGTCAACTAAACATTTTAAGCATTTTGTGTGTTTCTATTAATAGAAAATTAAATATTGCTTAAGGCGATACATTCTTGATATTATAATGTACGATTGTAAAAGTAACACTTGCCTAAAAGTGTTATGGTGTCGGAAGAACTTAGCAAGAAAAGTGTGCTCCCCGAAAAAAATTGCGATTGCCCGCATTTTGCTACTAAACTGAGTAAACACCACCTCGTATTACTTCACTTGTCAGGCCGCTTCGGATAACAACACGATAAGTGTATTTGTTTATTGGGATAGTTAAATAGATTGTCTAACGTTATAACCTATCATTTGTAATAAGTTTCATATGTATATAGCTTTTTTTGCATGTGACGTTTATTGGTACTCTCTAATTAGTACATGACCCAAAACTCGTCAAAATCGTATGCCTTCTGACGGGTATCGGGACACGCAGCAACAGTTGCACCTAAACTCGTCGTTGTGTTCTTATTACCATGAGTTAAGTTTTATTTTCCTTTGAATCAAAAGAGAATCGTATACTTACTTGGCGACGGATATCGGGGCGCGTGTGACTGCTGTACCTAAGCCCGTCATTGAACTTTATTGCCTTCAGTTACGTTTCATTTTTCTTTGACTCGATTAATTATAGAATTAAAATTAAATTACCTACAATTTACGAGTCATTTAATGATTAAATAAGTTGGTTGTGAAATATGTTTCTGGTTTATATTGATAACTTATAAGTTATCATACCGAATACCTACGACCTAGTATTAATGAGAGCTGAGATAGGTGCAGTAGCCTAGTCAATTTATTATTTTACCCAATAAAATCTCAATCTATCTAGATTTATTAATCTCCATCATAAAAGTAGCATAGAGTCTGACTTAATAAATGCATGTTACTGCTTATATTGAATAAAAATATTTCTGTATTATATTTGGAGGAGGTACTTTTGAGCAGATATCTAAAAATAGATTACATAAATATATGGGTTAAATTGCGAACTTTTGCTTTTTGAAGGCGGCTTCAATTAATTAATATTAATTAATTTACCGATTTGCACTCTTTTATAGTTTTACTTTTGCAAAAATATATTTCAAATATAACATGATCGAAACGTGCCTTCCTTAACACCCATTTGCAGTACTTGGCGGCAGAGTTAAAGGCTCTCTTATTTGCGTGGATACTGCCGTCCCTGCGTTTGCAACCGCGAGCCTGGGCCCAGGGTTGGTACGCTGCTTCCTACCGCGCTTCAGCGTGAGCAAGAGCAGTCATTATTGAACCATGGACGGGCCCTAATGCCTATGGGGACGTCAGATAATGGGATAAAATATTCCATTCCCTGGCGTATCACGTCTGCGATTGCGCCGGCACAGACAGAAGGTTCGCTCGAAGAGAAGCACAGTTGCCGCCAAGGATAAGACGCGAAGAAGTGCCGCATCTCGTCCCAATCTGCCGACCCATTTTTCCATACTCGCCGATCCGCGATCTCCGAAGGGTAGTGTCCGGAGGAGAGCATATAGATACGGATTTCACCAGACAGTGGTCAGAAGATCCCAGTGAAGCCGAGATCGATACTAAGTGTCTGCCTAGGTCAGATTTCAGCAGAAGGTTTAGGCAATTGGGTGTGTGGCCATCAACATCAGGTATGCGGGTTGCTTGGTTCACCAGCTGGGAGAGATTTTGCGATAACGCAAACTTGCGCACCTCTCTTCCAGCATGGTCCGTTTTCTGGAAAGGGAATAGCCAATCGCTATAGTGGGCGTTGAAGTCTCCCAGAAAATCAAGCTCCGCAGTTGGATACCTTCGTTGGGCCAGATCAGCTGCCTCAGTGAGGTGGTCAAACAACCGAGTCGCCTCCTGATCTCCGCTTTGCGACCGATAGACATCGACATAGAGAGTTTTCTCTATGCCGGTGTCTACCAGCAACCATAGTGTGGATGACCCTAAAACCTCGTAAGGTAAATGCAGCTATTAACGACCCCCTAAAATCTGCATATATTACCGAGGTTGAATTTATTTTCTTGAATTTAACTATAAACAAAGTGTACTTTTGTAAATGAATGAAAAATTTCATGAAAAAATGAAAACACAGTAATAAAGATTTTGTCCCTCAATCATATCGTCTATACCAAACATTTGTTCCAATCTGGCAACCCCACGAGAAACGGTCAGTTTGTGCGCCGCTCGCGCAGCAAGTGCTCGTGCCATAGGAAGCGTTCTCGCCGAACGTAAATACACTCATTTTTTTCTTAAGAGTTTTTTAAAACATTTTATGATATTTATGCCAACGCCTATTTAATAAGTCGTTGCTAGTATTCTTTCGAATACAAATGAAGCACGTTTCTTGTATTTCAATATGTTTCCTTTTGATAAAATCAATAAATATAATAACACCGTGATAGCTTCCAGGATATGGCAGTTACTGCTTTTTACCGCGGTACCCTCGGTAAAAGCAATCAGTGAAAGCTGAGTTTATTTGATTTTTATTCTAGAATACGGTATTATTTGTCATCAAAAACAGTGCCATAATACTTTCAAATGTCAAAGATAGTTTTGAGACATTTCCGTGGTACAATTTATCAGCTAGAAATCTTAATTTTTGGCAAGAAACATCAAGCATAAAATATAATTTCTACAAAGTTCCTAAACAAAAAAGACGTCTTGCTTGGCATAAATAATACTTTTTATTTTATTTATTAGCAGATTGTAGAATAGACATTTTTATTTCCACTTTTGGATTTTATATAACACAACTATCGTTAATTTGTGAGTCGGTATAAGATGAAAGCAAAGCCTATTACCGACACTATTTACCGACCGAAAAATTAACAACCCTCGTTATTAGCACGTATGAGAACCTATTACCGAGTGATATGGGTCGGTAAAACATGCTCATAGTTAATGCATTTCAGATGTAAGTATTTATATTTTTTATTTCAATATAGTTACTTCTACACTCTGTAATACCATTTCAGTACAATGTTTTATCAACGAGCGAATAAAATTTTTCGTCACTCGGAAACAGCTTCCTATAGGAAACTATTACCGAGTATAGACGAGTGACTACCCTTGGTAAATACCTCGGTATTAATTGATCGGTATGTGAGGACCCTCGTTATTACCCGCAGTTGTCTTTCTGATTTAAAAAAATATTTTTCAGTTATGCAGATAAGTATATAAAGCAAAATTTAGTAACAATAAATAAAAAAAAAAATAAACTTCAGAGAAAAAATATATTTATGGGCTTAGCACATTTACTAATGCGTCTTTCCTGACTGTCAATTTGAAATGTCGTTATCACCTGCAATTACCTTAGCTAGTGAGACGTTGACAGCACACGTCATCGTGGACATACGCACAGACCACGGCTTACTTCTTGAACTTATGCTCAAGCGAGTAGCCGGGATACTTAAGGTAGGCTACGTCCAACGGTTTCACTATCTTCTTCTCAGTAAGAAAGAGTAAGTGTGGCTTTTCGGTCTCGATATGGTAGTGGACCGGTTGGAGGTTTGAGTGCAGACCTCGGATGTTAGTGAGGTGCACTTTGATTGGGAGGAGATGCAGCCGTTGTACAAACGGCTGCACCTCAAATCAAAGTGCACCTTACTTTTTAAAACTTTCTGCTTCATATTAAGGTGAGGTGGTTTTGCTGGGGTTTCAAAAGCCAGCGAGGCGCAGTTTGGTTGCCAAACACGGCACTCGTAATCTTTAATGTACTAATGAAAAAACTCAGGTGGAGACCGCGGGGGCGCCCGTGCCCCCCTGGGAATTGCCACCGGGTCCTTCCTTCCAGTCGCCAACTGGCACGGTGGAGCCATTCCAGGATTTTTCACGGGGCAGCCTGTCGTACGTGGCTGGCGCACTACTTGGGCCCCCTATTGCCTGCAGTCGGCCAACGGCTAAAACCGTGCCATGCATCCCGCTACCCTCCACGATGAGCTTTCCAACACAGATTTGATCAGAGTCCGAGAACGGTCCTTTTGAAGCTACTGCTAGCCATCAAGCTCCCAAAGTCACTGGCATTTCTACTACGCTACGACGGAACACTGCAAGCTGCTTGACGTCAGACTTAAATAGGAAGGTGATAGCAAGCCAGGTGGACCCTTTCGAGCCCTACCACCGCTATTGGGGATTTTCAGCCGCCTCTACTTGACAGGGGAGACGTTGCCCGGGGCGGACTGCTAGGAGGTAAATCACCAACCACCCCAAATCTAAGACAAAAGTGATGGTGTTCGAAAGAGATGAAGAAATAACTGACTGTACGGTAATGATTGGTTACTCCGTGATCATGGCGTGTGCAACTGCGCCGCAATATCAGGGACTCTACAACAAATCAAAACATGGTAAAAACCCCGCTTTTTGTAATATTTACAGTAAAATGTAAATTGCTAAGTTGAGAAGCGTTTTTCAATTAAGCACATTACATTATTTTGTATTATTTAGTTGTTTTTAAAAAATCGTGTCTAAAAAATGAACTTTAAGTTCAAAGACAAAGAGTTCAAATTGGTGATGAAAATTGACGAGTTTTAGGTCATTTTGACGATTATTGGGACAAAGCCGTCGACTATTGGTACATATGGCACATTTTTTAATTGATTAAATATCTAATTTTTTGCTGTGTTTCACCGATAATAATGCAATATTTTCTAAAAAGATGAATAAATTGTTTACCTCGCCATGCAATCAATTTTTTTCTAAGTCAACTGGTTTTTACGTGGGAGGGCTGCAAAGTCAACTTATTTCAGAACCTGACGAGTAATGGGCCGTTTACCTTAGAGTAAAAGAGACAAAACATGGAATAACTATCCGGAGCTTATTCTCTGTTTATTTGTAAGGGGGTAAGTGTTTATACCTATTGTTGGGTGCCTGAGCTTAGTGGAATGAGATTGTGAGCAGAAAGTTTATTAAATGTTACAAATGTTCTTAAACTGTTTAAATGATAATGAATGTTGATAAGTGCATCCGATTGTTTCTGCGGTGAAATATAGGTACACTAAATTACGTAAATGATTTGATGACCGTACACGGCGGCGAATGACCTAGTTTCGGCCAAGCGTCGTTCGCTGTGTATACGAAACTTAAATGTTCGATGATGCACCAAACATTATAAATTACATTATAAACACTGATAAAGATTATTATTTTACGGAATAATAACTAACATATTTATAACACTCACCTAGAAAACTTAATGTTCGTGTTAGGTATGGTTCACGTCACTCTAGTCAAACGATGGTTTTTTTTTTAATATTTTACGGGTAAGCACAGTGCCTTGATATGATGGTATGGAGATTGAACCACGATTTTCTCACATTGAACCCGAGTATCTAACCGTTGGGCTACCGACGCTTCCAATTAAAATACGTCTTTAATTCAACAAAGAGAAGGTCGATTAATATTGGAAACGGAAAATTAGAATGCTCAATTTGTAAGAGAACTTTCCATACTGTTGATTAAACACAATTAATTTTGTTCGGTAAATAATTACTAAATCTTTGGGTCTTGTTTACCATTTCTTATTATGTTTTTGTCCATAAGCTTTGTCTATTTTACTCAATCGTATGGCAGAGACAAAAATATATATAAGCTTAATAGCAGATAAGATGTCAGATAACACGTATTATGTATTAATAGGCCCTTTGATTAGATTCTTTGTGACACGATTGTGTGAAGCCATCCCCTCTAGAAACCCTTTGGAGATGCTGCTTCTGGAACCTTTTGTTTCTCGCCGCCTCTAAAATGTTTGGAACGCTGTTCATACAGACAAACAAAAAAAATCTAAGTACTAAATGCTGTTCTTTAAAAAGTTTAACATACTTTAATTAAAAAATAATGCATAGTAAAACCTTTTTGGTGTTAAATTTAAAACGAACAGACTCTTGGCTATTGTGGCGCGGGCGCGGGCACGCTGAATTCATTAGTCGTTCGGCTAATGCAAATGACTAGCCTAGCCATTTAGCGAGTTAATTTAAACCTCAACGGTCGTTCAGATAAGGATATAGTTAGAAGCTTCCTAGTTCGACAGTCTGACTTCTACGTATTCTGGTTTGATCATGGTATAAAATAATTGTTTATACCATTTTTTAAGAAAGGTAAATAGTTAATTACCTTTAATAGGCTTAAAGGCTTTAATAGGCTTATTGTGATAGCTAGGTATTGTTAAGAAGAAGCGGAGTCTCCGGACGTTTATAAAAGCAGGCTTCGATAACTAGATAAAATTTGTGATTATTGGTGTTATTTTAATTCTATATAATGCATTCGAAATTTGAATTAATACATTCAATTTAGGCTACAAATAGCTTTTATGAATGTCACTATGCTATCGGTTATATATATATATATATATATATACTACTAGTGGACCCGGCGGACTTCGTACCGCTTTGACAGTTTCCATTCATTCCCGTGGGAATATCCGGATAAAAAGTCCTATGTGTTAATCCAGGCTAAAAACTATCTGTATGCCGAATTTCATCCAAATCCATCCATCCGTTGCAGCGTGAAGAAGCAACAAATATACACACACACACATACACACAAACTTTCGCATTTGTCGGCGGCGAGGTCGGTTTGTAGATAGGACGGTAGAGCAAACTCTGATTCGTCGATAACACAGTTCATCTTGGATCTTCAAAATACAAGCGCAGTCGTTTACCTTACAGTCACTTTAATGTTATTTTAATATCACAATGTAATAATTTAGAAACAGTTGCCCGATGCAAATGGATTTTAGAAACGAAGTGAGTTCTGCGCGTGCGTACTCTCCGACCGCTCCCGTTCAAATGTGCCCCGTCCGTTGTCGCGCCAACTGACGTTGACGTTTCGCGTACCATATAGCATAGGCTGCGCAGACCACACTAAGTATAGACTATACTTGTCGTTTCTAAGCGATGCTAGCGCCACGTCTCCGACACAGCCATCCTGATTGAAACACGTCCTCGTGTTTTTCTCTGTAACAAAAGATAACCAAGCACAGTATTTTCCGTTCGGTCTACATTGACCCTGCAGATTTCCAGTTCTGGTCCGGCTACAAGCCCTTCAGAAGTTTTTTTTTTCTTCTTTTTTTTTGTCCGGCTACACAAGCCCTTCAGAAGTTTTTTTTTTCTGGTTCGACTATTTTTTTTTTGTCCGGCTACACAAGCCCTTCAGAAGTTTTTTTTTCTGGTTCGACTATTTTTTTTTGTCCGGCTACACAAGCCCTTCAGAAGTTTTTTTTTCTGGTTCGACTACACAAGCCCGTCCTTTTTTTTTTGTAACAAAAGATAGCCAAGCACAGTATTTCCCGTTCGGTCTATCCTGACCAAACAACAATTGACTCTTACATTTAGCTCCACAGTAGGCACTATAATAGGCTCTACAGTAGACTCTGCAGTAAGCCTCACAGTAGGCCCTACATAAAGCTCAACATAAGTCTCTACATAAGTCTCTACATAAGTCTCTACATAAGTCTCTACATAAGTCTCTACATAAGTCTCTACATAAGTCTCTACATAAGTCTCTACATAAGTCTCTACATACGCCTCTACATAAGTCTCTACATAAGTATCTACATAAGTCTCTACATAAGTCTCTACATAAGCCTCTACATAAGTCTCTACATAAGTCTCTACATAAGCCTCTACATATGCCTCTACATAAGCCTCTACATAAGCCTCTACATAAGCCTCTACATAAGCCTCTACATAAGCCTCTACATAAGCCTCTACATAAGCCTCTACATAAGCCTCTACATAAGCCTCTATATAAGACTCTACATAAGACTCTACATAAGACTCTACATAAGACTACATAAGACTCTACATAAGACTCTACATAAGACTCTACATAAGACTCTACATAAGACTCTACATAAGACTCTACATAAGACTCTACATAAGACTCTACATAAGACTCTACATAAGACTCTACATAAGACTCTACATAAGACTCTACATAAGACTCTACATAAGACTTTACATAAGACTACATAAAACTCTACATAAGACTCTACACAAGACTCTCCACAAGACTCTACATAAGACTCTACATAAGACTCTACATAAGACTCTACATAAGACTCTACATAAGACTCTACATAAGACTCTACATAAGACTCTAACTTATTTAAAACTGAAAACTAAACCTTTTCGATTTAGAAAGATAACAAATCAAATGTAACATAACAAAAGAAAAGGTAACTAGACAATCCAAATCCAAACTAGATAACCAGGTAACCAGTGCCATTAACCATTCGTTGCACAAATCAAACGTCACTATTTACAAGCTATGTAAGCTTCAAAATCACCTCGAGTTACCCCTTCAATGTCACGGCTCTCACAGCCGAAGAGCGATCCCAGTCGCTTACGCGTGTCCATATCAGTGGAACCCTGCGCACGTCTGCATCACCCTCTGACTACACACTACTGTTTTGATAGACCTCGACCTCCGCCAGAGCTAAACACGCACCGCACACCCACGGACTACTTGAGTTTCCTCAATAGACACCGATTTCTACCGGGCTACGACTATGTAATAGCTACTGGTATGGTCGACACTCGTTACGGCCATTAGAGCACTAACTCAAGTTCACACAACAACTTTACTCATTATCAATCGGGTCACAATGTACCTCCACCTCAACTTCGACTGGTACATGACCTTCTGGCATCCCTGTTAATCTATAGTGTGTGTATTTGTAAGTTCGCTTAGAATTTAATGCTTTCAACGTATCATAATCATGAGCTACCTCCATCAGGTACCCGCACACAGCTCATCATTTAATAAACTACTGGCTCTCTCTAATAAGCCCTCATGTCTATGGGGTACTAAACGTAAGTTCTAGTGACTTCTAATGCCGCAGTTATAAAAAAACGAGTCTCTAAATTTATTATCTAACTTGGGTTTGTTTTGTTCACTATTTTTAACCAAGACAAAATCACCTGTAATAAACTTGTCCAGCTGTAATAACCAACAGTACAGTACTAATAACATTAGATTGTCCAGTAACTCTCATTGTCACTTCAGTAAGTAAACGTTTTCCTCTGGCTATTTGACTTTTTTTTTATCATAGAAATTTCTAAGCATTATAAAATAATCATAATGAATCATGAAAACATCACCAGAAACATTCAGCGTCCATCAGGGTTGCCGATGCAGCACTGGTCTGTTTACCCGATGACGCTGGTTCACGTTGCTCGCCATGCTGCCGGTTGCACCGCAGTTGCTAGTAGCGCCCTTCCCCGCGCCCCGCAGTGATGGTATGAGCGCGTGGGCACATATTTGCAAAAGGATCCGTGCCTCTAAATCTGAAACATAACACCAGGCGCGTTTGGTCGATGTTTGACAAAATAATTAGCACTAAAAATAATGGAACGATTACATGACCTTTTATTATCCTTGGAGAGGCAATCGGTGCTGCGATGTCTCAGTTTCCCACACAAGTAGCCGTTTTGTTTTTGTCCTTTAAAAAGCTTTCATGCAAGGCTTCACTAAGCAAGGCTTCATCAAGCAAGGCTTCACCGAGCAATCACTAATGCAGTGCACTTTGTACATTTTCTCGGCTATACACTCACATGGAGAATGTAGCAATCCATACGTCGACTGTAGCTACGCACGCGTATAAACTCCGGTAATGAATCTCCTCATGTGCTTTCTGAACTTCAAGTAACGCCATCCAATTCTGATTTTGCTGTTCCAACATCCGTTGTCATTTACGATAAAACTTGGCATCGTTTTCTTTTAGTTGTTCGCGTCGATTACATCCTTAGAGCAAAGGTTACATCCCACTTCTGATGTCGGCGGCGAGGTCGGTTTGTAGATAGGACGGTAGAGCAAACTCTGATTCGTCGATAACACAGTTCATCTTGGATCTTCAAAATACAAGCGCAGTCGTTTACCTTACAGTCACTTTAATGTTATTTTAATATCACAATGTAATAATTTAGAAACAGTTGCCCGATGCAAATGGATTTTAGAAACGAAGTGAGTTCTGCGCGTGCGTACTCTCCGACCGCTCCCGTTCAAATGTGCCCCGTCCGTTGTCGCGGCAACTGACGTTGACGTTTCGCGTACTATAGAGCATAGGCTGCGCAGACCGCACTAAGTATAGACTATACTTGTCGTTTCTAAGCGATGCTAGCGCCACGTCTCCGACACATTTATAATATTAGTGTGATAATCAGAAAGGGCATTTCTTTTCTCCCTTACAACATCAAAATATTGGAGGAAAAAATGACACTTTCACTTACAAAAAAACATACCTACAAAATTAAAAAAAAAAAAATATAATTTCTGTTTACAAATTTACATCATCTAATTACCTAATTTAAATAATTTGAGATCTTTTGCTTAGAAAGGCATGTAAAACCGTTGGTTGTTTGCTGTCGTAAGATGGTAGGAGATCTTATCTTTTATTATCTAGATACTAAGGTTTCCCTGTCCCACTAGCACTTCGACCCATCGGGATCTTTTGTGCAACCACATCCTTTTACTCTTCTTCCTCTGTAAAGATAGATGCCATAAGTTAAGCATCGTCTTTGAGAGCGAAGAGCCTTAAATTTAGGTTTCCAATAGGTGGATCCTAGGAGTCCTATTCATTTCCTGGCCAGAGAAGAGTTGGCAGACGTTAAAACCCACCAAGCCACATTGGGTGGCGGTGTTGGGATCATGGTGGGTTATGACTCGATCTAAACGTGAGCCCAGAAGTAAGACGTATTAGCTAATGATGAAGTGGATACCACGTTTCGGCATGGCTCTATGGAGACTCAATATTCGTAGTTTGCTAGAAAGCTTTAAAGCAAAGTATTAAAGCAAAGTATAACCTAAATTGAAAATCATTTAATAATATTATAAGGTGACGTTACTCCCAAAATGGCAAAATAATATTTTTTTTTCGCAATAAATTTTTTTTGTGAGCTAAGTAATAATATATTCGCCGCTTTTAGTCCTGACTCCGCAGAAATATTATGTGGGAACCGTTACATGGGTGGTCTCGTACTCAAATTGATATAAGTTTTTATTCATAACGGGAATTCCTTTTTTATCTCACCTGACGATAAGTCATGCCACTGAGGAACTTATCGCGAATATTCCATCGCGCACAAAGTTTGGTGACTCGTTTTTATCGCACCTCCAAAACATGGAAAAGTCTGCCGGCACTGGTTTTCTTTCCTTCCTAACGTATGGAATCGTTTAAACGATGCATGAACAGAAATTTTGTGGGCCGGCAGGGTAACTGACTGATGTTACGTCACTTACTCACTGCACCCGTTGTCTTCACACCTGTACTCCATTTCCAGTTTCTTTTCTACATCAGGTGGAGTGGGTGGAGTCATTTGTCGATCTAGGTATAAAAAATGCTGTACTGTTTTAATGGCGACAGATTTAGATAAGAGTGCTTAGGTGGCCTTAAGACAAGTCCTAACCTAACCAAGATTAATATGCACATCCGTTGGTAAATGAACTCTGGACCTCTGGATCTGTGACCGGCGCTATTAGTATACACAGAGGAAGCGGGCGCCAGCGGTTTAAGCACATAATATAAAGTTTGTTGGTACAAGTTTCTGGTATGTTCCTTATGGGGAACAAGTTTGGTCCGTCTAAGAATAACCCGAAACAACTTCCGAATGCTCTTGGGCACGGACCGTGGAACTTTACAATTTTTGTTTGGTATAATTTTCGCACTGTGGGTCCAAAAGTATTGATTTGGGTTAAATAAATTATAATATGTTTAAAATGCGTATACATAAAATAGTAAGTACCTAATGTGATGTGTAATCGGAAAAGTTTTACTTGAACATATTTTTTTTTTAATTTTTTTTTTTTTAGATAACAAAGATCCATTTTTGTTAGTATATATTCTGTTTTTTATTGATCTCTTTTTTTAAATTACTTTTATATTAACGCATTTTACGATTCGTCACTTAGCTTTGAAACTGTAATTGAAAGTCTAATTGCGACTTTCTCAAAAAAGTAATTTTGCCGTTCAGCTGTGACTTGCAACCACTGTGCTTCATCACAAACTTTCGACGTATAAGTTGTTACTACTTTTTGTACCATATTTTATTAAATCTTCAAAGTAAGCTATTTCGAAAAACAAACGTAGCTTCTAATCATTGCATTTTTTTAACTCTTGCTATTCGTCTATACATGACTTGGCCTCACCAGGCGTTTTGCCACAAACTTTCTAACTACAACAAATAATTTGTAGGAACTAGCTTACACGTTTATGAGCCTAGTATCGCTGAATATAAATATTTTCTTTGAATGAAAGCTCGATAGCGCAGTGGATTAACTTTATAAACCCGCTTACGATCGTGCATGTTGAGCAACATTATCAATGCTGTGACACCGGAAGGATGACGACATCAAAACCTCATAATTTTTTTTTATTACAAAACGATAATGTGTACACAAGGTTTAGTTGTACTACATCACCAGCTCATTGTATGTTCACACTGCTGGGGCACAAGCCTTTCCTATGGATGGAAAGCACATGAAAAACGAACCATAAACCACCACGCTGCCCCAATACAGATTGGTGGTTGTTAACGACTGCTAATGCAGCCGGGAACAACGGCTTTACATGCCTTTCGAAGCACGGAGGACCTCATATGATAACTATTTTGGTTATCCATCCAACGACCGGCCTTTGCGTAAATGGCTTAACTTCAGCAATCGCAGACCGAGTGCGTAAAGCACGGCGCCATCGAACTCCGCAGTTAAAACTTAATTAATGCGTATTGTAACAAGATCCTCTTTTACAAAACATGAAAAGGAGGATCTTATCATTATTATTTAATTCAATTGAACTATGTATTGACAGTAGCCCAAAAGTCCACCAATTAACAGACACATAATGCCATTGATTTGGCTAATTAATGGACTCATTAGAGCAAATGCATTGCTAAGTGAATGTATCCTGATACTAATGATCTAGTTAATCAATAGCTCGGATGAACAGTATGAGCATCGTAATGGAATAGCATGTGTGTTTCATCGCTCTGTTTCACTTATACTTAGTGTTAATTGGCATTTTGTTGTGATGACGGCCATTCTTAATTTTAGAAAGAGACAATAATTGGCCGCACGTTATTTTAGCCTATCTCTCCGTTTCCGCTCACATTTATTTTACAGCCAAGCCTTAAAATTTATTTTAGTATTACTTAATGTCTTTTTAATAGTATGTCGGGTTTTTTTTAATAATGGGATTATGGGAAAATTGTAAAAACCAGGCCACCGACACACGATTACAAAAGTTATAAAATAGCGAAATCGAGGCACTGTTTCACTGTGCACTATGAAAACCGACTTCTGGTACTTAAGTGCCAGAATGCTGTCCATTTTGGCGTAAGAAATAAACACTGTGGCTATAGCACTGTCAATATTAATATCTGCCTCAGTAGTTGAGGATCCTAGGTGAAGTGGACCTCCACCTTCGATCGTATCACCACATCAGGTGAAATAAAGTCACTGCTCTTACTAGCAACGGAAAAAACATTTGAATGACTAACTATATTTAATATAGCAATAGCTATTTTTATTAGAGAATTAATTCGTTAAAAAAAAAACTTTGTAACCCGCTCATAGACGTGTGTAAGATTTGGCATAAGTAAAGTTCATGTTAAGAAGACATTGCAGAAACATTTAAAGTATGTAAAATATGAGTTCCACTTTGCATTGTATATTTTAAATACGGTCGAAATTCGACCACTGGGTGATCATATCTAGTAAATAATAATTACTAAATTAAACGAACTTACCAGAAGTGAAGTTCTATTGTTATTGTACTAGAAGGTTAGTACAAAATATCAAGATGATAGAATAGAATGGAGTATAATAATTTTTATTTCGCAAGATACATGGTACAACAGAGTTGTTATTAAATACATTACATTGACCAACATGTTTCGCTGAATATACGGCATGCAAAATTATGAAAATCAATTTAATAAGAATAATTAGACAGACGGATCTTTTTATTCTTGCCATAGCATTATGCTGATCTATGTGTATCATTACTTTCACAGGGAAAGATGACAGTAACAGATTGTCTTGTAATTCGTTTCGCCATATTAACACTTTAATTAAATTCTGAACAGGATACCTGCTACAATAATAATTAATCTGCGGACAATTCATCTTGCATTTCACGTTTACACAATATAATAGGACCGATTGAAATTTAAATTGATATTATAATGAGGATTTGGCGCCAATTAAATGGTTTGCTACAAATACATACATTTTGCGTATAAATTTAGTATAAATACGTAGAATTGACGAATTTACTTCGAAAATTATGCATAAGTTGTTGTTGACGGCTCGCTCATTCAAATAATAATATTTAGATTGTCATAATTATTGTGAAATATACCATTGTATTGCATGTAAGTTAGATCCTAACTAAAACACAAACGCTAAAGTTACTTCGCCGGTCTATCACTTCGAAAGGGGAGCAAAGAATTGACGTGATTTTTTGCTCAGACATAGTTGGAGGGCTTCAGAGCGCCATAAGCTCTTTGTCTCGGTCAAACACAATTTTCCCGGGGCGTGTGATAAAGACATTGGTGATAGACCGATTTCACGAGAGCGAGTTGGCGCTGCGGGCGGGATCTTCTAGTCAAATATACCTTTGTTTTACAGTGTGAAACCACTGATATGTGAACAAATGACTTTGTGAGTAATATGAGCAGTTGCTTACGGTTGCAGATCGTAGTTTCATCCGAGTATTTCACTGGTAAGTGAAGATAGGTATAAGACCTTAGATCCGAAGCTCTATACACGGGATAATAGACTATTCAGGAACTGAGGACCAAGTTAAATGGCATATCGCTAGTATAACAGAAATGGAATCGAACGATAAACGTATCTATAGAATTAACATAAGCCAATCAAAGGCCCTTTATATCGTATCGTTGGCTTATTACTATCCGATACCATAATTATTCTATTTTGTTCTATTAAAGGGCCTACCCACAGTTATGTTTCGTAGTGTAAATACAATATTATCTAATGATATATTTTTACTTTTTAGTGTGATATTGGTGTAGTGTATTGGTGATAAGCTGTATAATGGGATACTAGGCAGGTGGTTAAGTCCAATTTTAACCCATAACGCGCGCCTGAAAAGTAATGTAAGTGGTCACTAGGGGTATGCAACACCCTAGATCTGTTCGTAGGAATACAATGCATGCAATTTCAGTGACATATAAACTATTAACTCAATTTATGAACTTTCTCTTATTCATCATAAAACTACGAAACAAATTAAAACAGATATTTAAACAAACACCCTAATGCTAAATTGTTTTCTACTTTACATTATTGATAAAAAAACAATCATTTGATCAAACAACACACCAAGTTGATGCATTCGAATCATTCGGCCTATGTCATTTGCCTTGGTTTTGGGACGTATGTCCTGTATATGACATCCTTTATAAAATACAATAGGCCGATTCCTGAAAAATTCCAGAACCGCAGTCGAAATAAGTTTGACGAATGGCCGGGAGCACCGAAAAAGTCCGAAATATTGCATTTCTGAATTGAAATATTCCGATTTTTTTTTTTATCAGGTGGAGTAGAGTTATTTGCCGAGTTAGATATATTTAAAAAATCCAAATTTCATAGTTGCGAATAAATCAAATTTTATTTTTGTGTCTTATCAATCACGAATCTTACGTCGTGATTTCTAATACGAGTAATACTACTTTAACTACAACTGTCGCTTGGGTTAGGTAAGATGACTAGGTAAGAGGAGCAGAATTTCGAGAAGCTGTATTTTAAAATTCGAGGCAATACTAGTCGTGCACACCGAACGCGCTCTCAAACCAAGTGTCGCTCGTTTTTTAATTTGGTAGGTCACTAGCAATTTAAAAGCATTCCCAACTTTTAACTCAATATGGAATGTGTTACACACACGCGACCAATTAAGGGTTAATTTGATTACGGATGACTCGATTTCAAGCATCACTGGAGATAATATCCAAACTAAAATCTGGCCTGTTAATGTACCGAGGTACACTTTATGGAAAAAAATACTCTATGAAACGCTGAATAATGTAGCAGGCCTACTTTGAATGTTAGTTATTTGAAAAAGACAAAAAAATTCGGTTTGAAAAAATACGCCATTTTAGACCCTGTCTATATTAAATAATCTTTGATACGATTATTAACAGGAACCAAATAACGAGGAAAAACGGAATACCACAGGGAATAGCCAAGTTATTAAATAAAAATACGTATCGCAAACGAAAACAACGAAGCACCCCGAAATGCTAAAACGAACGGAATGACATTTATGACATTTGTTGTATTTTGACATGTTGTAGCGTTTTGTTACTTGCAGAGAGACAATTAAGTATTTGCTGATTTTAATATTATCATTTTAAATTTTTTATTATTTTACGCCATTAAATGATGTATTGATAAAAATGGACGACAAATAGATGCATTTGAAATAATTAACAGCAAATAAAATATTTTTTCAACACTACAGGTTTTGGAAAAGTCTGATACAAAACACAATTGAACATCTAATGTTACCACATGATAAAAATGTGTTACAAGTAATTAACAACTTTATTAATTTATTATCTAGTTGTATAAGTATAAAAGCAAAATGATACGTTTTTCGGAATCCTCGAATTTTTCTCTACATTTTGGTATCTATGTACCTCAAACTACAAACATGGCCAAAGATGTATGGACTATTAGTGACCTCCTTTCCTGGCAAATTCAAACCGCAATTATCGAAATAGTGGAACAGAAAAGAGAAACAGTACTTTCTGAATCTTGCGTCTATTTTATTATATTATTAATCTTCTGTTATTTAATTAATATTCTTCTCCCTCAGTAATATTAATTAAAACAGTCATTTGGAATAAATGTAATTTACAACAACCTAATTACGCCTTTGGGAATCAGTCTAACGATACAAAACTCTTCCATTCTCGAACGTTATTGAAGCTTTACCCACTGTCAGTTTTCCCCGAGCTTATATAAACTTGGTCGAGTGGAACAGCAGAAATTACATTCAATTCTGAACTTTAGTGACAAGTATAAAAGCCAGTAATTACTTGTGTACTGGGTTAAGGGAAAGAATTTTGTCTCACTCCAGGCAATTACTTGTTGCTAGACAAATATGTTGCGAAGCCATTAATTTCTAATGTCACCTCCTGCGGTGTGCGCTCACAGCATTATGTGTCTTGCCCGGTTCGAATAGAATTGAGATTCAGTTGCTGGTGTGGCGATAAAATTGCTGCAAATTACTGTGCGGCGTCTGTTATGACAACACGCTTAATCTATCAAAGCTGTAGCTGCTGAGGAACGAAATACAAAGTGGAATGAAATTATTATTTCATCAGCTTTTTTAAATTCCTCAAAGAAGGGGGAAAAGCGAATGTCCTTCATGCTGGCAGTAAGCTGTCGGAACAAAACAATGCCATTAAGATTGTTATGCACTTAGTTAAAATAGCGGTATATAGTCGGGTCGACTTGAGAGTTTTTTTTGTGACTTGTTTGTTGCAAGCTGAAACCTAACCTAGTACCTACCTACAATAATATGTGATCGTACTGTCAGAACATTGTCGATTCTTAGAATTATAATATTAATGTACTTAGTTTTAAACATTTGATCCCTTTTACGTATAACGTGGAAGAATATTATTGAGAGGCTTAAGTAGTACTATATATTAAAAAAGAAATTGTATGTTATAATTCCGATAAATAAATAAAAAAATATAAAAAAAAATTGCTCGCTCGATTCCCAATCGAACCCAGGACCTCTGAGTTTGAGACCTTCATCATCATCATCATCATCATTATCCACGTCCACTGCTGCACATAGGCTTCTCGAAGTGCAAGTCACTGAGCACGATCCGTGGCTACTCTCATCCAGCTCTTGCCAGTCACCTTGCGAAGATCGCCGTTCCACCTAGTTTGAGGGCGTCCTACACTCCGTTTGCCGATACGCGTTCTCCACTCGAGTAGAGACCAAATAATTTGACTTAATTTTCTCGTTACTTACGAAATTACTTTTAACCTCCGTTCCGTACCGTAATAAAAATGTACCGTGTGTGAAAGTGGGTTCCAGCTATCAAATGCCGAGTGAATATTTATTTGGCACTCGAAACCGCGATCTCGCACTGGTATAGACTTTCGGCTAAATTCGAACGGACCGTACACGAGGCATCGAGGAAAACTCACTGAAAATCCAAGGAAAAATTCATATGTTAAAAGATTTTCATTTTTCATGCAATAAGGCTTGCGAACCAAGCTTGCGAAGTACGCTCGCTACTGGCACCCTTTTATTAGCTTAATCGACTTACCGCCGCACTCAGAGGCGTCAATTGACGTCAATTATACTTAGTACCTAACATTTTTCATTGCAAAATAGTGCTTGCGATATTATTTCTAAAGACTATTTTATAATGAAAAATCGGCACTTAAAACAAGGTTATTTTATAAGCAAAGGTTACATTGATAGCAGCTCCAGATTATTAAGTAGCTACTCTTATGGGAGTCATAGGACACTAGGACAGCTATGAGTACTTAGTATTAGGATTAGTACTGCGATCATGCCGTCGGATTAAAATATCAAAAACCTGTTGTCAGTGAAACAATACATTCAAAATAACCCGGTTTATCGTGATAATTCATCATTATCAGCTCATTTTATGTGCCCACTGCTGGGGCACGAGCCTTCCCCATGGATGGATAGGGAGAACGGTCCACAAACCAGCACGCGGACCCAGTGCGGATTGGTGGTTGTTTACAACTGCTAATGTAGCCGGGACCAACGTCTTTACGTGTTTTCCGAAGCACGAAGGAGCTCGAGATGATAAAGTTTTGGTCACCCATCCGATTATCAGACTTTACGAAAGTTGCTTAACCTCAGCACTGCGCCATCGTGATGATTAAGACTTGGTATGTCGGAACGTGGATCTACGGCGCTAAACAATTGAAATTCTATTGTGTCTGGACAGACCAGAGGTTAATAATGTCAATTGACGTTTCTGAGTAGCGTAGCGTAGCGTATATGTACTCTGTGGCGTAGCTGCGTAGCTGAAGTTTATATTAAAATATAACGAGGTTGTATGGGTGTGCTTCGTGGAATACTTTAGGTGTGCTTCGTCTGGGTGTGCTTCGTTTAGGTGTGCTTCGTTTAGGTGTGCTTCGTGGAATACCTCGCACTCACAATACTATTAAAAAGCTTGTATGTACTTAAGGGTGCGCCGACCAAAAAAATCCAAAAGTTTAGTCACGGTTAAGTTGATATATGATGAAAAAACTATCGTTTTATATAAACAATATACAAATTTAGTATCAAAGGGAACGTGTTTACAATTAGTCCGACCCATAAATTCATAACACACAATTTTTTCTACAATATCAATTAAAGTTGGATAAAAATTATTAACACGAGTGGCGGCGTTTAGTTGATATCTTATAGTTTATCTGAATTATTATACCTCTAATTATGTCTAAACGATCACCAATTAACTTAACTACAAAATGTCAGTCTCACATATTCGATTTATCGAGCAGATTTTTAAATTATTATTTTTCAAATTAGCACGTTAAATTCCCCATACAAAATTAGAATGGCCGCGCGGCATCGAATAAATATGGACGAAGACATTTCAAATAAAATATGTGACACTTGTCACTTACGGACGGCGCACCCTTAAAGCATTTTAACAGTATTGTGAGTGTAGGTACATGAAGGTACAGACGCCTACACATTGTGCTAGCAGAGTCCATTCCCCAACTCGGCCTGTTCATCTCCTAGGTGGGCGCCGTCAGCAGCAACGCCCTGGGGGCCGACCGCCTAACTCTCTCGCTTTCGATCGCTTTGAAGGCGAGGCGAGGAGGAGGCGTCATCTTGTCATTTTAAAAGGAATATGAAAGCAATATCGACAGCTATAGACTATAGCTTTCGATATTACTCGATATTATATTTCGATATTATATTAGGAGGCGAGGCGAGGGTCTCGTCTTCAAAGCGATCGAAAGCGAAAGAGTTAGGCGGTTGGGGGGCTGGCTCTAGTGTTCCCGCCGATAATTAAGCTGGTGTCCTACTGCCTAATGCCTAAAAGAGCCTCAGCCTTCACCATCCTTAAGGACACTGCCTTTATCCTTCTTGGCTTATTCATATTCGTTACGGGCACCTATGAGAGTGTCTACCATCAAAGCGTTCAAAGGTCATGGATTGAATACGATTTCTTTGGAATTGTCCCATTTTAAAATATGATGTCGAGACTTTGTCCTTATCGATCGATTTTATCGATTATTCGTGTACACCATTAATGAGTAGATGTACCATTATAGCGATTGTAGCGGTTTAAAAATAAATAAAGTTACTAATCTTGATGTTAGTAGATAAGCCGTCGGTTGTATTTGTTTAAATTATCTCCTTTTTATATATATTTTTTTTAATTTAACGTAATGAGACACTAACACTAACCTAAACACTAACCTATCCAAAACTGTAAAATTTCTTCAACAAATATTCAACCGTAAGTCATATTCATAAAGTTCAAAGACTTTTGAGGAAAGTTTTTCATAGTCTAATGTGCAGACACATTTACTCATGTGGTGCAGACGTGCGAACTTAAAACCTTTTTAATAGTATTGTGAACGTGGCCCCGAGCCACATCACTAATGATCGCCCTCATCATATTAAAATGGAAGCCCTATTCATATTTAGTATTTCTTTATAAACTACTGCGCAATAAATTGGACACTTCTCAGTTGCTTCATAGAATAAATTTTAAAGTTCCAACGCGATATTCCCGCTATAAAATTGTACTCTTATACCCTTTCTGGTGCTAATTCACCTGTTGCACGGTTAAGCGGACTGGCAAACAAGAGTAGTGAAGGTATTTATTTATTTATTTCATTATATGAAGACAAACAGCTATAACAAAACTTAAAAACAAAAAAATAATAACCGGAACCCAATTATAGGTCCAGACTAATAAAAAACAGAATTAATAATAATGTGATGGACTTATTTAGAAGTTACGGATTTGTTTTTGGATTCTATATTCCAGTGTCTCAAAAAAACTTAATGAGCATCTGACAGCTCATGCAATATAAATATTTATTTGTTTTATTATAAAGCATAGAGAGTATCTTAACGGACTTCTTGGCGGGAAAGTGAAGAGTCATGTCTGCATGTTTTGTTTTATTTTCTAAAATTTGTGTTATGTCGAATATTAATGTCAAATAATGGTGAATTATTAACCGTTAAGTGTTCATGAGTGCGCATGAGTGTTGGCAAATGAAACAAAACAGTGCAACGTCACTTTTCAAATTCTCTCAAGAAGTCCGCCCGAGGACTTTAAAGCCCCACATCTTTACTGAGATACTCGAGGGGTTGGGGGCTATATCATTTCTCACTTCTCATTTCTATTATCATTCATCATCAATATTATACTTGTTAGAAAAATTACTTTGACACTGGCTAAATGTGCTAATCGCACGAAGCCATTAATTAAAAGAAAGAAGAAAAAAATTTATTAACTTAGTATGAGTGACACTTCATTTTGTAAGATACGGTTGGACGTAACGCATATGCTCAATAATATTTTAATTGCCTGTGCTAGTTTATAAAAACTGTATGATAGATGATAACGCCATCCCTCAGGCTTAATTGATACTGACATAAAAAATGCCAAACAACTGTTTACAGGATTATGCATGGAAATGGAATGGAGCTCATGCAATGTTAATACAATATGGATTCGAGTCAATCTCTGTTATTTATTAGTTACAGTGGACCCGGCGGACTTCGTACCGCTTTGACAGTTACAAATGTCTGTCAAAATTGCAATAAAAAAGTATAAAAAACTACCAAATAGGTTCTATTCCCAACATCAAATCCAAGACCTAATTAGTAAATTATGAGTTTTATTCACAAACTTTCGCATTTTTAATATTAGTGTGATTATCTACAAAATTTCATGATTATCGGTTGAATAGTATACGCGTGAAAGCGTAACAAATAACAAGCAAACAAACAAACTCACTTTTGCATATTAAGTTAGGTTACTATTAGTTAGGATAGTTAGGGTATAAACTCTGATTTAGACACACATCTGCTTATAACGTAAGTACACCACTATTGTAACCCTGTAAAGGCCATCACAATACTATCCAAACTACTCGGAGAATCTAGTAGAGTGCAGGACCACGCTTACGCTTGCGTGATGCCATTCCCTCTAGAAACCTTCTGACGTTGTTTTGATCGTGATCAAGTAGTTTGGCTTGAGGAACCCTTTAAGTTTCTCACCGCCCCCAAAAAAGTCCGGTGACGCTGTGAAAGTCGTTTACAAACTTTGATTATGTTTAGGAGAGCCTAAACATTTTTAAGCTTATCAGCGAAATCAATATTTTTTTATATATTAACGTTTCCATGACAACAAAACGAACAAATCATTTTGTATTGGAAAATTAAATTGTCATTTCTAGTATTTTCCGTTAGTTATTTATTATATATGTTTCTCACCGTTTGAATCTTCCCTGAACTTCCACAAATATTTTAAAATCAAAATTAGTCAAATCGGTCCAGCGAAACGAACAGCAATTGATTTATATATTGATAAAGTAAAGTAAAGTTTAAAGTTTTTTTTTTTGATGTCTCCATGACCACACAATAATCAAATCATTTTGTATTGAAAAATTAAACTATCGTTTTTAGTATTTTCTGTTACGTATTATTTATGTTTCTCACCGCTTAAACCTTCCCTGAACTTCCACAATATTTTAAAATCAAAATTAGCCAAATCGGTCCAGCCGTTCTCGAGTTTTTAGCGAGACTAACGAACAGCAATAGATTTTTATATTATAGATAAGTTTTTCCCTTTTTTATGTTTGTATAAATTGCCCTCATCACAGTCCATGCGGTGTTTGCATGTGACTCGTTGTGCATGTATTTGTATGATAGAACAAATTGTAATATTTTCCTATCCTATTAAACCCAGGTACTCTTGAAACTATTTTTCTTCTCAGATTTGGGTGTTTTAACTTCAGGAGTATCTGGGTTTAAGTGCATAGTGCACCTGTACCAAAAACTCTTTCTTAAATACATTTTACTTAAACTAAATTAATTATTAAATTAAGTGTGTATGAGCGTGTGAGGCCTCCAACAAGGTGGACCGACGATCTGGTGAAGGTCGCGGGAAGCCGCTGGATGCGAGCAGCACAAAACCGGTCGTTGTGGAGATCCTTGGGGGAGGCCTTTGTCCAGCAGTGGACGTCTTTTGGCTTAGATGATGATGATGATGATGAGCGTGTTTGTCTGTGTTTTGTTTCGTACTTATATATATTAAAAAGGAAATGTCCTATGACTGCCTCACAGTTGGGCAAAAGCCTCCATCATTGAAATCAAGTCATCACTATTTGATAAGTAAGTAATGGCTTAATCACCACTTGCCCAACGCGGGTTGGTGATTACAAACTCAGGTTATGTATAAATGTAAATGTAAGTTATTTAAGACAGATTGTACACTAATTATTGAACACGAGCATAATATGTTGTCAAGTGCCTTTTGTTATTCTTAATGTGTACCTAGTTAATGAATTAGTCTTTGTTGTGGAATTCTCTAATTGGCTTAAGTATCTTGAAATAAGTAAGTTAAAATGTGTTTGTAAATAAAGCTGTAGAATTCCCTAATAAATAAATAAATAAAAAAACCGAAATGCTTTTCCTGCCTGTGAATTGAACCCGAGATCTTTGAGTATCGTGCCGAGCGGTGTTTGTTTCCTGTTCTGAATTTCGATCGATTCGATGATTGATTCAACTAAAAGAGGAACTTTCAATACGGCTTTCTTTTTCAGGTAAGAACAGCATACTCAAACGAAGGCATGGCATAAAAATTTTAAAGTCTTCTTCGCTGGATAATTTATTCGATGTGTCGTATGAGATGCAGCGTTCCATCGAGCCGCTCATGGATATTCATTACGTCGTGCTGCTACAAAATGAACTTTATAACGTAGCAAGTAAACACAATAAAGGGTGCCTCTGATCAATATCTTTATTTTTATAACACAACGGAGTAGCGCTAGGTGTTCATCTCATCGGAATACAAAATAAGCTTAACACATACCCCGCTCGAGCAACGCACACATTGATTTTCTCACACACGGAATCTCGGACCATCCCAAACCAGTCAAGCGCAGCTGTTGCTGAAGCTTACCTTCTCTATTCTCTCATTATTTAGTAGCGTAGACAAGCATAACGCTAATAAAAGAGAAATGTATGATTATAGTTTGGGATTGACATAAGTAAACGATACGTATGAATGACGTTTGATCGTCTTTTGTCAATCCCATACGATTACCATTCTATTCTATCAGAGTAATGCCACTTGTCTAGGCCCTCTGGTAAGCGAAGATAAGACCGTAGATCTGAAGCTATATACTCGGGACAGTAGACTATTCAGGAACTGGACGTCTTATCTCTATCTGACGGAACATAACTTGCGTGTTAACGTTGTCGTTGTAACGATATATTAGATTAGCTGACCCGTTGGTTTTGTACCAATTTTTTTTTTAATATAGCCTATGTTACTCAGCGCTAATGTAGTATTCTAATGGTGAAAGATTTTTTTAAATCGGTCCAGTAGTTTTTGAGTTTATTCGTTGCAAACAAACATACAAAGCTTTCCTCTTTACGAGTATAATATTAGTATAGATAAGATAGAAAGCTACATGGGTTATTTAGAATAAACCCCGCCACCAATCAAACCACCAATATACATTGTACATTTCTTCCGTGCCGACCAAAAAATGCCAAAAACGCAGTCACGGTTAAGTTAATATAATTGAAAATACTATCGTATTAAATAAACAAAATATATATTTAGTATCAAAGGGGACATGTTGACATTTAGTCCGACCCATAAATTCATAACACACTATAGTTTTTTTTACAATATCATATCATTTAAAGTTGGGCATAAATCATGAAAATGAGTGGCGGCGGCGTTTAGTTGATATCTTATAGTTTATCTAAACTATTGTACCTCTGATTTTGTCTAAACAATCACCAATGTCTTAAAGACAAATTGTCCGTCTCACATTTTCGATTGAAGCGATAAGAGCGGTTTTTTAAATTATTATTTTTCAAATTAACACGTTAAATTCCCCATACAAAATTAGTATGGCTGCGCGGCATCAAATAAATATGGACGAAGACATTTCAAATAAAATATAAGACACTTGTCACAAAGTTCAAAGTTTATTGAGGAGATTTGACAGTTTGTGGTAAATTGGTGCGCAGGCGTGTATACATTAATTAAAGCATCTCTACACTGATAGTCAGTGAAATAATTGCTACTTTAGAAAAAAATATTTTAAAATCATTTTTGCTAGGTTTCCTGCATGTCCTACCAGGTAGAAACATAGGAATCAAAGACAGACAGACAATCAAAATAAAATATAGCCTATTTAAGCTACAGGCCTCAGAATTATAACTAAAGCTTCTGAGCTTAGTTAATGCATAGTTTTGATATGACTGATGATTACTGATGAACTAACATCAAAAGACTTTAAAACAACAAAAGAAAATAATAACAACGCAGAGACAAAAAATAACAAAACAAGGATTTACAGAAATCCGAAACTCCTTTTCATAAATAGCTTTTTTTGGTTTCCAATCTTCTTAATAGACTGCTCATCATATAACGCAATATGACGTTTGTAGGATAACCATTAACCCTAAAGTTAATTTTAAATGTTTCGAGCGTCACATCTGATGGGCTTCCAAGAAACCACTGTCCCGGCTTAGTTTAGTAGTAACCCGGACACCCGGTGTTGCAATTAACTGTGTCGGCTTAGTATTAACGTCTGTTCATAGAGATTCACACGTTTTCCCCCTTGTATAATATGATACGATCTCTCTTCAGTACCTAGTGCAAGATTTGCAATTAGATAACGTTAACGAAAATATGAATTTGTATAACATTGAAGCAGCGTGTAGTGACAAACTGGAGGTAAAATTTTACCTCACAAATTCTCGTTTTTAGAATTCGGGCTCTTAAGAGAGAACGTTATATATGTCATTTTGAACTAAAATTTAAAATATAAACCGGTGTGCATAATTACACTATGACATTAATTCTCAAAGCCAGCCACCATACATCTAATATATAAAATTCTCGCGTCACAGTTTTCGTTGCCATACTCCTCCGAAACGGCTTGACCGATTTTGATGAAATTTTTTGTGCTTATCCGGTATCTATGAGAATCGGCCAACATCTATTTTTCATCCCCCTAAAAGTTAGGGGTAGTCCACCCCTAAATTTTTATTTTTATTTTTTATGGCAAAATAACGTTTGCCGGGTCATCCGGTATCTATGAGAATCGGCCAACATCTATTTTTCATCCCCCTAAATGTTAGGGGTAGTCCACCCCTAAATTTTTTTTTTATTTTTTATGGCAAAACAACGTTTGCCGGGTCATCCGGTATCTATGAGAATCGGCCAACATCTATTTTTCATCCCCCTAAATGTTAGGGGTAGTCCACCCCTAAATTTTTTTTTAATTTTTTATGGCAAAACGACGTTTGCCGGGTCAGCTAGTACTTATCTAAATATTATTATATTATGTTGACCATGTTGACAATGTTGACCTATTTTAACCCTGAAAATTCTCGAAGAAAATTAACAAACTGTAAATAATAACGTTACAATAAAATCAATATTTCATTTAAAAAACATTTTTATTTAAATATTTTATTTTTTATTTTACGGCTAAGCACAGTGCCTTGATCACACCTGATTTTAAGTGATGATAAGGCCAATGATGGAGGCACACTTCACCCGGGATCTTCAACTAGTAAGACACTGGCTATCTTATTCTCTAGCTGCCGGAAACACAATGCTACAAACATTGACATTATTAGATAAGATGGTGGTAGCTAGCCAGGCGGACAAACAAGCCCAACCACCAACCAAAGCGAGTACACAAACATGTAACTCCCGCTGGAAATCGAACCCGGGACCGTCTTAACCACTTGACCATAGAGGCGGTTAAAATTACATTATTATTACATGTTTATTACATTATCATCGGTGAGATTAAAAAGCGATACTCAGGTACTTTTCATAATATTTTTAATTTCATGATCTCTTGAAATGCACCCAAGCACGGCAATGGCAAGGCCGTAAATCAATATGGTCAAATCATTCGATAGTGTATGATTATTCTTTTCAAAACACCAACAATAGCGCGTAACAGCTAAAAGCACAAACGGAATATTGAAATACCCTTTGTCCGACTACGAATTTACACAAAGTCGATTCGCTTCAGTTAATCGCTTATTTGAATTTCAATGGACTCATTCACTTTTACCCTTTACAGCGTTGGACTAAAATCATAGCATTTGACTAAAATCATAGCGATGGTGTAATAGTCACGTTGTGCCAGGTCTTTCTCAAGAGGGAAGAGTCTTCTTCAGAGGTTTTTTGAAGAGGAATTATGGTTTTTACAGCGTACAGGTTTTTTTTGGAAACGATAAAAAGCTGTGGCAACCCAACGTCACGCAAGCATGTCCTCGTCCCTTATTTCATTTTCCAAGTCTTTCAAGTTGGTTTCGAGAGCGGAATAGCCTGAGGGCGCCTCTAAAAAGCGAATATGAGATCTAAAACAGAAGAAGGTCAGCAATCTTTTTTCTGATATTTTCTTCCGTACTGCGATGGCAAACCCGCCATCGCCAAAGCATGTCGATTGTGCCCGGCTAGCTTTAACTGCTGATTTATAAATCAGTAGCAGTATCTTCTTCTGAAGTCTTTTCCAAAATACTGCGATGGGAAACACGCCTACATAGCGTATCAATTGTGACAATTTTCCACCACCCTGTGAGAGTAAAAAGGCGACCATGGCATCTGACAAGCAGAAAAAGAGCAGCAGTATCTTTCTCAAGGTGTTGCCCCCGATTCTGCTATGGCTCAACCAGCTGACTAGCTAGTCGATTGCGACAACTTCCGTTCTCTCCTCCCTGTGAGAGTTAAAAGGCTAATATCGCACCTAAAACAAAGGAGACAGTAAGAGAAACAGTATCTTTATCCGAAGACTTTTCCCCCATACTGCAATAGCAAACACGCCTGCCTAACGCGGTAATTGTAACAACTTTCTACCATATTCCTTCATATTAAATTTAGAAGAAGACTATCATTTACAGAAGGGCAGCAGTATCTTTACTGAAATCTTTCCTTCCATTCTCCAACCAGCAGCCTAGCGTGTCGTTTGTGACAACGTCTCCCCTCTCTTCCCTGAAGCAAACTATGGCATCTAAAACAGAAGAGTCTTTTTTTGTCAGTATGGGTACTACGATGGCAAATACGCCTACATACCATGACACTTTCTACCACCTCACATTCCTGTGAGAGTTAGAAGGCGACTATTGCATCTAAACAGAAGAAAGACAGTAGTATCTTTTCTAAAGTCTTTTCCCCCATACTGCGATGGTTAACACGCCTGCCTAGCATGGTAATTGTGACAACTTTCCACCACCTTACTTCCCTGTGAAAGTTAGAAGGCGACTATGGCATCTACAGAAGGGCAGCAGTATCTTTACTAAAATCTTTGCTCCCATTCTGCGATGGCTAAACCAGCACCCTAGTGTCGATTGTGACAACTCCCCCCTCTTGCGATAGCGAACCAGGCGTCTAGCTCGTCAATTATTTCAATTTCCTCCAATGATGTATACACACTGGTCGATTTGGATGGGGCATCGTTCATCGATGCTAGGTGGAATCGAATCACTAATTAGCGGCTTAAACGCGGCCATTGTTTAATCGCAAATGTTCTAGTTCCATGCTAAATGCATTTGAGTTGCGTTTGCGTCAGACTGGACGCGTCGTGTCGCTATTTGTACAGATAATATGTATTCACTTTGACTCTTATTCCATTGTATTAAGAGTTACAATTGTTCACATATTTTTGCTCTTGACTGTATGTATTCGTAGCTCGGGTTGCCGCTGAATGCATTTAATTGCCAATAGTCTGCAAACAGATTTGTTTTTACGTTTGACCTGTGGTTTTAAACACATTGTAGTTGGGGTAAAGGCACCAGTTTTCGACAGGGACCAGTTGATCGACATTTTTTTCTTTCAATAATTATAAATAGGGTACAAGCAACTGACCTCTATTTATAACTAATAGTGGTCGCGCAGTGGTCGAAAATCGACCGTAATTTTATTAAGCCTGCACGGATGATGAAAAAGGTAGGGGCGAAATTTTTTAGGTAACTTTTTTTAAATCGTCCTGAAACATTTTAAAAGTTTATACATTTTAATTAACATTGGGATTCAATATTTTTTTATGGCGCAATGGTATCAGATCGGCTCAGAATCAAGCATGTATCTCAATAATTAATGTCGCTGCGACCAATAATGTCTTGTAGGTCAAGATATGACAAAAAAATGCGAAAAATAACATAACTTGGAAACAACAAAAAATCGCGAAACATACATGGGGGTGTTTCGGATTAACCTAGGGGTGTTTTATCATAGGATTTCCGCTTGACACTATTTTCTGGGACACCCTAAGTGTGCAAAATTTCATACTTCTCCGTCCGCGCAATTTTCGTAAAAATGGATACAAAGTTTTTGCTTCACGTATTAATATATAGAAGATTGAAACAGAACTTTAGTCTTAACTTGTCTTTGGCAACAATTACATACAGACCACCAGCTTCCTTGCTGTCATCCCGTAAAATTTTTAAAAGAATCTACAATTTGTAAAAAACCCTGTCCGCTTGAAAAGGGTACCCCTTGCCGATCGGTAGGTATACAAATAACTAAAACAAAAAAATAAATAAAAATAAAAGAGTTATCGTAATTTAAAACGCAAGTTTTTTGTACCGAAATTGCTCATTATACCTCAAAATTATATAATATTGCATAAGCTAATTTAATAAATGTGGCCACACTTTCCATCAATGGCGGCGGCGCCAAAGGTCCTACCTACCGATGTGCCGACAAAAGTATTGCCATGTAAGTTTTGTCATTTAACTAAATTTTTATTGGGGTTAATTTTTTACACTTATTATTTTAAAATAATTACGTAAATAGAACTGAATCTCGATACTTAATAACACCTTTACTATTGGAATATTATTTTTTGATGACGAAAACTGTGTCGAACACGGCCGCCATCCGCATTTGGCTAGCGTGCCAATACCTATCAATTGTAGCGATGACGTGATTTTAATGATGGGGGCCTTTGCCCAGCAGTGGGATCGTTATAGGCTTTTTACTACTACTTATTACAACGACCTTTAAGTACTTACATTAGAGAAGTTATTAACGGGATTATTACCATGTTTGTGTTATTTATGAGCATCCAACATTTTGGTACAGTAGGTACACGCATGCATTTGACGCACCAAACAACATTAAATATGGCAATAACCCTGTTTTTAATTTACTCTTATTCTTTATGTTCATCATTGTGCATTATGTAGACGCTTATGGGTCTAAAGGTATAAGTATGCTCGAGCGGTTACTCTCCGGTGAACAAAGTGAAACAGACCGGGGGATCTATTTTTGAATCGCAAGTATGAAATTGTGTTGTCGCATGCGACTTAAGTCACACTCGTTTTCCAAGTCGCATGACGCCGATTATCAGTATTTTTATATTTAACATAATACGAAATGTTGGATGTTATCCGTTCCACGCAGAATTTAGAGAAAACCGATAACAACCGCAATGAAAACGGAACGTAATATCCATGTTGCTATTGGCTGATAAAAAAACCTTTGCTTTTTAATAGAAAAGACTATCATAGAAATGACACAAACAAACGTGTGACATGACATTGACACAACGCATTGATTTTGACGGTTATTCTAGCAATCGCTTTGTATCTTTCGTCTGCAATGAGTGGGTGAGGGCACTCGTTGCGGTCGTGCGATTCAAAAATATGGAAAGTCAAATGTCGAACGAAAATCAGTAGACACCAAGCGCTCGACTCGAGGCGAAGGAATCAAAAATAGAGCCCCTGGGCTGTAAACCTGTTTACACTACAGCTTTGTTTGAAGATTTAAATTTTAAGCTCTTTACGTTTTACCATCGATGGCGATGTGCGATCAGGTTGCGGTCTCGCAAGTTGAGCAACTTTTACAATGACGTATTGTGATACGTCCCATCCTGTACGTACCCATCCTGTGGGATGGGTTACCAAATTAAAATATCTCGAGATCATTCGTGTCTTGGATGTCTCGTGAAGGCCCGTAAAGATTCCTCTTCGCGGTAAGGATAGCCCCGGCTCTTGTAGTTAGAACTCTCCAACCCACTTTGGACCAGAATGGTGGGTAATGGCCCGATCGCCCCGTGTGCTTATTATTCATGAAGGACATGAATAATAAGCACACAAGAGCTTAGCTGTGGTACGTTTTTAGACAGAGTGCCAAGTCGGAGTTTTAAATGCCGTTCGACCACGTTAACGAAAACAAAAATTTGAACCTATAGCACTAAACTAGCGCCTATCCTAACCTATAGCATGTAATTCCGATTAGATCCGAACCCGAAAGTGCGGAGAGGAAAAAAGCGGAGAATCAGAAAGTGAAGAGTCATGTCTGTGTCTTTCAATTTCTAAAATTTGTGTACTGTCGAATATTAATGTAAAATAATGGTGGATTATTAACCGTTAAGTGTTCGTGAGTGTGCATGAGTGTTGGCAAATGAAACAAAACAGTGCAACGTCACTTTTTAAATTCTCTCAAGAAGTCCGCCCGAGGACTTAGTAAAGCCTCACATCTTTGCTGAAATACTCGAGGGGTTGGGAGGTATATCATTGCTCACTTCTCATTGCTATTATCATTCATCATCATACAGGAAGGAAATATTGTTTTCACTTCAGTAGCTCAAACATGTAGGTTTTGCTGCCTGAAATCAGTGAGCAAAATGCGATTTCGCTCACTGAGTAAGGCCAAGTAACTTTTTAATTATTTTTTTCAGAAAGCCGCGAATATCTTATTCAGCCTTGGGTTAATCATACAATTTGAAACATTCACACTCTATCTCTTTCCCGCAATTAGAAAGAGAGAGAGAGAGAGAGAGAGAGAGACAAAGACCAGGCCTTTCGAAGTTCCAATTTTGAATTCGACCTCAAAGACAAACACGTTCGGAATAATTTTGCAAAAAGATAATTATGTATTTTAATGTAATTTATAGAACGTTTAACTTATTGTTGTATTTAAACGAAAATAAGTAATTACTGCAAATAAAACTGATACTTAACCTGTAAATATTTATTTCTAGTTTCAATAATGTTACGTAATATATTTTATCTCCTAAAGTGTTCTCGCTGCTGAAGTAAAAAGTTATGTGTGTTACAAGAGAGCAAAGATTTTTTCATCTCGTGCCTTTGAATCCCTCGCCACACTCAATTCAATTTTAGAATCACTCGCAGCAAAAAACGACTTTGCTCGCTTGTTGCACAAATAACTATTATTTATGTATTACTTGTAAGAAAAAATACTTTGACACTGGCTAAATGTGCTAATCGCACGATCTCATCAAATAAAGGAAAAAAAAATAGCGTAAAATGATATGTGAGTAATCATAAATAAACTAATATGTTATTCTCATTTAGGTACTACTTATCGAATATTTGTTTGTTTGTTTTGTTGTTTGTTTCTTCGAAAAATGTACAAAAGTACATTATGTTAAATGTTTGCCTAGCTTACTTCAACCAACTATATCAATATTTAATTAAAATAGAACGCGAAAGTCTAAAAGTGTATAGGTATATATTATTATAAGCTTCTTCGTAACAATATTAAGGCAATAACGTTTAGCAGACGGCAAAAGTTGAAATTACATTTGCGCAATAGGCCGCCATCGCTCCCTAAGCATTAGCTGATTTCATACGCTGATTTATACTTAATTTCATTTAATATCTCAAAGCGTTTCAAAGCTAATTTCTTGATAGGTTTAATGCATTAAGGTTTGATGAACCCTTTAACGCGATATTACGTAAAGGTTTTTGGTATAAACACCTGGTGTAAATAGTTATCTAATAGGTACTCGTATAAACTATACATCTATACTAATATTATAAAGAGGAAAGCTTTTTATTTTTGTATGTATGTTCGCAACGAATAAACTCAAAAACTACTGGACCGATTTAAAAAATTCTTTCACCATTAGATTGCTACATTAGAGCTGAGTAACATCTATAGGCTATATTTAAAAAAAAAGATGCGGTACGAACTCCGCCGGGTCAGCTAGTAACATATACATATAGTATACAACAATATGTTAAAAAAATCATGGCCATCATCATCATCATCATCATCATCATCATCATCATCATCATCATCATCATCAATATCAGCCTATCCGTTGTTGCGGTTTATCTTCAGCCTTAGGCTAGGCAAATTCGCACCTGTATCATTCGGCGGGCTTCAACTCCGCGAGGTATGTTTAGTCTGATCTACTGCTTAGGCGGAATCCCAAGAACTCTGAAGAGTCGTTCACGACCGGTGACCGACGGTGATCCGGCATTGTGAAAGTCAATTATCTTGCTGGATCGTAATCCAAAAGCATCAACCGACGTAAACAGCTCTTCCTGCCAATAAAAGCTTTCAAAATCCATTGTAATAAAATATTTTAATTTATTGACGGCTCCAACCACACGAATGCATTAATAATTTATGTAATACCGAACAAATAATAATTACAGATCAATTAAACATTTTTGATTAACTCCCTTTCAGCTGATTGTCCGTGGTTCGATTAACACATCGTTTCATAAAAAAGTAATATGGGTGTAAATAATTTGTCGCATATAAAGAAAATACGATTCGGAAAAAAGTTAAAAATCTCAAACGGATTTTTTAATGCCTTACACTGGTACCTCTTGATAGTCTATCCATAGATATTGTTCATTATAATAACACGGTAAAGGTTTTGGACGACTAATACGTACTATCCGATACCAACCTAAAAAACTGAAAAAATTGGCCAACCATACACTACTTCATCAAGTTTTTAGGGCCACGTGATAGAAACAACCAATTTTGTATAGGCAGAAAACAAACAGTACTTCACCCTTCGCCTACAAACTTTCATAATTAACGTTGTTGTATTAAAGTATTTTGGAAGTATTAATTTATTTACTTTTCATGTTACAGTTTGCCAAATTAATTCCTAAACGGATTCAAAATACCAGAATCCTGGTGAAACTTTTTCCGGACATCTCATAATAATCGTAAAATTATTTCAAATATTTTCTCTGCGTAATTCTCCATAACAGATTGAATTTAATTAAAAGCTTCTTGAGTTATTAAAACTTCGGTTAATAGAGAGGGATTAACGATTTAGACAAGATTTAGTAACCAGTATTTAATTATGTATAGATTTAAAACTATGGTGTAAGTGGCTGATAGTGTTTGAATACTGTTTTCTTTTTAAGGGGCGCTAAGAAAGTGGGGACCTAAGTTTAAAAAGAGTATTGCTAACTAGAATTGAAATACTATCTTAACTTTATTTTTTTTGCGGATTGCCTCAGATGGCATTTTCAGCTTCACCGGGCTTTTTTTGGGGGCGGCGAGAAACTTAAAGGGTTCCTGTGAAACGAATCATCCTCGGATGTTTTAGGAACGCCATCACGCACTAGTGCGGTCCTCGTACCCTACTAGATTCTCCAAGGGGTTCGGATCGGATCGTGTTTATCTTAGCTGTAAAATCAAAAAGCAATACGTACTTTATAATCAAAACTGAAATTTTGCCGAAAACGGCAATTTTTTTGTTCTATTGCATAAACCATTTTCTTGTAAGTATCCAAATTAACTAATAAATAAGTACTTTTGAATGGTACGATTTTTTTTACCTACTACCCATTCAGGAATTCTATATTTCGCTGGAGAATAATAGTCGCAATAAACTGCACTGATGTTATGTAACTAATTACATTTATTGAACCACAAACAAGTTTACAATACAGATTTACAATATTATTCTGAACCTAAAACTAAAACCCTTAAAAAATATAATAAAATAGCTAAAATAAATTATTAAAAGGGGGGACCCCTTTAGGCAAGGTTCCGAAGATACTGGCAGCATTCCTCCATTGAATAGATAGACTAATTCTTTGTCCGAGGTAGCTGCCAGCTCTTCGGTCTTCTGTGATGTCGACTAACATTTTTGCTAATTCCTTAAAAAGCCTTATAGCGCTAGGAGCCCACGGACCAAGGGTCTCGATACATTTTGTCGTCACCAAATCACCAATAGATTTTACTAAATCCAAATAGTATACTTAGCAGCGCATACATATGTATTGATAAGATATAGGTAGTTTTCTTTGTCAAAAGTCGCAAAGTTTATCCCATCAATTCGTGAATCGTCCATCGGTTTTCTCATTTTGTCCACCTACCTTTGCAGGTTAATATAAGCCTACTAATCTACAACTAAGCATGATTGCGGTACGAGTAACTTCACGCCCGATAGTTTTACGTAGCTTTAGGAATTCAAGCAGGATTTCTCGCATCTTTCCGAGCTTCTCCCATGTACGGATATTGGACGAGTGTTTCCGAACATTCAATAAGCAACAAGTAATAAAGAAGAAGGAAAGATCCAATAGTTCATTTTGTTATTAAAAAGTCGAGCTGGGAAAGCGTTAGAGTCAAGAAACTTTGCGCGCTTCGTGTTACGCAAAAAATTAAATATACTTTATTGTTAAACTTCGTTTGCAGTAGTTAATTGTAATCAGTACGTTGTCAATTGTTGCGCGTGTGCGCTGTTTCCTATTTCGAAGCTTAATAATTCGTGTTAAAACCCTAATGTTACAATCCAAATGGTAATTATGTCACATTTTAACATAATACAAAATACTTGCATTGTGATGTTGACATAATTGACGACGTTAGAACCATTATTACACAATGGCATAGAAAAATCATAATTCTTCCACGCCACACTAACCTTCGATGGCGCAGTGGTTAACGCGCCAGGTCGGCTAGTGCTGAGGTTAAGCAACTTTCGCAAACGCCGGTCATCGGATGGGTGACCAAAAAATTATCATGTCGAGCTTCTCCGTGCTTCGGAAGGCACGTTAAGCCGTTGGTCCCGGCTGCATTAGCAGTCGTTAACAACCACCAATCCGCACCGGGCCGGCGTGGTGGTTCATGGCCCGTTCTCCCTATCCATCCATAGGGATGGCTCGTGCCCCAGCAGTGGGGACATAAAATGAGTAGATGATGATGATGATACTAATCTAAGTGTGACGAGTCACTGCTAACTTCATGGAGAAACCACAACATCTCACTATAGAATTGGTGCGGTCTGCAAAGAGAAGGCATGCTTGACTGATCTAAGTAATGAGATACACTTGGATCACTATGGACTCTAGATCACTCTGGTTTTAACGTCGTCCATTTTGAAATGCCATAGAAGCTGCAATGAGGTGTTTGACGGGTTACGCATGACAGAACTACAGTGGCTTACAACCGTTGTTTTTTGGTCTTCATCTCACCTGAAGTAAATGATAAAGCTGATGATGGAAGCGCACTTCACCCGGAATCCTCATCTACTGAAGCACTGGCTTATCTCTAGTTGTCGAAACACAACAATGCTATTACCATTAATGTTATGGTGACATATGTAGATAAAATAGTGACAGGTGGACAAACAAGCCCTACCACTAACCAAACCGAGTACACAAACATGTACCCCCCGCTGGAATCGAACCCAGGACCTCTGGATCCAGGACCGTTGGTCTTAAGTCCTCGCGCGCCCTGTGAACGCACGGTCGTACACAAGGTGGCCCGCTAATTATACCTACAGCGCGGGACGGGTTAAACACTTAAATACTGAGGCGGTTATAAACGGAATCAAAAAGTTTCGACTTCCTAAAAAAAAATTTTTTTGGGTGTAAAAACGTAAATTTAACGCAGTGCTGTGTTAACTATGAAGGGCACTAGATTCCGTAAGTACAAGTAACAAGACTTGAAAGCATAGGAGTTTAAGTTTTAGGGTCGTAACTGCCTGTACGTTGTTTGTTTTGTTGTTTGTCCGAGTGTCCATAGGCCGCAGTTGCTACAATTGCCGCTTTCCTTAAACTCGCCGAAAAGAAATATATAAAAAGAAAGAAGGCGAACGGAAAATATACCTGAGTGATCAGATTAAAGGTAAAAGCTTTTAAATTAAGTTACGAAAGCCTCCACTGAGGTGAGTGATTTATGTGCACTCTGTAACGTATATACGTTGTAGTGTCTATTAATTAAATTTATGCACGACTTGGGATTTTTTGTTGACACAATATTTTTCAACTTACAATTAACATAATTCTAGATGATTATGGTTTTAGATAATTTTACGCAAATTTTGTTGCGAACAAATTATAATTTGAAAAAAATAAATAATTAAAAAAAATTAAAAAACACGACTGCCACGACAAAAAAAGGCAAAAAAATACTAAGAGGCAAAAAATAAGATGTCATGTATTTATTATCTGTATTTATAAGTGAAATGTCACCCATTCACTCACTGACTATACTGGAAATTTTCATCGCAGTCGGGGGACCGCTTTGCGGAATACTTTCTTATTTATAAGGTCCTTATAACACTCCTTTTTTTGGCAGTAGTGTAAAAAGACAAGGTGTTGAAAAAATTCTACGAACGATTATATATAACCATAATCACAAATATAGCTTGTCTAATTCTTATCTGATCTTTCAATATTTGTAAAAATATTAAGATTGGATGTTGATGACGTAGTTGTCGACATTGAATAGGGCTCCTTTGGCTTACAGAGTAAGAATAGATAGTGTTGATTAATTTCGGCGAGTTGGATTGAGCCACGATAGCATAGTTGGTAGTGCACCTGACCCGGCATGTCATGAGATGCGGGCTCGAATCCCGCTCGTGGATTTTTTTATCTTATACTTTATATTTTTAATACTATACTTTGTCTTTTTTCAAATTATTATTCTAGATCTTATATTAGGGCTACATATTCACGCTCGTTTCCCAGAGGGGTAGATAATCACAGACCTTCATTTGTTTAGGTCTATTCAGCTTTATAAATTTTAATTAGGACCCTTTTGTTTAATGTAATTAGGGTATTAGAGTGGGGTTACTGGCTGCCCAATCCCAAAGGAGTTCTCAGGTCTTGGGACGAACGGCCATTTGTTGCCACAATGCTGCTTGCTTAAAACGACGCCAATTTGGGATTGCATACCAAGAAACTATTTTCTGAGGCATCTTGAAATAATTAGTATTTATACTATATTATAACTAACAAATTAATTGTTTCAATGATGAATGAGACATATTTTTGATTAATTTTTGTACACACGTACGTTTTTTATATTGCACAATGAGAAAGCGCTGGTCCATCCTCTCCTAAGATGGTAAGTGACGATAAGGCCCAAGAAACTTTACAAGGAACCCTTATCTACTCAGGAACTGGATATCTGTCTAGCTGTCGGAACACAACATCGCGACTAACTTTGTCGTTATGGCGACAAACTAGTTAGCCGGGCGGACTTAAACAACTTAGTTTCTACGTAACTCTAGCTATTTTAAACTACCTCATGACACCAGCTTAACCGACCACAATTTTACTACATGTATGTAACATTTTTTATTTATTCATTATATGTATGCACGTACTATAAGTACGGTATGTGGAAAGTATTGTATTTCGAAAATGTATTTTACTCACAAAATTAGTGTAGGGTCAGAAAATTTTTTTTTAATGGAGTTGAAAATGTAACTATGCCTCCCTTGGTAACCTTACCGAGTAAGGTAAAGAAGCTGCATGATAAACATATACATGTATATATACATGTAATAAGATAAACATATACATGTATATGTTTATATGGTTATATATAATTTGACGCGATGCGAGTTTGAATCCCGCTAGAGGAATTTTTTCAACAATTTGTGTTTTATCTTCTTTTTTTTTTAAACATACATACGAGTACATCTCCGAACAAAGCCTTCGTATAATAATGATCGCATCTCGTGTGAACATACCCTAGGGAATTTGCGTTTAACCTCGTTGCACATTTCATTTAAATAATATAATGGAACACGAAAGTTTTAAAAACAAATGTGCTAAGTTATTTTATTACTACACTCCAAAAAAGTATGTTTTGTATTTTCAGATTCATAGCCCAGATTTATGATCATCAATCACTATCATCATCAAGAGTAGCGATAATCTGATTTCAATGATGGAGTCCTTTGTTCAATATAAAGCCTTATATATAGGCTTATCATAACTTCATTAATGTATTATATATTTCTTGTCCACAGGTACTGTATGCTGATTTTATGGGTGAATCTTAGTTTTTTTCCCTTTGTTGATGGCTTCGCTTCGTGCGATTAGCATTTAGCCAGTGTCAAAGTAATTTTTCTTACAAGTAATACATAAATAAACAATATTCTTTCCTGTATGATGATAATGAATGATAATAGGAATGAGAAGTAAGAAATGATATACTTACCCTCCAACCCCTCGAGTATCTCAGTAAAGATGTGGGGCTTTACTAAGTCCTCGGGCTGACTTCTTGAGAGAATTTGAAAAATGACGTTGCACTGTTTTGTTTCATTTGCCAACACTCATGCACACTCACGATGTGACTCTTCACTTTCCCGCCGAGAAGTCCGAATCTTAGTTATCAGCCTATACACGTCCCAGTATTGAGATTGCTCTCAAATAGGCAATAGCACATAAGATCGGGCCATAAATCGAAGGATTTGAATGATTTATAATTATTATTATATTGTTTAATGTGTTGTGGGAGGGCCCGAGCCCAGTAGTGGGAAGCTTTTTGGCTAACAATGATGATTCACTGTAAGTAATTTTTAAGTTTTCTAAAGTTATACTCGTATTGCGTCGGTAACCAACAACGGAATGCTCGCGTTGAATGCGAGAAAACGTGGTTCAATCCCTATAGCAATAGCATTTTATTTTTTTGGGTGGGACAATTTCAAAGTTCTCAATATTTAAATAAGCTGATTGCTACTGTGTTTAATACACTCCGTGATGTTATTTTTATTCGCTACAATTTACAATGACTGTTTAATCTGTTAGTCGCGCATTCGTAATAAACTTTTTTACCCGAATGCAAAGGAAGGGTTATGTTTTTCGCGCCTATCTTGTATGTAATATTCCTTATTACCTCATATCTCCCGAACCGCTGAACAGATTTACATAATTGAGGTATCGTTAGATTCGTCTTAACTGCCTTAGTGTTCCTAGATAGGTGACGTTAAAAAACAAACATGGCGGCTGTGCAACGCCATTGGAGTTGGTGAAAAACAATTTTTTTTCGAACTCTTCATTATGGGTATCAAATTAAAGGGCTCAACACAAGGATTTCAAGAAGGTATATCATGAAATTTGTCTAACTAAAAAGACATAAATAAAATTAAAATAAAAAAAAACAAAAAACCCGCCTGCGTAAAAAATAATAAGTAAAAATTATAGATTACCTTGGCATAAAGTCATTAACTCAACAATAAGCGGAAAACCAGTCAAGGGATTATCGCTCCCTGATTGCTTGTTGCAAACAAATACATTTCCATTTGTACGTACTACGGTACGCTCAAAACAAAGTTATTTTCTAATTAATCACTGGTGGAATCAACACAAAAGACAAGATTAACTTTCCAATTTGAAGTTGCTAATTGGTTTACACGTTACGTAGTGGAGGATACGTTACGGTGCCGGGGACTTCGCAGACGAGTCAAACGGATTGGCCTAATTGCTTTTTGATAGCACACGATCTCAATAAACAATTTTCCTATTATTACACGACACTTGAATTAATAATTCATAACAACATAATAATTTGATTTATTCATTTATTTTCTTATAACATTATTCATTATTGACGACCTCCGTAGCTAAGTGGCTTGCATGCTGGACTTTGGGCGGTACTAACTCTGAGGTCCTGGGTTCGATACCCTGTCGGGTCAATGTCGAGAATGATCTTTTATATTGTGTCGGGTCTGGGTGGTTGTGGTACCGTCGTTGTTTCAAATTTCCATAAAACGAGTGCTTTAGCTACTTACCTTGAGATCAGAACAACGTATCTGATGTTATCTAATTATTGGGTCCTTATCTTTGAAATTGACGTTTTTTTCTCAATAATTAATAGGTGTATTACTTCTAAAACTCAATATTATTATACAAATTTAATTAAGACTATATTACTTAGGCTTCAGTAATAACAATGTTTTTGATTTTGTGTCTTTATTGCCCAATTTTTTTTTTAATTTACTTCTTTTTTGTTAGCGGAATTGACCTTTTGTTTCATTGTAGCTTTGAAGGTACTTCTTTTTTTTCTTTTTAGGGTCTGCTATATTTAACTAAGCTAGTGAAACAAACACACTGCCCTAAAATTTTTATTGTATTAACATTAGTAGATGCTAAGAAAATTGATAAAACGTTAGTATGAAAACTAAGGGACCATTCCAGAGGATGGGCAGCAGCGTCTCTCTGAGGTTACCCTCAACCTACTGCGATCGCCAACCCGCCTGCCAAGCGTGGCGATTACGGCAAATACCCCTCATATCCTTGGGGGAGACCTTTGTCCAGCAGTGGACGTCTTTTGGCTGAGATGATGATGAAAAATAGAATTTTATAAAAAATCTACATAAACATAGTATAATAACAGTTTATAATCTACATTTTGTTTTAAACAAAACATTCGGTACCTAAATTGTTGTGTATGAATAACCTGTCAAATCGCGAACAAAACAAATGACTGCACCTGCGCCGATGACGTAATTCGCAAAATGGCAAAAAAAAATTGAAAACGCAAAGAAATTATAGTTGTTGGGTGTTTAGAGTGTAGCAAATTTACTCTAGTTTGTCTATAGCTAAACTTCATCTTACAAAAGTAGGCTCTAAGTAGACGATATTTAAGTTTTAAGTCGCGTGGTCGGTTGAGGTTTGACGGAATCGCGCCCGGGGCCTTAAGGCCCAGTTAGTATCTGAGAGAACATTTTTTTTAATTTAACCTTAAATTTGGCCTTGTCATGCTCTAGTCTAATAACCCGTGACAGACTATTCAATAAGTATTGTAGGCGCTTTTCAAGTGTCCTATTACCATATTAGTTATGAACCCTGGGAAAATTATACAGACACTGACCTCATACCATGGTCGTGAGTTATATTATGACTCAGGTTGTACTCTTGACTATTATCATCATAATGATACCTACCATACCTACCACTATTTAATATGTACCTATATGTCGTATATACCTATTATTATACTCACACACCCTCTCTCTCACACATCCACGTACACCATCACTCAATACAAAGAGAGGTTCACATTAATACGCATCATCATGACCATCATCAGCTCATTTGATGTCCGCACTGCTGGGGCACATTCCTAAATGGTCCACTTGCCTGAATGGTCTACTTTCCCATATGGGCTACTTGATTTTCCTGCATAGTCCACTTTCCTACGTGGTCCACTTTTCTACAAGGTCCACTTTCCCATATAGTCCACTTTCCTACATTTAGCCTTCAGGTACCTTAGGTTCGCTGTAGTGTATATATTCTATGCCTAGGAAGATCAGGCAATAAACCACCACGCGGGTCGAATGCTGATAGGTCTCCAAAAACTAGCTCAGCAACGGATGCTATTTTTAAATGTGTATAAATCAAACAGTCCAGTGTAGTTTAATATTAATTAATTTCTATTCAAAATGAGTTCGTCATATTTAATGGTTATGTGGCTGTTCTGTTCTCAGCCAAGCAGTCTATAAGCAATCTTCTATAGACATAATTTGTCCGTAATAGTAATTTATCAACCGAATCTAGAGTAGTCGCAATTAACAACAGGTTGCTTGTATAATGACTTGTCCTGACTGACTGATTCATCATCATCACCCAGCTGAAACCGCTGAAGCTAATTAGATGAAATTTGGACTGTAGGTTAATTGAGTGACGTACCTAACCAGGCACTAAGAAAAGATTTTACGGAAATCATACCCTATCGGGGTCAAATAGGGAGTGAAAGATTGTATGAAAGTCCGTCCGTTTTGAAGTAAAATACATGAATATTGGTATTTGGCTTTTTTAAAAAGAAATAAAGAATGACATGTCTCAGGAATGTTGTTTATTTTCCTTTAAAGAAATAAAAAACGGAAATTAGGTTTTTTTTGGGGAAATCGTTATTTTTAAAGTAAGAACTATAAAAATTAATAATTTAATCGATCTTTAGATTTTTCAATAAAAATAAAGAATGACGTGTTTTAGCATTTTTCGAAAAACCTCCCCTAGAGAGGTGAAATAGGGGTGGAAAGTTTGTATGGAATTCTGTCGTTTTAAAAGTTAAATCCTTCGGTATTTGGACTGGTTAGAAATTATGAAGTGTTTCAGGATTATCCTAACAGATACATATCTTTAATAAGTTTAGCTTTCATTGAAAACAATTACAAGTCGTGTAGCCCATGTGAGCAAAGTCGCGAGCAAAAGCTAGTCTACTCATAAGTACATAGCCTAATTTTTTTTAAATCAACTATTTAGAGACTATAAAAGTCAGTATGGGGCTCTATCGCAGATCAGATGTAATCATGTTGTGCTGCACCTAGTAGGTTATAGTTTTATAGTAAGTATGTAAAAAAAAAATTAAAACGCATTAAAACTAGTTTTATCAGCCAAATAAAATAATAAAAATTGTGAAAACTTAGATATTGAAATATATTTTTTTATAATAATAATTATTATTATTATTATTATCATCATCATCATCAGCCTACACTTGCCCACTGCTGGACCTAGGCCGAGCACGATCCGCGGCTACTCTCATCCAGCTCATGTTTCATCTAATTAATGAAAAAATAGAAATGTTACTGGAATAATTTGTAGTACCTTTTCCTATATGATCTTAGTGAAGCCTGCTTGTATTGATAATTAATAATCGATGATAATTAACGATAGTTAATTGTGTTGAAAGATGAATGATATTTCCCCCAAAGTTCTTAGAATTATGTGGATCACGCGAATTTCTCGAGATAGGTAACTTAAATGTGTCGGTGCACTGTTTTGTTTCATTTGCTAACAATCAAGCAACCTCACAAGCACTATTCACCAATGTTTTAAATAAATATTCAGCAAAACTAAAACCTTTAGAAGGTAAAACAGAACTGTAAACATGTCTCTGCACTTTGCCGCCGAGAAGTCCAAAGGTAATTTAATTTGCGTACCTAAAACATGTACAAATAAAGTGACAACAACAACAAACGAATGCGAGGAGACAAAATCCCGCGATACCCCGCCACAGACTCAACCGCAAACGGGTACGTCCACACTCGCAACATCCTTACGTCCACACTACCGAAATCCTTTGTATGTTGTTTCGCAGGATAACGCTACGTCTATTTCGCTCAGTAAAAAATACAAGCTGGGGGTCCCTGCGGCTTTTAATTTCCCAAACCAATGAAAACTCGGCGACCCTATTTTCCGCTCAGCGCGTATGCGTTCGTGTGTGATGGGCTTTAGTGGGGCCCCGGCCGTCGTTTCAATTCTGCTGAATACACTTATCGGGGCGCGCCACTCTTATGGCTGCCGGTGTGTCGCGGGTGGCTTCTTATAAAAACAAATGACGGTCGGCGTCGACGACCGACGACCGACGACCGAGCTCGCATTTTACAAACCGCGTGGCCTTCCCAAATACCCCGAAATGCCTTTATAAGCCCGCCTTTGAGCTACAACTTTGATCCGGCTCATAGATTTTTGTACAAACAATGTTACGGACGTTAGAAGAGAACAGGGTGCCGAGTGCGAGATTTATTTGTCATTTGATCACGGTAACGAAAACGAGAAATTGTAATGCAACATTTTACTCTTCTTGTTTGCCACCAGGATAATTTTAATAATATTTAGTCTCGTTTTTGTTTAGAAGAAGAAACTTGTGCACTGTAGGTACAAGGCATTAAGTTACTCAACGCTCTGATCGCTCAACAAACATCAACTCCGTTTAATTGTTAAATACAAAATATAATTTGCATTTGCATACGGTACGTTTTGGTTGTACGGAAGTGCAAGTTTAAATTAATAAATACAAGAAAATTGGCTATTTAATGCGACATTAACTCGGAACCAGTTTCCCTATTTTACGCTTATTAAACATAGTTATGACTTTAAAAAGGCAATTTCGAAAGCAGCATAATATGTAAATGTAATACCAATATTAAATCATTGCTGGTATCACCTAAGACAGATAAAATGGTTGGGATTTATTTCTCCTCAGTTACAGAACTGAACGTGATTTTATACATGAAATGTCTGGATTCTAGACTCGAACAGAAAAAAGCTTGTACGCAGGAGCGGCGGTCATAAATTCTCGTTATTATAACACTGGGTTAAAACCAGGCGAATCTGCGTTCTGTTACTGCTGCGGCAGCCACAGTGTACGAGGACGCAGATTGTCTGCATACGGTTAGATACTATATTAGTACTTACCGCGTTTCGTCCGCGTAGGTTGAGGGTTTTCGTACATAAAAACCAAAAGAAATAATTAAATTCAGTAGTTACTCGTAGTTCTTGAAGAGCAAATGATCAAAAGCAGCATTAAAGCACCATTATCAAAAGTAGTAATAATATCACATAGCAAAAAGGTTCAATAGCAATATATAGGTATATCAAAAGTCAATTTTTTTTTTCTACACAGCCTATGTCAAATGCACAACATTCAGATAAGCTTATAGATCGCCGAGCAATATAAATAAACCTTTTAAAGTTATACAACCTAATTGTGACAAACTGGCTATTACCTTTCATCGATATGACAACATACATACTGGCCACGAAACAACCGCAACTGTGCCGGCCCCAGGGATGAGGTGCTGTTATGTAATGCATTCTGATACGGCGGGTACCCGAAACGATGCTGGTGCGGCAAACAGAAATGCACATTAGCAGGATATAGGCTAGCGGTCTAGTGTTATATTCAAATAATGCGGAGCCAACTTTTAAGAGCGAAGTAGCGTAGCCGGAATATTTGCGTTTTAAAACAACGCTGTGTCCTTTTAGACGCATATGCATTTGTTAACATTAAAAAAGTTGAAATACTAACGCCAAATGCGACTTAGGTGACTATATTAATCCTCCATCGCACTGTATATTTTCCATAACATTTAAATTAAATAGAGAACACTTAAACCGTGACAGAAGTAAATAAAAAAATAGTAATAATATTAAGTAATTATAATATTTGTACATGCAACAATAGTTATAATTTAAAACATAGTAAGATATAGGTGACATATCTATTCTAGCGCTCCTGATTTGGAAAGCTGTCTCTACCTTAAAGACCCCAGCATCGACTGGCCACATAACAAACGCAACTGTGCCGGCCTCAGAGATGCGGTGCTGTTATGTAATGCATTCTGATACGGCGGGTACCCGAAACGATGCTGGTGCAGCAAACAGAAATGCACATTAGCAAGATATAGGCGAGCGGTCCAGTGATATATTCAAGTAATGCGGAGCCAACTTTAAAGAGCGAAGTGGCGTAGCCGGAATATTTGCGTTTTAAAACAACGCTGTGTCCTTTTAGACGCATATGCATTTGTTAACATTAAAAAAGTGGAAATACTAACGCCAAATGTGACTAAGGTGACAATATTAACCTCCATTTGCACTGTATATTTTCCATAACATTTAAACGAAATAGAGAACACTTAAACAGTGACAGATGTAAATAAAAAATATATTGATATTTTTGCGTTTTAAAACAACGCTGTCTTCTTAGACTAAAATGCGTTGGCATTTTAAAAATATGCTTTGACTTACCGTGTCACACAAAAGTTCACTCAAAAAAACATATAAAATAACAAAGTGAAAATTTACATGCCCCCCCTGTGCATATTTCAACATAAATGAGGACCTTTTTATATATATATTTATATTAGAGATATTATAATATCCCGTGTGTGCACGGGCGCCGACCAGTTACTACTAAAAATCTAAATACCCCACGGGCCAGGCTCAGCCTTAGTGTGATGTAAATACCCATAATACATCATACATTCTGATGAAATCAAGAATTGTTTATTCAATTTCGGCACAAGGAAAAAACACATAAATTAAAGAAATATATTCATTGAAATAACAATAATAATTAACGATAACATGATATATAAATGCAGTAACACTCATAATAAATAAGTAAGATACAGATTACATACATTAAAAGCTAAATACTTGAAAGACCTTGAAGCTGGGGTAGCTTAAAAATGTTTAGTTACTGTTTTGAAATTACGATTATGAACAGGCTACTATAGAATTAGATTATATTTTTAAATCTCTCTGCACTTTTTTTAATAACTAGTACTTAGCTCCTTTATAGAAGGTAAATTAAACATAGTTCAGACCTAACATTCATAAATGTATAAAATATATGGTTTTATTACAGCCGCTGTTGAACTGTTATTCGCCGTGTAATGCAACGGTCAGTGAGTTGATTGATTGGTGGGTTCACTATTTAAATAAAACAGAATCAGAGCAAATTGAGTAAGCTTTTGATTTTCAGCTTTAAATTTTAACTATTTGCTGACCCGTTCAAAATGTTAGTTTTGTTGTACATCATAGGTACTATTCAAAATTTATTAAATAACTTAGACGAATTATGACAAAAACACAGTTTTGTGAATTTAATTTACCTTGAAAATATTGTTACACTAGAAATTGTTGCTTTATGTAACAGTATCCACCAACACTGGTAAACCATAAATAAACGAAAACTAAACTGTAACTGATGACTAGCTAATTAAACTACAACGAAGTCAGCAACTACGATGACAAATAATAGGAGCGCAAAGCAAAACAAAAGAAGAATGACAATAGTAAAGAAGAAAAAGTATAAAACCTAGAAAGAAGTATTTACTCCGTAACAGCCTCTTCTATTACAATGTTGGTTTGGAGTTCTTGGCGGGAAAGTGAAGTGTCATGTCACAGTACCTATACAATATAAGCAAAAGCAGTAGCGATTATTTTTGTAAAATTGAAAGAGATTAACTAGCCGAGATACGTATCTCGGCTAGTTAGGTTTTTTTACTACATAGCTACTATTCAGTAAAGCATTAGGGTTATCACTCTTAATTTTTATAAATTTAAAAAGATTTTTGAAGTGAAAACTTCTTTAGCGGCGTTGTGCACTTTTTGGAATGGGTAAAAAATGTTAAACTCGCGTCAGGACACGTGACCGTCAGGACACGTGACCTGATCGAAAATTCGTAAGACGGATGGAGAGTAGACAGCTGGCGCGGCGTAATATAAATTTTTAATATAACTTAATATAACTTTTTAATGTAATATAAATTGTCATGTTTGTGTACGATAGCCCAATAAATAAATATTGTATTCTACCACATAAATGAGAGTACTTTTATACTGATAATTAAAGCAATTCGTGCAAAATTATTCCCTAACCATTCCAAAATATCAAAAATGCACAACGTTAATATTCAAGTTTTCACTTCTGCCGGCACTCCCTGAGTGCAACCCGTCGTTTTTTTTATTATTTATTGAAACGTTTATTTGGGTTCTATAGAATTAAAAATAATAATGATGTAGTAATTATAAAAATTTCAACATTTTAAGAAGTCTTTATTCTTCGTTATTATAAATTACTCACTGAAAAATACTTTCGCCGGCTACGACACGTAGAGCTTTATTGTTAAATTTTATAGTGTAAAAAATTCTCATTCTAATGAATAGCTTTTTTAAATAAATTATCGGAAAACATGGACACGGCACTATAAAATTGATTTTGTCTACTTCTTTTAAATTAATACAGCTACTTTACAATTGATGTGTTCTCTTTGAAAACAACAGTCAAAACTTCCGTTAATTTTCTCGACATTTTGAACAAAATCATCCGGTAGTATAGATCGCGCCAAACTTCTAGTCCCCTCTGAAGTTGCTTCGCGCAGCTGTACACATTCAGGCCCTGCCGCTCGTCCCCGCCTTCGTCCTACTGACGCCTATTTTTTACTACTGCGACGCGAATCGCGCCAACTTCAGAGGGGAAGTTTGGCGCGATTTGTACAACTAGTAAACTCCGGTTAGTATCTTTGCTGTATTCTCTGTATCTCATGTATTGACTTTCTGAACTAAAGTTGTAGACCGTTTGATTTGGTTTGATATATTATTTCAGAATCTGACAATCCTTATGGCGTTCGGCGTATTTCTTTAGAAGATAGCCACAAACATAAAAAAGTGAGTTTTTTTCGGGAATATCCAGTTCGTTATATTCTGAGCTTATAATTTCAACGTTGCTGTGTTCTTCATCGTTTGTTACAGGAATTTCTTTTTCCTCATTTCTTATTGCTTCTTCATTTGGTTGACTTAACGCGCTGGTCTGAATAAGAAGTTTTCCCGAATCGTCTTCACAATTACCGGCTTTTGAAGGTTTTATGATACTGGAAAAAAATATTTTTTGAAAAACTGATTTAAACTGTTGCTTGTGGGTTCTGTGGCCACACCATTTATAGTTCTTATTTGTTCAAAAAAAATCTTACAATACGTTACTTATTATTTATGTTTCTCACCTTTAAACCTTCCCTGAACTTCCAGAAATATTTCAAAATTAAAATTAGCCAAATCGCTCCAGCCATTTTTGAGTTTTAGCCAGATAAACCAACAGCAATTGATTTTTATATATATAATAGATAATAATAAATATTTCTTATCAGCAAGAAGTACAATTTCTTTTTTTTTAAACAAGCTTTTATTACTTGTACGTAAAAAAAGAACTAAAAAGTAAAAAATAATTTAAAACTGATAATAAGAATTTTTTTTTTTAAATAAAGGCGTGTTACATTGTCATTGCAAAAGAAAAATAGGTAATGAACGTGAAATATCCTAATGTTATTTAATGTTCAATCAAAATGTATTAATTAAAAAAAAAAAATTCACCAAACGGGCTATCGCATTTATTCACAAACAATGACCACTGTTGGTGTTAGCGAATGAATACAAAACAAACCTAAAAGTAGTGCACAATTATTAAATAATAGATGTTTGCCTAGTGTCTGAAGGTCCACAATGTTTGAAAAAAAATCGAGTTTAGCAGTTATCAAATTAAATTCATTAGCGGCGCCTTACCCTTCGCCTTAAGCAAAAACATCGGGACAGGTGAAACTAAATAAAAGCTTGTAAAAATGAAAGCTCCGGTTTTGAAGAAGCCGAGTTCAAGCAGCCGTATACTACGCAATACACTGGCACGTGGCATTTAAAAAAATCGCGGACAGCGCACGCAATACAATTAAACACAGATATGAGCACTCATCCGAACGCGGCACTCGCGACTGACAGCACTGCGATGTCCGCTTAGGGGGCCTTGTTTAGACGTGCGTCTGTGGGCGTGCGCCATTTCGAACATTAGTACGTATTTTCTTTACAGCTTTAGCTTTTATATACAGGGTGACTGGTACATGACCTGCCATAGAAAATAACCATATAGAAAACGTCACTAACTATTGAATCTTACTTTCTGTAACTAAAGTTTTATAGTTTTGGAGATGGACTATTTTTATACTTTTTTTAAATTTACCTTAAAAATGTCCTAACTTTTTTTTCAACGTCCTGATGTTTGTTTTTGGTAGCCCTACACATTTGTGGTCAAGTTACGTCGTAACTTTACTCAATCAAAGATTTAACTTAACTAAATTATGCTAGAAAAAAGAGAAATCCTATCTCCTAAACTATAAAACTTTAGTTAGGAAAACTCAGCTACAATAGATAGCAAATAACTTCCTCCGTATGTGATTTTGCTGTGGCGGGTTATGTACCAGTCACCCTGTATAGTGTGGACTTGTCTGCGGTTTTGCTTTATTTTTTAAAATTTGTGTTATGTCGAATATTAATGTGAAATAATGGTGGATTATTAACCGTTAAGTGTTCGTGAGTGTGCATGAGTGTTGGCAAATGAAACAAAACAGCGCAACGTCACTTTTCAAATTCTCTCAAGAAGTCCGCCCGAGGACTTAGTAAAGCCCCACATCTTTACTGAGATACTCGAGGGGTTGGGGGGTATATCATTTCTCACTTCTAATTTCTATTATCATTCATCATCATCATACAAGAAGTAAATATTGTTTATTTATGTATTACTTGTAAGAAAAATTACTTTGACACTGGCTAAATATACTAATCGCACGAAGCCATCAACTAAAAGATTTTAAAAAAATGTCGGTCGGATTAACACTTATTTACAGTATAAAATAATTTATAAAGGTTAAAAGTTAAAAAAATAAATAAAACAAAGCAGTTCTACATATTAAACGGAGAGACAGTTGGGGCACATTGGATAACCGGGTGCCGTAATCGGTTCCGAAGTGGGATAAATGATGAGTCGCGCAATGCTCCGTCGTTATCATCGATTCCCCGAGCGTTTTTGTACTGAGCCATTTTATCTTCACTTTGTCATAGGAGTGAAAAGAGAAAGTAAAATGTGTGTAAATAATACCTGTAGAGTACGTGAATCTTCAATCGATTATTGATCGAAGACTGCAATACATATTTTTTTATTCGTCACCTATTATAATTTGTCCAGATTTCTTGGCGGGAAAGTGAATAGTCATGTCTGCGGTTTTGTTTTATTTTCTAAAATTTGCGTTATGTCGAATATTAATGTGAAATAATGGTGGATTATTAACCGTCAAGTGTTCGTGAGTGTGCATGAGTGTTGGCAAATTAAACAAAACAGTGCAACATAACTTTTCAAATTCTCTCAAGAAGTCCGCCCGAGGACTTAGTAAAGCCCCTCATCTTTACTCAGATACTCGAGGGGTTGGGGGTATATCATTTCTCACATCTCATTTCTATTATCATTCATCATCATTATACATGAAAGAATTAAATATTGTTTATTAGTGAAATTAGTATTGTAAGACTTTTTCATTGGCTAAATGCTTGTGCAAAGCCATTAAAAAATAATGTCCTCCTTGCTAGCTACCACCACACATTACTTAATAGTTACTCTACCACAATCTTATGAGATAAATCTCAATATATCGACATATTATCAACGTGTGATGCATTGTTGTGTTCTGGCAGCAAGAAGTAAAATAGCCAGTGCCTCACTAGTTGAGGATCCCGTTGAAGTGCACTTCCACCATTGACCTTATCATCACTTAACATCAGGTGATATGAGGGCTTCAACAGAAAAGACACTGCTTGCTTACCCGTAAGATAGATGTCAACTTAGTATGCAAATTAAGTTTGATATGAAATTCGTTTACATGTTACGATTACAAACGCTGTACGTGTAAGTATAGACAGACGCCTGCACACCAGACCATCTAAAGCTGACAAATATCTTCAATAAATACCATATGCCATAGCATAGACATAAAGGGTAAGGTCTACTGAGGGAAGTTGACAATTTGTGCCATATACGTGGGTAACGCTTACGTACAAATAATGTTTAATATCATGTTGTAAGTATCAATAGTATTTGTTGGCATAGTAATATTTATTTTTTCTTGTCGACGACATGGTTCCGTTCTCGTCCATAATTTGATCTTTATGTTTTGTTGTCATCCTTTAACGCCCTAGCACCTAACTCGCGATTAAAAAAATAAATACCTATAACCTATGTTACTTGCAAGGACCGTATAATTCGGTCAGTGAAAAAAATTTTGGAATTGGATTACTAGTTCTAGAGATTACTATGTTCAAACAAACAAACAAAGTCGCAAACTTCACGTCTTTATTAATGGTTTAGATATAGATTATGGTTCTGTAATAAAAATATTAAGTATCCCTTGGAGTTTCGGCCTTTCCCGTTATGACCCATTTGGATAGGTCAGAAGTACGTACATAAAAACAACCCATTTCTCTGTAGGTAAAAAGCATGAAATTGTGAGTTGTTATAACGACTTCATACTTACACCTTCCACATATCCAGATAAGTGCTTCGTTCACTTACTAGATTATTTTTTACTTTTCTTGGAATTGTTTTCTTTCATAGAACTAACGGTACCTAAAGTAATCTCATCTCATCCTTCAGAGAAATAATGATAAATAATAAAGTCTGTAACTGTAGATATATTGTAGCTCACGAAATATCATTGACGAGTTACATTAAATTAAGTTCTGGAATTAGATATGACATTTATATTTTGTTAAATATCTGAAATTGTAATGAATGGAAAAAACAGTGGGTAGTTGACTGGTTAGTCAATAGAGAAACTTTTTAACAACTGTCAAAACTTTTTTTTAATTAGAAATTGTATGGGAATTGAAACTATGGCGGGGCTTCTTGGCGGGAAAGTGAAGAGTCATGTCTGCGGTTTTGATTTATTTTCGAAAATTTGTGTTATATCGAATATTAATATGAAATAATGGTGGATTATTAACCGTTAAGTGTTCGTGAGTGTGCATGAGTGTTGGCAAATGAAACAAAACAGTGCAACGTCACTTTTCAAATTTTCTCAAGAAGTCCGCCCGAGGACTTAGTAAAGCCCCACATCTTTACTGAGATACTCGAGGGTTTGGGGGGTATATCATTTCTCACTTCTCATTTCTATTATCATTCATTATCATCATACAGAAAATAAATATTATTTATTTTTGTATTACTTGTTAAAAAAATTACTTTGACACTGGCTAAATGTGCTTATCGCACAAAGCCATCAAAAAAAAAAAACAATGGTATCGCGTTCCGTCAATCGAGTGTTTATTATAATAACTTTTTGGGTTACACTTAGAAATTGAAATGAAATGAAACAACTTTTACGGATCTACTCGCGTTTATTTTACACATTACTTTTTAATGTTTATCCTGACGTTTCGAACCCTTTGCAGGGTCCGTGGTCACAGGGAGACTGAGGTGTTGGTCGTCTCGTAATTAATTAGTAGCTTGTATATCCTCATTTGAATTTAATCAGGTGCGTTCCGTTTTACAGATTACTGAGTAAAACGGAACGCATCTAAATAAATTCGAAACGTCAGGATAAACATTAAAAAGTAATGTGTAAAATAAACGCGAGTAGATCCGTAAAAGTTGTTCATTTCAATGTGTAGTGTTCGCGTAATCTGCAATATCCCTTTTGTAGTCAGCTGCCTAGGAACGCGTAGCTTTCGCGTTGGCTGGTTCTCTGATTGATAGCTCACCAACTCAAAATGGCGGCCATCTGGTGTACGTAATGGAGGTGACGTGACCCTACATTATAAGAGTATCTGATTTCCATGGTAGAAGCATTCTTTGTTTGATAAACACGATCCTGCGATTCTAAGTCTTTGATGTTCAATTGTTCACAGATTATTTTTGTTTTTGAAATTTTGCCAGTAGGTACGTAGGTACTTAAACGGTATTCCTATGATACATTTGCAAAGCAGTTTGCGTTGAACCCGTTAAACATTTAATGAAAGTGTAAATTTAATTAATAAATAAAATAAATGTTTTCAAATTATTATTATTATTCTCTTTATTTCTTTTTTTTTCTTAGCCTAGGTTTATTATAATATTAATATAAAAGTAAAATACAAAATCACATACAAAACATAAAAAATATTATAAAAAACCTAGCCTAGGGTGCCACCGACAACGGGGCAGGGCTCAAGCTGCCGATGGTAAGGGCTGCAGAGACAGGAACCTTCGGACTATCCGCGCCGTGTTCAAAAGTACCTCCTTCTGTATCTGACCCTTGATCCAACCATTGAGCAAGTCTCTTAAGGGGGTGCAGCGCGGACGCAAAACTGCGAGTTTCAAGTTTCTTTATGATAGCAAGCGAGCGGCGCGTGGCAGTGGTGTGACAACGGAGCACGACTACGAACACGCACGCACACTAATATCTGTACAGAGTAGGCTGGTGATTTAATTAGAGCAATGTTTACTTTCGTAAAATCATAGGCGTTTGGGTAAAAAATAATAAAAGTCTTAATATTTTCATATTCATGTTTTTTAATTGAAAAATAAAGCATCAGTGACCTGCGGAATATCAATACAAACATTTTGATGTCGGATCATTGTTTAATTTGTGCTATATTTACAAAGTTTCTGAAGAAATAAGTTTTTAGATATCATTATTTTACGTATTGTTTATGCAGTTTCTGTGTATTTGTTTCAAATTCCAAGACAACCACGACCTTGTGAAAGGATCAAGCTAACCTACACTAGTCTTTTTAATGTATAAGACCTATTCAGCGCCTAGCACCAGTGACTTAAAAACACGTAAATTTTCAAATTCCGCGCTGCACCCCCTTAAGGTGTTGGTCTTGACTGTATTATTATTATTTTTTTTTCTTTTATATTTACGGGTAAGCACAGTGCCTTGATCTCACCTGATGTTACGTGATGATAGGGCCATTTGGTGGAAGCGCACTTCACCCGGGACCCTCAACTAGTGAGGCACTGGCTATCTTATCTCTAGCTGCCGGAACACAACAATGCTACAAACATTGATGTTATGGCATATTTATATAAGATGATGGTAGCTATCCAGGCGGGCAAACAAGTCGTACCACCAACCAAACCGAGTACACAATGATGAACCCCCCTAAACCCACTAAACCGTGGTGATGATGATGATGATGACGATGATGATGATGATACTAATATTGTCTTTAACATTCAAATTCAATAATTAATTAGCACAAGTAACATAATTTTAACCTTGATATTTTGTTATATCATATACTTACTTACTCTTCTTTGAAAGCAAATAAAGATGAAAAGATTATATTCATTAGCAATGGATTGTCGGATTGGGAATAACGAGTACTTATCGGAAAAATGTTACAAATACCATAATTGGCGTGCTCACAATCTTTTCCCTATCGATTTGTATAGATTACTAGCTGACCCAGGGGACTTCGTACCGCTTTTACAGTTTCCTTGACAACAAATTATACAAATCATTCGTCCGCTTAAGAACACCCGTATCCCATGATGGACCCCTATACCCCACCTACCGGGTCCAATTGTAAATCTAAACCATTCTCAAATCAACTTGAACACCCACAGAAAATTTCATTCAAATCGGTCCAGCCGTTTAGAAGGAGTTCAATTTCATACACACGCACAGAAGATTTATATCTATACTAATATTATAAAGAGGAAACCTTTGTATTTTTGTATGTATGTATGTTTGCAACGAATAAACTCAAAAACTACTGAACCGATTTGAAAAATTCTTTCACAATTACAATGCTTCATTAGCGCTGAGTAACAGGCTATATTAAAAAAAATAATTTTAAATAAAATACTAAAAACGACAATTAAATTTTCCAATACAAAATGATTTATTTGTTTTGTTGTCATGGAAACCATTGATATGTTTAACTTAATGATAGAAACTGTCAAAGCGGTATTCGTCCGCGAAGGCCGGGTAAGCTACTATATAATATAAAGATATTTATTTACTTGGAGAGGCATCTCCATCAGTGACTAGTGTAGCAGATGTTGATGTCCCCAATGCGATCCGAACCACTCGGAGAATCTAGAAGAGCACGGGGACACGCACTGTGCGTGATGCCGTTCCCTGTAGAAACCTCCGTAGGTGATTCGTTTCACACGGCTTGAGGAACCCTTTAAGTTTCTCGCCGCCCCCAAAAAAGGCCAGTTAAGCTAAAAATGCGTACTGGCAATCAGCAAAATATCTCAAAAAAAAAAAGATGATGTTAATGCTGATATGATAAAAAATGATGATATTTTACTAATCACTGAGCTTTGCTGACTTAACAATTAAATTTGATTAAGTTTGAATCTGTAAAGGTTCCTAATATAAAACTAGATTAATTTATTAATTATTTTTATTAAGGGTGCGCCGACCAAAAAAAAAGCAAAAAGTGAAGTCACGGTTAAGTTGATATATTATGAAAAAACTATTGTATTACATACACAAAGTATTTATTATTATTTAGTATCAAAGGGAACGTGTTTACTTACAATATTAGTCCGACCCATAAATTCATAACACACTATATTTTTTTCGACAATATTATTTAAACTTGGACAAAAATCATGAAAAAGAGTGGTGGCGTTTAGTTGATATCTTATAGTATATCTAAATTGTTATATCTTCTAATTATGTCTAAACAATCACCAATGTCTTAACTACAAATCGTCCGTCTCACATTTTCGATTTATCTAACGGTTTTTTTAAATTATTATTTATCAAATTAACACATTAAATTCCCCATACAAAATTAATATGGACGAAGACATTTCAAACAAAATATATGACACTTGTCACTTACGGACGGCGCTCCCTTAACAAGTGAATCTAGCTTATTCAGTTCGCTTATTAATCTAGATTCAATTGTTATAAACAATAGGTAGTTATCAAAACAACATAGTTAATACATAAATGTATTACTTTGTTAATAGCTGCGATAATAAACCGAGGTTTCCGAGTATAGGTTCGCATGGCTCATCAGGAGGGGCTCCAGAAATAGACCTGACACATTTGCTTTGTGAAATAAACACCCTTCTAATATCATTGCCTACTGTTGCTCCACGCTGAAATTCCGTAGTATTGATGCTCATAGGATGTACATAGTACATCATAGGATGGCATGTAATCAAGTGCGGATATTTTGAAGACGGGTCATTTAAGTTTTAATAAAAACAAGCCAAATGATTATTATCATTTATAAGCTAGTTTCCGAAATATTGATTACTACATTTTTTATATGCAAATACAGAAACATTATAATGCTGGTACAGTTACGAATATTAGAGTCTTTTTTCAGAAAGCTTTCTCCGCGTGACTTCCGTGGTAAAAAAATATTTTAAGTTTTATTAATAATCAATATTACTACATGAAAGACGACGTAAACCTAAGAAAAAGAATCTTCAAAACGTTTACACATGTACATAATTCTAAGAACTATTTAAATTTGAAATTTTGGAGTTCACGATAGTTATGAAGGACACCACGAAAGTTGCTAAATATTTTCTATTATTATTTTTAGTTATAAATCATTGGAATCAATCAATTAAATTCAATTCAATTCAATACAAATAAATAAATCAAATAAAATTACACTGTCACATTAAATAAAATTAAAATTAAATTACATTAAAAAATAAAATATAAATTAAATACAAAAAAATGTTTCTTTGACGCGGCCAGATTAGCTTCCGTTGGGACGTCTTTCGGCGTATCCAAATGTTGGGACTTGGAGTCGTGATCGAAATGATTGAGGCCCTATGCTTTAAGGGTCCGCGTAGAAAACCACCTCAGAGAGCTCACCTGACGATGGATGGAGTTCGTGTCAAGGTCAGCCAGTGCATGAAGCACTTGGGAGTACCTCGACAGCATCAGGGAACTTTCATCGAGTATTTTCGTCGGCAATTGCGAAACTTGTAAAGACCGCTCTACGAGGCCCTAGTGTTAGTGCGATTATACACCAATGTCGTCAGGTCGTTTAGATGCCCTAAAAGTGTAAACAAGACCCGGATTCGCCGTCCTCAACGGGTTATAGCAATCATAGTCATGAGAGACTACCGCACGGTCTTCTTTTAAAGCATCGAGCGTGCTAGCTGGTACTCCGCCTTGGGAGCTGAAAGTGGAGGTGCTCTCACTGGTGTTCTGGTATATTGCAAAAACACGCAGCCAGCGAGGAGCCGCTCCGGAAGAGGTTGAGCGATCGAGGCAGCGAGCCCAGGAGGCGTTTTCTGCGCCAATGGAATCAGCGCTTGGAAAATTCAAACGCAGGCTACTGAACCATCGGAGCGGTTCAACCAATCCTGGACAGAGGAGTCGACCGCATGGGCGTACTCGCGTTCCACCTTTCACTTACTTGGTGACTACACTTACAAGATACTAAGTTAACGATAACAATTGTTCAATACAAATTACGCCACAACTAGCCATTCAACCCGATTGTTTACAAAAAAATTAATACTGAAATCATTTCAACGGTTTTTCTAAAAACTGGTTTAACCTATTAGAAAGAAACAATAAAATATGTATGTAATATGTATAAACATACTAGCAGCATAAGGTTTTATAGATAAAAAGTAACATATAACTTTCGTGTACAAATTTCCTTGAAAGTTATGCCAGGAAAGTTGTGAAAATTTTACTTTTCTATTTTTAATTTTTAAATATGTCGATAGACATATTTAAAAATAAAATAAGTAAAAAGATTATCGTCGATCTCTCTTGTTCTGAAAGTTGATCCTTATTTCCGATAAGATATACATTATTTTCCAAATCTTAACCACGCAAGTTTCGCACCTAAAGGTAAAAAAAGTAATTGTGGAATTAGGTACCTGTAGTTTTTGTTCCCCCATGTGGTGTCGGGGTTAAAGAATTGCACCACCCCATCTCTTCCCGTGGGTGTCGTAGAAGGCGACTATGGGACCATTCCAGAGGATGGGCAGCAGCGTCTCTCTGTGATTATTCTCACCTTACTGCGATCGCCAACCCGCCTGCCAAGCGTGGTGATTATGGCAAATTCCCCTAAAATGATTTTTATATCCTTGAGGGAGGCCTTTGTCCAGCAGTGGACGTCTTTTTGGCTGAGAAGAAGTTTTTGTTACGCAGCAATAAAAGACGCGTGTGTCCTTTACTTATACTCAGGCACGACTAGGCCTTCGGCGCGGCTTTAATTTCTACTTATGTCAATGATCTTAAAAGATATGAGACCTTTTGTTTGCGATCACATGAACCTACCAAAAATGTGTGACCGAAACAAAATGCCTGCTAACTCTTTTACTTAAGACATACAGCCACATAATTTTGATGTAAAATATGTACTAATTTAATTACAAACAAAAAAGCTATTAAAGGTTGCCCCGAGTGCTAAAGCCGTGTGACACGCGAAGAACATTGAATTTGCTCCCGTTTTGGATACTTAAATATTGTTTTGAAAACTAATATTAGCTATATCAGACATTTAAGATTGAAACTGCATGAGCATATAAATAAAGAAACGTATGAATTTGGTCCTGAAGGTGTAAGTATATGTAAATGGTTAGGAGTAAAGATCGTGTGACCGCTTCCGAAGGGACCTCGAAGAATCACCCAATAACATATACACATAACATATTAAGAAAACCATTATGCAGGTTGTTGGTAATGTATGTATAATACCGAAAATAGGCATGTAACCAAGTATAAATAACACCGTGGTAACATACAAAATCATATGTATGAGGATTTACTGTTCCATACAAAAATTGAAATTTATTTTATTACATTTTTTTGTTCAACCCTTACATGTTTTGACTTCTGTTTCGTTTGAACCATGGGTATGTCGACCCAGAACAATGTATTAGCTAAACCCAAGGTTGTCACTTTGCAATTTTACTAAGTAACAAACAATATCTTTGACATATGGATCTTTTCTGGTATGTTTATAATATTCTAGGGTCGTATGCTCTGTGCCTTATTTGCCATATTAGGGATTATCTCAAACACTCTGTATGTACACTTTTGACTAGTTTTGACTCTTTTTCCAGTGTAATAAGAATTACATTGTTTATATGACAATGGTCGTGACTGTACCAGCTGATAACATTTCTAATGTTTGTTTGTTTGAGTTCATTTGTAGGGTTCCACAATGATTGGTGCTTTGGAATGTGTTTCAAATCATCTATAGTGCAATTCAGATATAACACTATAGGGGCAAGTAGATAGTATATGTATATTACCGTTACTTAGTTTTACTTTACCTCTGAAGTAAACGATTCACTTTGGTACGAACAAAAACAACGTACGTGTTGTGGGTCCAAGAGCGAGTCCCAATAGTATTAATTATGTCCGCTTGGCTCAACGAAGCAAGTTGGGAAACCCTTACTGGGCAGCTGGTGGAGGCTGTTAGTTTGTGACTCCGCAAGTTATGAGTCTTAATATTATCAATGTCTATTAATTACATCATCTTGATAAGGTCATTTTTTTTTTTGTTCTTTTATGGATATGGGAAGACTTGAGCCCAACAGTGGGACGTTTATAGACTGATAATAGTGATATGGAGAATTTAAATCTCAAATCAATACCCTTTCCAAATTCTAATTTAAAAGGAAAACTTTACAAAAGTTAAACGAAAAGTTATAATAAATTGTAAAGCGCCTTATTTATTAACAACTTCTTCAATTCATTACCAAACTTTCGACCCTTGGCATTTAAAGCGTTGGGCAAGTGATTATGAATTTGGAAAGTCACATAATATGGACTACTTTTGTATAATCATCATCAATTCAGCTCGTTAAGAACCACTGTTAGGTATAAGCCTCGTCTTTTACGAGCCAACATAGTATATCTTGTATGAGCCTTAATAAATATCTTCTGGCCCCGTTAATATTAATATATTTTATTTAATATTATTAAATACACGAAAATAAGAAGAAGAATACTTAATATATAGGTATATTATATGTATATGTATGTATATTTATTATGTAGTGTTTGAAGTGGAAGCATTGTTGCGTTCCGACAGTAAGAGATAAGATCCGGCTCATACAGAGATAAATTAGTTCCTCAGCGGATTCCGGTGGAAGTGCGCTCCCATCTGGTCTCATCAGTCTTATCATCACAGAACATCTGGTGAGATAAAGGGCAAGTGCTGAACGTAAGCAAATTACAAAATATATTAATCAGGCGATAAATATTTACAATATTAATTAATAATATTTTGCTAAAAAATTACATATGGTATAGGTAAGACAAGGCTTCGATTTTGTTATTTTAAAACGTCCACAGTAGTGTTTCAGTGGGTTCCAAAAGCTTTTCAATAGTTCTTAAATATGCCAAAATCTGACCATTCGTCGGTGAGCGTGCGAGATCGCATAAGAGCAGTTTGTAAAAACGCGTATCTGCTTTCACACAATTTTCCGAAGCACTTTTCTCTCTGCCACTAGAAGCTGATTCTCCTCCATAAGAGTTAGCGTCCAGAGGGTCGACCGCCTAACTCTCTCGCTTTCGATCGCTTTGAAGGCGAAGCGAGGAGGAGGCGTCATCTTATCATTTTGAAAGCAATATGAAAGCAATATCGAAAGCTATAGCATATAGCTTTCGATATTATTCGATATTATATTTCGATATTATATTAGAAAGCGATGCGAGGGACTCGCTTTCAAAGCGATCGAAAGCGAGAGTGTTAGGCGGTTGGGGGGCAGGCTTCAGAACCGTACATAAGGATGGGCCTTATAACAGTTTTACAAAAGCGCATTTTTGTTCTTCTGCGGAGAAGCCTGGGTACCTCTTACTTATTTCATAATGAGAGATATTATTTCATAAGAAATTAATCATCATCATCATCATCAGCTCATTTTATGTCCCCACTACTGGGGCACGAGCCTTCCCTATAGATGGATAGGGAGAACGGGCCATAAATCACCACGCGGTCCCAGTGCGGATTGGTGGTTGTTAACGACTGCTATTGCAGCCGGGACCAACGGCTTTACGTGCCTTCCGAGCACGGAGGAGATCGAGATGATAAATTTTTGGTCACCCATCCAATGACCAGCCTTTGCGAAAGTTGCTTAACCTCAGCACTCGCAGACCGGGCGCGTTAACCACTGCGCCATCGAGCTCCTCTCGATCTCGAGAGGAAAATAATATATTGTGTAAAAGCAGATATAACGCGGTTTGTCCAAACTGCTATTACGCGGTCACGGACGCATTGAGACACGACTATTGACAATTTTAAATAAAGCAGAACTGTGAGAATCGAGGCTTTTACAATTTTCACAACAGTCCGCCATACGCCACAACTCGACCTGTCACCACCGCTAACACTGATACGTTGTAATAACTTAATTTGATTAAATATTCACCGCGGGTACAATCAGTGCTGGGTTTAAGCCCCCTCTCTAACACGTCACGCAAATATAGTATGTTCTGTACAAGCCTCATTCAATACCTTCTGCCTTCATTTTAAAAAAATCTAAATATTTTATTCACAATAATAACATACAATAAAAAGAAATGAGACTTAAGTAAATTAAATCATTTGAAAACGTCTACAAAAGTGTATCAGTAGTGGGGGTGGTCTTGATATTGGCATTTTTCTTTTTTCTTTTTTTTTTAAAGGATAACAACAGCCAACTTGATACTTGATACAAATGATCTTAGAGCTAAACTAAATTAGGCCAATTGTGCTATTCATATTTGAGTAGCTCAATTGGCCTCAATCATGATGATGAAACAAACTAAACTAAAACAATAAAAGAAAGTTTTGAGATTCTAAAACTTAAAAAGTATGTTACTAATGCACGGGTAAGAAAACAATATTTTATATATATTATAAATTGAATACGTAAGTATGTACTATTATAATCTATACTTACATACACATAATATACAAAAATTACCAAAAAAAAAATTATTGTGCTATAACTTTCTTTTCTAAAAATGTTTTTTGCTGCCTATGAATAGGTCGATTTCATTAAATAATTTGTTGTATGTGTCAGCTATTCTCATCGCTGCATTTTGGACGTAATTAGTGCTATGTACGGGTATGTCGAACAGCGGTGTGTGGCGAGTACGACGCCTTGGTGCTCGCCAAATCACTTGCTCCAATAATTCTGGACTATCCAGGCGGCCACGCTCTACGTCAAAGTGTAGACCCATATTCGTAACGTTCAGTACGTCGTTGTTCAAGCGTTATCAAACGAAATTGTCTGCAATTATCTTCGTAAGATAATTTGCTCTTGCAATATGATAATTGATTAATTCTTAAACAATTTTTGACTTCTACGATAGTACTGTAGTGGTACTGTATGACATTGTGGAAATTGTAACTTTTACCTGATGTAAATTTATTAGCGTAGATTTTTTATTTTGTGTTTATTTATTTTTTTACATGTTGTGGTTGTCTTCTATATTTTTGTGTTTATTGTAATGGAAAGTGTCCTGCTATGATAGGGCATTTTCCAATATTTTTGACGCTGTAAGGGAGAAAAGAGCTGGACACTTGCTGAGTTTCTTGCCGGTTCTTCTCAGTACAAGATCTCCCGCCCAGAGTAGACTTACGAACCGATGGCATAGTGACATTCATAAGAGCTACTTGTAGCCTAAACTGAATAAATGATTTTGAATTTTGAATTTTGAATTTTTTGAATTTTGAAGATGTTTTACAATTTTTTTTTGTGACTTGATATAAATAATAAAAATAAAAATAAACCGCAATGATGACGGTTATGGATGTTTTAAAATTACCGAATGGACGCTTTGATAATATTCCGCCGAAGCACGCAACACGGCCACAGTTCGACGTGTCACCACCGCTGCCGCTGATACGCTGATTTAACGCTGATTAATTAATGTAATTAAATATTCAGCGGGTGTACAATCAGTGCTGGGTAGAAGCCCCCTCCTTTACCGTTAACCAATATCTTCCCGCCCTAACGATGTCGTCTAATATCTTTAAATAAATAAATATATTTATTTATTTTTATATAATTATTAAAGATTTATAACAAATGGTTATAAATAAATCAATTGCTAATTAAGTAATTAAAAAGATTACATAAATATCATAAAAAATATAAATAATGAAAATAATTATTATTATTTAAGTAAAACCATTTTATCAGTGTAATAAAGATATAATATTAAATTTAAAAAAGTTCTTTGCCCCATTCCCGCCACCATCTCCATTGTTGCTTGTGTACCTATCTCTGTTTTATTTAGACACTTGTTTATAAAACAAGCGAAGTGCGACAATAACCTTCTATGCGTAGGTGCTTGAAATGTTAGAGAACTTGATTTTTTTTTATATGAATGAAAAATAGAAAAGTGTTCTTGGTATTATGTGAGCGAGAGGTCTATGTGAACATAAAATTCAGTAAAACATTGTGTAATAAAAGTACTTATATTTCCAGTGTGAATAAGTTATTTATATTCTAATTGAGGAGCCTGGTGGCGCAGTGGTTAACGCGCCCGGTCTGCGAGTGCTGAGATTAAGCAACTTTCGCAAAGGCCGGTCATCGGATGGGTGACCAAAAATTTGTCATCTCGAGTTCCTCCGTGCTTCTTAAGGCACGTAAAGCCGTTGGTCCCGGTTGCATTAGCAGTCGTTAACAAACCACCAATCCGCACTGGGCCCACGTGGTGGTTTATCTTATGTTCTGTTCTCTCTATCTCTATCCATAGGGAAGGCTGGTGCCCCGACAGTGAGGACATAAAAATGATCTGATGATGATGATGATGATGATGATTTATATCTTAACTGTTTATTGATATTAGTAAAAATGTAAAGAACGACCATTAACTGATAAAGTGTTATCATAACAATATTTTCACCACTATCAATGTAGTCGTAGGTATATATATGTATCGCCGGCTTATAGCCAGACAGCGTTGCCTGTTAGCCAGCTTAAAGGTTTTTTTACGGTAAGCACAGTGCCTTGATCTCACCTGATGTTAAGTGATGATAAGGCCAATGATGGAAACTCACTTCACCCAGGATCCTCAACTGTGAGACACTGGTTATCTTATCTCTATATAGATAGCTGTCGGAACAGAGCAATGCTGGGATGGTGTGATAAGATGGTGGGATGGTGGTAGCTAGCCAGGCGGACAAACAAGTCGTACCACCAACCACACCGAGTACACAAACATGTACCCCCCGCTGGGAATTGAACCCGGGACCTCTGGGTCTAGACCGGTGGTCTTAGCCACTAGATCACAGAGGCGGTATATTTCACTGTTCGTATAAAATCGAAACGATAAAGTATCGTCCAATGCAATGTAAAAGGACCTGTAGTACTACACGAAAAGACAGGAAGTGACAACGTAATCTAAATGTACTACTCGCTACGGGACCAGAGGCACAAAATAAGCAGACTGCGGGAGGTACAAACACGGTAAGGTACATACAAAGGAAGGTACATACAAACGCGCTAAGCAACGCAACACAGACGACCTCTCAGACACACGTAACTCGGCACCTGGCCCGAAAACGTCGCTTACACTCAGGTGCCGACTTAACTTGACCGGGTAATAACTACTACCCGGTTTTATAAAGCACAGACTTAGGCGATTTATAAGTTTAGTGCAAACGGGTGGTAGTCTTGTCCCGATCCTATCCTAACCCCTCGGAGAATCTAGTAGGCTTGAGGAAACCTTAAGTTTCTCGCTACCCCCAAAAAGGTGAAGGCCCGGTGAAGCTGAAAATGCCGTCTGAGGCAACTAGCAAACTCTTCCACAAAAAAGAAAAATGTAGTCTTGCAACAGCTGCGCTCGGACTGGTTCGAGATGGTTCAAGATTTCGTGTCCGTGAGACGGTCTTTGTATACTGTTCGCGTAAATTATAGAGAGACTACTTGGCAGTGAAGTGAAGAGCGAGTTTTGTTTTATTTTCTAAAATTTGTGTTATGTCGAATATTAATGTGAAATAATGGTGGATTATTAACAAAAAACAAAACAGTGCAACGTCACTTTTCAAATTCTCTCAAGAAGTCCGCCCGAGGACTTAGTAAAGCCGGTTGGGTGGTATTTAATTTCTCACTTCTCATTTCTATTATCATTCATCATCATCATACAGAAAAGAAATATTGTTTATTTATGTATTTACTTATTAGAAAAATTACTTTGACACTGGCTAAATGTGCTAATCGCACGAAGTCATCAACAAAAGGAAAAGGAAAAACTATAGAGAACAATAATAATATTAGGTCCTTACCTATGAAATTGACGATGAAGATTTTTTATAAAATTATATTTTTCATACTAACGTTTTTTTAATTTTCTTAGCATCTATTTATGTTAACACTATAAAAATTATAGAGTAGTGTGTTTGTTTCACTAGCTAAATATAGCAGACATTAAAAAGAAAAAAATCAAGTCCCTTCAAAGCTACAATGAAACAAAAGGTCAATTCCGGGAACAAAAAAGAAAGAATGTCAATTAAAAAAAATTGGGCGATAAAGACTCAAAATGAATAATCATTGTTATTACTGAAGCCTAAGTAACATAGTCCTAATTAAAGGTGTATTATAATATTAAAAACCGGTATTGACTTTTAGAAGTATACTACACCTATAATGATTGAGAAAAAAACGTCAATTTCATAGGTAAGGACCGCAATTATGTCATTCATTCAATTCAATATAATAGGTATATAGATATTTGGCTTACAGAGTATTGTCGGGTTGGACAGAGCCACGATAGCATAGTTGGCACCTGACCCGGCATGTCATGGGGTGCGGGTTCGAATACCCTGGATTCTTCTTAAATTCTAAAAATAGCTTACAACCTCCATTTATCTTCGGTTAGCCGAAAACTATAATCGCCGACCGTACTTCGGCGCCGCGGCTATCCGTTCGAATCTAGCCACGACGCGACGGCCGATGTCCTGGGATTTTCCGGGTTTCTCCGGGATGTCTCTCCGCACGATTCAACTGAATCCCTCGGGATCCTTTGTCCATAGAATTCTATTGAATTTTTATCAATACACTTACGCTGCTCTGGGCTGTATTGGAAAAATTGTGGACCAATATTTCCAAACATTTCACTGTTCGGTAACAACACCACAATGCTGGGATTGTACTTTATAAAAGGACATTATTTTAAATAAACAATAGTGGTTTATTTTAAACATGAATGGACATAGCCGTAATTATATTTATTGTATCATGTTATTGGATCATATTGGTATCGCACATAGATCTGACAGTCACGTAACATGACCCTGTAAGAGTATTGCAACAATTAAGGTAATCATTCATCATCATCATCAGCAGCAGCGTATAAAAGTCCCACTGCTGGGCACAGGCCTCCCACATGATCAATAGCACGTGGGGATATCGGGCCATAACCCACCACGCTGGCCCAATGCGGGTTGGTGGGTTTTAACGACTGCCATCTTACGACAACAACCGGGACCAACGGCTTAACGTGCCTTCCGAAGCACGGAAGGCACGTTAAGCCGTTGGTCATCATTAATAAATTCCAAAAACACGAAAAAAATTGTAGGAAAACTCCCACGAGCGGGATTTGATTCCTGACTCTATGACATACCGGGTTAGGTGTACTACCAACTATGCCATCGTGGCCTTATCTAACCCGCCGGAATTTGTCAACACTGTCTTCGCTTACGTTCAAAGTCGACTACAATATCATCAACGTCCAATCTTAATATTTTTACAAATATTAAAGATCATTTAAGAATTTGGCATGCTATTTATATTTATAGTTATATATATGGTAATTTATTAAAGTATTATATGTTATTTGTTCGCAACAAAATTTGCGTAAAATAATACCTATACAAACCATAATCAAAAACTTGAGTTACTCTACCGACCCTTTGAAAGTTTTCGACAACAATAAGTGCCTGTGAATTATTAAATAAACAATTTGGATTTTTAACTTTAACTTTGTATGAAACTGCAGCATGATGTGGAACTTAAACAACTCTCCTCATTAAATTAGAGAGTGCTCAAAGGACCGTGCTAAGAGTCAGCAATTTCGAATCATTCCGCTTTTCAACGTAGGAATTGTATTAGAATTGCATTGAGTGGCCCTGACAGTGCAACAACTTACTATATAATACCTCATCTCAATTTTCAGTGATAAAAGGACTAGGGCTTCTGGTGGGAGTTTATTTGCCATTCGAACACGGAATCGAGAAATTGTATGGCGAAATTGCAACTCGCCTCGTTTGTCACAGACAGGTGCTCTGGTTCAATGCCGTACGGATACGGTAGTTTACTCTTGCGAAGTCGCGAGCGGTCGGTAGTATACTCGTCTATACTCGTACTAATATCATAAAGAGGAAACCTTTGTATTTTTGTATGTATGCATGTTTGCAACGAATAAACTCAAAAACTACTGGACCGATTTAAAAAATTCTTTCACCATTAGAATGCTACATTACCGCTGAGTAACATAGGCATTTTTTTTAAATACTTATTTAAAATACTAAAAACTACACTTTAATTTTCCAATACAAAATGATTTGTTTGTTTTGTTGTCATGGAAACCATTGATATATATTTAACTCAATGATGGAAACTGTCAAAGCGGTACGAAGGCCGCCGGGTCAGCTAGTATATTATAAAGAGGTAGTTTTGGATGTGTGAGGTAATAGCTGAAACTACTCATACGGTTAATAAAAAATAAACAAATTTTTGAATGGACTTTGAGGGTAGACATTGCCTATATTTTACTTTGATGAATGATAGTTAAGTAACGAAAAAGTACGTAAGTTCAAACCGGCGAAGTCGCGGGGCGAGTGCTAGTAAGAAATGAGAAAGAAATATCAAGCTAAACGGGTATTATTGTTATTATTCAAAGTCGGATATAGCTTAACAAATAAGATTGGTTTTCTAGTACAAAAATAAAAAATTATATTATTTTTCGTGAGGTGAGTTCGATTTCCATACAATAGATTTAAATAGGTAATCTAATCGCAACAAAATATTTCGATACCGTGACCATCGATTTAGCGTACCACATATAAAAGGATTTTCGTAACATGCAGAGTGTTCGCGAATCTGTCATTCGATACAGCGGTTTTCGATACAACGGCTTTTCGAAAGGGCGTACCACTTGAATTTTTTTTTTATATGAATGGGTAAGCACAGTGCCTTGATCTCACCTGATGTTAAGTGATGATAAGGCCAATGATGGAAGCGCACTTCACCCGGGATCCTCAACTAGTGAGGCACTAGCTATCTTATCTCTAGCTGCCGGAACACAACAATGCTACAAACATTGATGTTATGGCGATATATTTAGATAAGATGATGGTAGCTAGCCAGGCGAACGAACAAGCCCTACCACCAACCAAACCGAGTACACAAACATGTACCCCCCGCTGGGAATCGAACCCGGCATCTCTGGGTCTAAACCGGTGATCTTAGCCACTAGACCACAGAGGCGGTTGATTACATAAGATACAATCCCTGCAGCCTAAATATTGTTTCAAAAATGAAATCGGAGGAAACGAAGTTAGGAATGATTATTATAATGTTTTTTTTGAAATCGGAGGTGCTGTTTATGAATAAATGATATCTATATCCCATCAAAAACAATACTTGTCAAAAAAAACCAAGTCTCGCAACTCAGTTGTTCTGCGGTAAAAAGTTGTGAGGTCCATGTAATACCAAGTCGGTTATTAATTTATTCAGTCTCTACTTAAGCGACTTTCTGTCTTAATACGTCCAGTCTCTAAGACCACGATCGTGGTCCATAACATTCTTTAATGTTTTATATAAATATAATGAGCAGTGGTCGGAGTAGGTATATTGATTTTAGATACTTGCGTCATGATATCATAACATGGACATGCATTTCTTCCGGAATGTACCGGAGTTTCCAAAAATTTGGTAAATAGAGTAATAAAATAAAAAACCATATGTAAGCAAACAAAATTGTTTATTGTTAATACAAATAATCATTATTACAGTTTTATTAAAAATAATTATTTTTAATCCTCATCGGTTACAAGTTCTACATTTTGATTTTCTGTCTCTATACAATTAAAATAAATAACTATAATTTTTTCAATATTTTCTAATTTTAAGCTATTTCTTTTAACATCTAAGATCCATTTGTAAGTGGAAAATGATCGTTCAACATCTGTAGATGTCAATGGAGCGAATTTGAAATAAAGTTTCTGATTATTTGCTACGCTTTTTTCAATACTCTCGCTGTATTCTCTAATTGTATCTAAATCTGGATTTCGTTCCATAACTGATTCTATTTTATTTTTTATATTCTCATTATTGCACTCGTTAAGCGTAGCCCTTACTTGATCAAATACTAAAAGTGAATCAGCTAGAGATAAATTTTGTTTTTGTAACTCTTTTAGGGCTAGTAGTATAATAGAGTAATTTTCTTCAATATATTTTAAATCATTTTCTAAATTTTGTTTTTCCAAAATGTTTTTTGCGTTTCGTATGGCTATAGCATCAGAACTGCTCAAGCAGGATAAAACTTCTTTTATTTTATCTAAATGTTGAGCGTAGTAAGATGCTGCCTGTAACCAAGTACCCCATCTGGTAATGACTGGTTGCGGAGGCAACGGTAAGTCAGGATATTTTTCTTTTAAAATGTTTACCCTACTAGGAGCCTTTAAAAATACTTTTTTAACATTTGATATAAGAATATCAACATCGTTGTATTCTGACCTTATCTGCTCACTTACACGATGAAGAGCGTGCGCCAAACATGTCACATGCTTCATTTCAGGTAAGTAATGTTTTAAATTTCGCCCTGCAGATAGCATGTACGCTACACTGTCAGTGCAAAGCATTAAAATATTGTCAACTTTCGCTTCAAAAGTGTTTTGCCATAAATTTTCTAGACATTGCAGTACAAATTGTGTTATTGTTTGTCCATTTACTGCTGTTAGCATTTTACAAGCAATCAAATAAGGCCGGCCTGCACTATTACTAGGATGCAATGGTTTTATTAGGAAATTGACTATGTATCGACCAAAAATGTCTGTTGTCTCATCCAGCGATATCCATAGTTTCTCATTTTTATTAGTTTCATAAATCGAATTGATTTTATTCCTATAAAACTTCTCCAAATAAACTTTTCGTAACTGTGATTCGTCAACCACTTTACGATTGGTACAAACGCAACAACAAGTACTGCACATATATTTCTGAAAAAACTCTTTGAACGCTGGATTTTTCATTTGCGACCAAGGAATATTGCATAGAATCAGGAACTTAATGAGGTCGAAGTAAAATTCCTCTTGCGGTCTCTTAAATTTTCCTTGATGTACAGCGCCTTCAATGTGTTTGGTAATGTTGCCTCTATTCACAGCTTTCAAATGACTTTCACACTTTGTACAGTATATAGTGCCACTAGCGTTATCGTAAAGTAGCTCAGGATAGTGCAATAACCACTTTTGCACTGTTTCAGCCTTGACCTTTGCCATATTTATTTATATCTCACCTAAAACAATGATTTAAATTTACAATACATATATACATACACAACTGTAAAGTCGATAATGAAATTCTGTTTCATATAAAGTGTTTTTTTTAACTGAAGCGGTGATAGCCCTGCGGTGTGCGTACCGGACTCTCATGCGCTGTGATGATTGCTATAAAGTGATTTTTTTAACTGTTTCCAAGTTCTAAAACCTTCTTAAATAGTGAAAATAATTAAAACTTACCCGTACAAAAACAACTTCAAATGGGCCCAATCCAAGAGTAATAAATCGATGTCCGTAGTTATAAGCCAAATTCGTCGTTTTAAGTAGATTTCAGAAGACAGTAAACAAGCCAGGGTCAAGTCAAGATATTCACAACACATAAAATAAGCGCACTCCACGAACCGAAATAAGTGAGTGAGCCACTTGGTCTGGATGTCGGTGCGAGCGCATTGTTTTCGAACAAACAGTCAATGAGTCATCCTGGATACTTGATTCTAATTGGTCAGATGCGTTGAGCATAGAGATAAGAGGACAAAAGACCCTGTTTGCCGGATGTCGTGTGTTGAAATGAATATTATTATTATATCATTTTATACATGCTTAGGCTTTTACTCCAACTCTTTTACTACAACAAGGTTTTTACACACCAGTCATTTTTTACTATTAAATTCTGGTCATCTACGCCACTAGCAGCATAGCGTTGAGAGTATTGATACATTTTTAACTAGTTTCATGTAATAATTTCGATGTTTCGGTATTTTTATCATAATAATCCGGAAACTCGGAGGAGTATCCATATTAACATATACGTTTGATGTCAGTGACCTTA